>JAVKLA010000053.1:8542738-8564453 GCA_034782735.1 Sagittarius serpentarius | reverse complement strand
CTGCCGCCGCCGCCTGGTTGGTAGCGGCGGCGCTGTGGGGGCCGGCCCGGGCGGCGATGGCGGCGGCGGGACGCGGCGGGGGCCGGCGGTGGAGAATGGTCGCACCAGTCTTGCTCGTCGTGTTTCAGCTGGTGGGCGCTGCCTCAGCCGCCGCCCTGCCCGTAGTCATCAATACTTGGGCGTTTAGGAAGGCCGCAGAGACAGGTGCCCCGGCGGGGGGCCGGGCCGGGCGGGGTAGGGCAGGGCAAGGCACGGCACGGCACGGCACAGCAGAGCCGAGCCGGTCGCTCGCTCGCTCGGTGCTCCTCCTCCTCCTCCTCTTCCTGCTGTTGCTGCGCCCTCCTGCTGAGGGGCTGGCGGGAGCGGGGGGGGGGGGACTCTGGGTGTTGGCTTAAAAACAAAGTAAGTCTCTTCAGCGTGACGGCGCGTAGGTGTGGCAAGAGGAAGGGGGCCGTGGCCGTGACTCCGTTAAACGGCTCTGGCTGCAGCGGGCCCGGGCCGCCTGCTGCCCGCCCTGCGCCCCTCAGGGGCCAGAGCGAGCCCCGGTGCCGGCAGGCGGGCTGCCTGAGGTGCCTCTCTGCCTGCTCAGAAAGGGGCCTGGGTCGGGCCTCGGGGCAGCTTGGCCCCGGGCCGGGCGTCCGGGGTGCCGGGGTACCTTCGGGTGGGAAGGGGCCAAGCCCCTCGGCTTGCGTTTGCATTGATGGCGCCCTGCCGCTGAGCCCTGGTGTTGCCTGAGAGCCTGCAAGCAAATGGTTTAACTTTCAAGGATGGGGAAAAACGCGTTTAAAAAAAAAAAGGGGGGGGGGCGGGGTATGAGCTGTGGAAAAGCTAGATTAAAAACATTCTTTTGCTAGTCATGTGGTTTATGCTCTTGTGGCTGTTCGCAATGGTGATTTGTTTTTAATGGTGCCCTTCTGAGGTTCGTTCTTGCCCCCAAAGATTTAGATAGTTCCGAATATTATATTTTTGGAGCCCTGTGCTGTTTAGTGGTTTGTTATTGACAGTCAAAGCAGGTTTTCCTATGGCAACATAAATTAGTTATGGATACTGATTTTAAAAGGCTCATAGGCTATTTTAGCATAGTTGGGTTGTAAATAACCCCTTGTTAGGGAAGCCTTGCTGGTGAAATGGGTTACCTGTAAAGCCTTATATAGGTCAGAACTGAAATACAGTCATGAAAACTGAAGGCCCTTGCTTTGCAGCTTTTGAAAGTTTGTGTTAAGGCTGTTCACAGCAATAAAGGTAATAGGAATTGGAGCTGTATTCCTCACACTGAAGTTTATAATAAAGACGAGCATATGTGGAGTTGGATACTAGGTATTGAGTCTTACTTTTTCCTTGTTGCAGGCAGTTTCATGCAGCGTTTGTGAAGATGAGGCTTCTTGAGATGGTTGAGACAGAGTAACAGTTCTGCCAAAAAGAGCTGGGCTGTATGCTTCTGTTGCCTCGCCTGTGCTGGGTCTGACAGATAATGGAGCACCAGAGCCAGCACAAGGAGGAGGAAGCAGGATTGCATCTGTCAATGGCAGCAAGCTCAGGCATCTTGGAAAATCTTGCCTGAAGTCCAGCCTTGTGAAATGTTATGTGCAAAGCCTTCAGGCCCAGTTTATTCAAGACGTGTCGTTTGGCACGTCTGTAACGTCTTACAAAACTGCACCGTGTGCTAGATCCTAAAGAATAGAAGACTAAGGGTTGAACAGGAGAAGGTGGAGACTATAATTTCTTTTATATTGTTTCCACTTTCTTTTTGTTCTTATGTAGTTTCTGATGTAGGTTTAGATCTTTTAGATTACTGTATGTTTTCGATCTTTTTGTTCTGTGGCTGGACACTTAGTATTCTCTTATGAAGCTTTTGAGGGCTGCTTGTTGTAACTTCTTTTTTTTTTTTTTTTTCAATAAAAGTTTTGCTTCCCCCCACCTTTCTCCCCCCAGAAGGCTTTAAATAAACAGTGATAAAGTAATGGTTGGTTCTGTGCAGAGGAGGTTATTTAATATATAGCAGTTGTGAGTTGTGATGATTGTTAGTAAATAAATAATACCTTCCCAGTCAGAATAAAGCTTCATTTCTCAGTCAGGAAAAACAGTATTTAGAAAAGTAATGCTTTACAGTCTTTTGAATATATTTATATTTGACTTTATTTCACCTATAAGTTATAGTTTACTTTTTTTTTATCCACTTACATAGTCCACCTTCATCACATCCATCTTTAAAACATTCTTTAAAGCAGTAGTGGAGACTGTTTTCACTGGTGACACTTAATTATTTGCGTTGATTACAGCTTGGAGAGTATTACAGTTGGGAGGTTCTGAGCTGGACGCGGTTGAGAGAGGCTGTGGTCAGTGTGAGATTGACCAGTGCGATGGGAGTGTGGGATATGGAGGAAGCCCAGATGAAAGTGGAGAAACAACACTGGACGCAATGATTATGGATGGGTAAGAAAACTACATGGAGAAAAGAATGATCCCTGTAATTTTTAGCACAATTTAATGTAAGGTTTGTTACAGAGATCTTGTTGGTTTAGGGCTGACTGTGGGACAAGTTATATGTTAACTTGTGGAACTAGGAAAAATACTTACCTAGTTGGTGGAAGAGTAGCTAAGCATGTTTGTTACTGAATCTTTACATACAGTGCTGTAATCCAGCTGTAGATACAGCAGTTGGAAAGCAGATGGTTTATAGCATTGTAAGCTTTCCCTTTAGATTCATTCCATAAATGTTTAACTTTTGGAGCAATTGTCTTCTCTACATAATTTACCATTTAAAGCTGTCCTGATCAAAAAGTAATTGCAAGTGTTTGGTTCATATTATGAGTTTATGTAATAAAATAGTTACTCTACTGAAAATAATTATTGTGGATGGAGTTAGTGTTACTTGAGCAACACCCCTGTGCCTGTGAAAGGAAATGATACGTGTATGAAGTTTTTCCCCTACTAGTGGGATGCCATCTGTCTATAGCATAGAACAATTAAAGCAGTATGTTAAAGGAGGAAGCTGCCTCATTTAGATGAGAACAGATTTTGTCTAATAAAAAAAGTACAATTATTCTTGTATTTTTAATGATTTAAATATTTCTTGTTTCCAGCAACACTATGGAAGTCGGGGCAGTTGCGGATCTCAGGCATGTAAAAAATGCAATTGGTGTAGCGCGAAAGGTGATTGAATACACTAAGCATACTTTATTAGTGGGAGAGTCAGGTAATTATTCCTTTAGCTGTATCCAAGTCGTACCCTCTTCTTAAAAGACTTCCTGTGAAAATTGCCATATATTAATCGTGGTAATGTAGGTGGAGGGATTCCCTGACGATCAAATGAATCTAGTCAAATAGCTCAGAAGTGTTTACTCTCCTATTACATGTGTATGAGTTGGTATTATTCCATTATTTGCACGTGACAGGAAAAATACATTTTTATGGTCTTTCCACTAATTTAACTGCAAGTATTAACTTGTAATCCCAAGGCTTTGCTAATATCATTGATATCAAAGGTATCAAAGATGATTTGATACAAGAGACTAGAAGCTGTTAGATGTATGTATTTCATTTGAAACCATGGAGTAACTTTTTCTAAGGAATGACAGAATTAATAGACACCACAGTTACATTTTAACTATTTTAGTATATATTGAGCACAATTACTGTACTTCATAGTTTAAAAATATTTGTGAGAACTTGAATGTAGAAAATTACATTAGGGGCTGTACTCATAGACACAACAAAAGAGCAATAGCAAACTCAAGGAATAGTTGAGCTTTTAAAATATGAGCTGCTACTGTTAGAATAATACTGGTTTTGAAAGAGATGTACATTCCAGGGAGGTACGTGAGTAGTGAGTGGAAGGTTACTTGGCTCGCAGTTAAGGACTTTTAAAACATGTGTGCCTGCTCAGAAAGAAATGTGGAGATAAGTGTGGAAATTGACATCTGAGCATTAGGGGAGAGACAAGTACTTCGAAATTTGTAAGAAAAGATAAAAGATTCTTGAAGGAATTAATGTGTACAGAATGATAGAGAAATAAGTGCAACAGTAGTTTTTTGATGGAGTAAAATGGGCAATACAGGAAGGTGAGGACAGCGTTTGACAGAAGGTCTGAAAAAAGAGATAGATTTGCAGATTCTATTTAATTCAAGCAGTTGGCCGTGATTAGATTACAAGTGGCTTTGGTAAGAGAGATTTCACAAGCGATGATGAAAAAGAAATTGGTCAGTGTGAAACAGAGGAGGAAGAAATGCTCATAGTACTCCTTTCCCTGTCATTTGTAGTTATCAAAATATTTTTAACTTTTGATTGGTAGAATGAGCAGAAAAGATAAGGAAGATGAAGAAACAGAAGAATTAAAGTGCTAATTTAAAATATATTTTCCAGCCTAAGAAGATAGCTCTTTGCATAATGGAGTCATGTGGACAAGGCTGTTATGCTGAGTCCTTGCTGTCAGTGAGAACTTTCTCAGAAGAAACTGTCTAGCAGTAGAGGCAAAAGAAAGACAGAAAACCTGAAGATATATCTGGGTAAAAATTGGAGATGGTAGTAAATGTTAGTGGATGAGTCAAAGCAGTGGAGAAATTGAGAAGGAATAGTATTTCTTGTGAAGGAATGTATTTTCCGTGGAAATATGAACATGGATAAAGGAAGCTATAGTTGTCTTTACCATGGGAAGATTGATAAAGAGAAAATAAGGCTATAGCTTTGAAAGAATACGTTTGAACCTTCAAATCAGCATGTGAGAGAAATGACAGTTTCTTTTCTAAAGAAAAATATTTACATTTTCACCAGAAAAGCTAGCTAAAATAGTAAAACCCTTTCATACAAATGTATATAAACTCTGCAGGCTTTTTTTATTCAAGATGCAAAATTGCTGAGGTTATTCCTTATTTTTTTTCCCCAATAACTAAATTGCACTTTTATTTGAATATATTTAGTGATATGATCCAGGAAAGTCTGCTTATCTCCTAAAATTTCATTTCTATGGGTGGTTGACACCAGAGAGGAGGAGGCAAGCTGTGGCACGCATTAATTTATAGTTGATCATTTTTATATGTGTGACCAGTACATTGTTCCTGGCAGTAAAGTTTCAATGAAAGTAACATCATGTTTTCATTTTCAGTGTTAAAACCACTGATGGAATCTGTTAGTGCCGTGACGCCTGAGCAGTCCTCACAGTTCTGCTTACTTTGACTTAAAAAAAATTGAAGTTTAGGTATTTTAAACCTTTGGTACATAGATAAGAGGATGTATTACAGAATCACAGAATGGTTGAAGTTGACAGGGACTTGAGGTCTTCTGGTCTTATCCCCCTGATCAAGCAGAGCCCCCTTGAGCTGGTTGTCCAGGACCATGTCCAGATGACTTTTGAATGTCTCCGAGGAAGGGTACTCCACAACCTCTGAGCAACTTGGTCGCCCTCAGAGTGTGGAAGTGTTTCCTGCTGTTCAGAGGGAACATCCTGTGTTTCAGTTTGTGCCCATTGCCTCTTGTCCTGTCACTGAGCACCACTGAAAAGGGTCTGGCTTGGTGGTCTTTACACCCTCCCTTCAGATGCACTGATGAGATTCCCCACCGAGCCTTTTCTTCTCCAGGCTGAACAGCCCCAGCTCGCTCAGCCTTTCCTCACAGGAGAGGTTAGTTGTTCCATCATCTTCTTGGTGATCAAGGTGAGGCTGACCAGCCTGCAGTTCCCTGCTTCCTACTTCTTGCTCTTGGTGTAGCTTTTGTTGAACAGATACAGATAACAACACTGAACAGTTCTTGTGCTGTTAAAAGAACTGCTTTCCCCATTCATTGCCTAATTACTTTAGGATAAGTCAGAAAACTAGCAATGAAGGCCATGTATACCAATGTAGAACTGAGTCTGATGAGGGACATTCAGTGCAGAATGATTACAAATGAGGAAAAAAAGAATTCTTTTGGTTATCATTTGCCAAGAAGTTTTCAGGTTTGCCTCCAACAGATGGGAAAGTTTCATAATCACAGTGTGCTTGACTTTTTCCCTTCTTGTCCTAGCAATACTTAGACCAATAATCCAAGTAAAAAGTTCAGAGACTAAAAATGACCAACTCTGCTTCCTGGAATAAAAACAAGGCTTCAGAAGTCATGAAAGAATGACTGACAAACATGCACAAGCACAATTTTACCTTAACAAAAACCAAACAAGCAAAAAAACTCAACTCCAAAACCCTCTGCCTGTTTGTTTAGAAATGGGAAAGTAAATATCTGTTTAATTGAAGCTGTCAGTTTTCTTTTCCTCTGAGTGCAGAGACCTTAATAGTGTCAGTTTCTAAGAAAAACACAGAAAAGCTGTCCAGAAATAATTGAAGGCTTTTCTTAATTCTTGAACTGGAGAAGCTTGTTCAGCTGTGTCTTATAGTGACATTATTATCAGGGTTTGGTAATAGAAATTGTTCAAGCATCTGAATCTAACAACAGTGTCTGTTTACTAGGTAATATCAAAGGTATCTACAACTAAAAGATGAGAGAATGGTTGATCTTTTTTCTTTTCCCTTTTCCCTAACTATAAAAGCCCTTTTTAGGAGTGCAGCATTCTTCCATTGCTTGTTTTGGTATTTCTTTTGCTCTCTTGACACTACTGTATTAATTTGGAAAACAAGGAAGCAGTGACTTTTAAAGCTGCAAGGAAGAAGTGTAATATGATGTAAGCTGGTGGATTGATTTCTGAAAGCATTAGTGGTTTAGTGGTAAATCTTGTGCCACTGTGTTAATTACATTTCACAAAAGACTAGCTTTTTAAGGAAAATATACTGTTATTTTTATCACTTATTCAAATATTTGACATGCACAGCCCAGGCCACTCTTCCTCTGTTGTTTGTGTCCATTTGATTAACAGAGTTGAATTTGTTTCTCTTTCGATGGTAAAACTTGCATGTGTTAACACAGTTACAGTGAACTGAGGAAATTTGATATTGCCAGTGAAAGGAGAGTCTGTTACTGCAGTTGTACATCACTATAATGGCTGATACTGATGTCTGAAGGAGTATTTCTCATCCCCATAGATAACGTAGAATTTCTTGATTTCTTGATAACATTACATGAATGCATTATCATGAAATGTGTAAAAATGTTGAATAAATTAATGGTTTTGTTTTTATTGTTGCTTTTAAAGCCTCTCTGTTTGCTGTAAGAATGGGGTTTCCATATGAAGATTTAACTACCCAAAAATCTCTTTCGGTGTATTCGAAGTGGCTTAATCAAAGCTGTCAGCCAAACTACTGGAAGGTACAGTGCAATGGTGGTGGTGAAGTGGGGGTTTAGAAAGTCAGTAATGCAGCATTGCTTCTGCCTTTCAGCTTGTGTTGAAGTTGTGCTTTACATGTGAAGAAAAAAAAAAGTCTTGCTTATGAAACAGAACAAACTTGGAGTTACCAAGCATTTGATAGTTCAGGGAGAGTGTATGCCTAGCTCTTACTTCTTAGATCCTGCTGGTTTTGACATTGCTGCAGTAGCGTTTTGGTGGGGGAAACTTTCTACCTTTAAATTTGGACAGAACTTCTCAAATTAGACGAAGTAGTGCATGTATTTTTGATGCATATGTAAATTTCTGAAAGAAAATCTTACAGTACCAATTAAGGTCCTTAAATAGTTAGAGTGGCTTTACGCAGACCTGTGAGTGCATCACATTAGTGCAGCTTTCTGTGTTAAACTTGCCTATTGTGGTGAGAGTTTTTTTGTTTTGGGATTGGTCTTGCAGATTTCTTCATGTCTGTACACTGTCTTCATTGTGTCTTGGATATGAAGTGCTGCATTGCTGAACCATTTTAATTCAATACATATTCTGTTTTTCACTTGGGAGAATGTCTTGACTATGATGCTGACTTGATGTAATATTTTGATGTGACAGTAAAACAAGCTCAGTTCATCTGATTGATTTTTTTAAATTGAAAATTTTCTTTATTTTGCTGAAGGATGAGCCTTTTTTTGACCAGCCAATTGAGCAAAAGAGAATCTTTAATTTGAACAACATAAATTTCTGGTAGGAAAAACTTCTTACCGTATAGTACCAGAAGTCAGTCTTCGTTCTTTAAGCAAAACAACTTGCGGGATTTCAGTACAGCTGTATAATTTAAGTATTGGGTGTCTGATACATGTGTAGTAGATTATATGTATTGATTGTGGTATTTGTAAGTTTATCTGTAATGAAGCATAATACATTATTCATGCAAATAACAAAATAATTACAGAATGTGGTACCAGACTCTTCAAAATCCTGTGGACCATACAAACGGCCTGAAAAAGTAACTTGTAAAGAAGAACAGACCATCTCACTAAGAAGTGTTCATAATCATGATACTATTGGTAACAACCTTTAGTAACTCTGATGCTTTTGGGTTTTTTCCTTATTTTCCTACAGATTAAATGATACTCATTTTAAAGATAAGTATTTCATATAGGTGTTATTTCCTGTTTATAATGGTTTCAAGATTGTGTTACTTACATGTCAGGATGGAGTGCCTAAAAGTAGGATTTGGTTTTGGTTTTTTTTTCCAGTGCACTGGCTGCACAGCTACTTACTTCATTTTTTGCCCTTAGCTATTTGTTCATTGCCCTACTGCTTTTCTCTTAGATATCTTAGCATAATTGCTTGGGTAGCTATGGATGCTTAGAAAGCTGATCAAGGTTAAAAATAATTATTATCCTGATTATGGTTAACTTGGGTCAAGTCTCCCCTGTAGCTGTCAGACCAACTTAAAAGGCTTTGCAGGGGTGGAAGAAATGAGTAAACAGTTAGTCCTATTGCCAACCAGAAGCAACGTTTGTCAAACAGTCCTTAAACTTACAAAATAAAGCTTACTTTCATTTTTCTTCTGTTCTGGCTTTTGACTAAATCAATACATTTCTACAGAAACTACTATGTTTAAAACAGGTTAGCAGCAGTATTCCCCAAAGACTCCTAAGAGTTTACTGATTGAGGACTGTTAATTGCTAAGCCTGTAAGCTGATTAATGAGCAGATCAGACAAAGGACTGGAGCAGTTACAGATTTATGTCTTTCAAAGCTTTATACTTTGTAGTCTTGAAGCTTTTTGGTTTAGTCTGAATTTTTCTCAGTTTAGCAATTGAGAACTTTCTGCCTGACAGTATTTGCAATACCAAGAATTAAGAAGTTGTTTCAAGTATGAATCTTTCTTCTTTGCTTCCAGTCCACTCTACTAATAACTAATTAATGTTCTAGAGAAGTCAGGCAACCTACCAAATCCTTAAGTTGGTAGGTAGCTTTCTTTACTGGGATGTACAGTCTTCAGTATGTTCTAGAAAACTCAGAAATTGTGGAGCGTCAGGATGAGAGGGGAACCTGCTAAATACAATTCAGGTATTTGATGTATCATTACATAGTCCTAAGCTGTTTTGTAGAAAATGATGGCACTTATATTTGTAATTCAAGTTGTCCCACCCCATTGTTTGTTTTATATATGAAATGTCTCCTTGACTAACACATTTTGAGAAGGGTCTTCATTCAGAATGTGTTTAGGAAGTTGGTAGGAACTGATGCCCTTCCAGTCTTTTTGCAGAGGGTAATGGTGGCCGTAGAGTCAGTGCCTCTATGCTTTTACCTTCTACTGGTCAGGAAACTTTTCTATAAGAAGGAGGTGCTGCTTAGTGAGATCAGAGAATTTGAGTTCTGCTTCTTGGCTCTCACTTTGTACTTGATGCTAGCAACAATTTCTGCCCTCTCTTAACAAGATGAAGTCTTGCTTTATGGAGAAGCAGCTCATCCCAAATCCTGTTCCAAGTGTCAATCTAAGCTTCTCTAATGAGGCAGTGGCTTCCTTATCAGCACAAAATTAGCAAGGGGTAGGCTCATTCACACATTTAATTGCCTGTTATGTAATTATTTTTTGGTAGGCAGTATTTCTGCCTTCTGCCAAATACAAGTGCATCCCTCTGACTTTTTTTTTTTTTTTTTTTTTTTAAACTCCTGTAAGCACCATTTGTAATTTCCAAATTTTGTTGTTCTGGTGGAGGATGTGATGACACCAGGTACTTGTTGTCTACTGGTTAACGTAGGTGCCTATCAGGAGACAGTGGCTGCTTGGGCAGCAGTAACATACAGCTGTGAACAGTGTGGTAGTCACTGTTTTAGATTCCATCCTGAGGTCTTGTAATATGCCCAGAAAGTTTCCAAATGTGTTTTACAAAGAACTGGTTTTCTTTTGTTTCAGGTTATCAGTAATTTGAATAGTCTGGGTATCGTGGTTCTGTTTGATAACCATAGTGCCAATTTAACATGTTTGCTAGAAATGTTTCTGAATGTGTTTCACCCCTATTGAAAATTTTAGGTATGGTTGTAATTGGTGGGAGTGGAGCCGTTGCTTCTGGGACATCTACTAATGGTGCAGTCCACAAAATTCCAGGGTTAGTATCTCTGGTTTCACAAAAAAGCTTTTCTCCCATCTCATTTCCTGTGTTAAGCTTATCTAAAGGTTATATGTTTTAGATTGTGGTGATCACAAAATGGCCTTGCTTATTTCTGGGCACTGCCATAAGTCCTAATACTGAGAAACTGATTCAGTTGCAAGATGATTAATGTTTCTTTGAGGGAATGCTTTTTTTTTCAGCTGGCTTAATTCACCGTACAGAGACACAAACAACTGGCACAGTTGTGAGGCAATGTGTAAGGCAAGGCACCAGAGACAAATGAGCATTCCAGAAAGGTGCACGGTCTCCAAAGCAATAGAATCAGAGCCCCAGGCCTGTATTTTGTCTTTTGAGATTTTTTCTATCCAGTTAGGGTCAACCAAGTCAGACAACTTCTGGATTTAGCAACAAGTTATTGAACATACTAATGTCCCCAGCTGCTTACTGTTGCCTACTGTCTAAACCTTACTGCCCTAACTATAGTCAGTGTAATAAAAAACAGTGTGCATTGGAGGTGGATTAAGCCTCAGGTCAGTCAGGTTATCACAGATCACTTTTATCGGTAGTTTTAAGACAAGACTTCTGACTGCAGTGGAGTGACCTCTTTACCTGTTCTGTTCTCCTGTGGGTTTAACACTAACCCAACTGGAGGCAGTAAGATGGACAAAGTTAAAAGTGCGCCTAAGTCATAAGAACTTGCCAATATCAGGCCAAGAGCTGTTATGTTAATGCAATCCCACTGGAATTAGTAAATTACAGTTTTCTATAGTTTCCAGTTTTTGGTTTCTTTCCATTATTCACTACAGCCGTGTAGGAGATTCTCCGATAGCTGGAGCAGGATCCTATGCGGATAGTACAGCCGGAGGAGCTGCAGCCACTGGGGATGGTGACGTCATGATGCGGTTCTTACCCAGGTTTGTCCTTAGGGCAGACTTTGCTAGCTTTTTTTAGCAAGATGTGAACTCAGCAAATGAAGTAATTGATTAAAAAGGCAGTCTGACTTACTGGCTGCTGAAGTAGGAGTAAAGGAATGAATGGAAGGGGAGAAAACAGTAGCAGAATCAAGTCATCTTTATGATCCGTCTTAGAAGAAGTGAGTTCTTAAATATCTTGATGACAGATCGCTTAATACTGTGAAGCTGTGAGCAGACAGGCAGTAGGTAATGAGTCTATTCCCAGCCTGCATGCTTTTTAACAGAACTGATTGGCTTTCTCCTTCAAAGTGTTTTGTGTGGGAAATCAGTGTTATAAAATGTAGAAAGGATGAGGGGTGAGTCTCTGATTACTCAGGAGGGTGGGGAGATGTCACTGTAACTATCCTGTGTAATTGCATCTAATTTGAAACTGGAAGAGGTATTTTAGTGCTGTGGTCGTGTTGCATAACCTGTGTAAAATATGGCTGTTCTCATCACTGAGTCTTGACAGTCATTCTCATGGGTCGGTCTCAGCAGGAATGAGTTATGGAAGTAATGAGTAATGGGCGCTGATGCTTGAAGGAAAATATAGTAGTGGCCTTCATATTACTCAAGTGCTTTTTCTGACACTCTAGCGGTTATGAATGCCTACTAGCTGTTGCATATTTACATGTGTCGTCCATGAGTTTCAAGCTGTTCCAAGCCAGTCTTGAAATACAAGGCAATTGACAACTTCATGAATTATCCTGAGGTATCAGATACCAGCAGTAGTAATGAGTTGAGCTCCACTATGAGGTTAATCAATAAAAGCTTACATTACTGTTTAGCAGCCTGAAGGATTAGGCTGTAATGCTTACAACACTTTGTGTTGGCACCAGCGGGTTTTAGAAAACAACTCGGACTAGATGGTTAATCACAGGTTCCTTGTAGATACAGATCTTTCCTAATTCTGTGTAATTTAGATATTCCCACATGAAAACAAGGAATAGAATTGACCTGCCAGAAGTGAAGGAAGTGTCAGATAAAGGGCAAAATTGCTAGTATTTTCTGTCTGCCTTCTTTGAGATAGTAACATCTTACTGAATTTTTGATTAGTGAAGAAACCCCTGTGAAATACAGCTTTATATTCAGATAGTTATCTTTTAGATAACTTGAACCTATTTGATTGTTAGAATAAATCAAAGATAATAGGGAGTCTCAAAATGCAAGGAAGGATCTCTTCTGCGATACTTTGATAACATCTATAGTTAATGCTGTCTGTGGATGAGTAGTGTAATAAGAGTGTCTTGGTCTTGGTATATGCATCTTTCATCAAAACAGAATCTAGTGTTGTTTGCTTGTAAGTTATATTACGTGTTATCTTTTAATCTTCAGGTTCTGAAAGAAAATGACAATGAAAGTAATTTTTTTGCCTCTGAGGACGTTTTGGAAATGCAACTGATTCATCTCAAGCAATGCCAGTGTAGTCATTTGTCTAATGATACTGTAGGAAGTTCATTTTGATTACTTTTTCATTTAGAGTAAAAATTTTTTTTAAATTGGCTTGCAAAAAAATTTGAAAATGGCTCAAAGTCTTGATCAAAACATTGTACCTTCATATCCAAGAAATAACAAAAATGTGTCAATTTTGAGGTTTTCAGAAACTCAATTTTTTTTCTGAAAGATCTTTAATGCTTACTGAAATCAATAATATATCAGTAATGTAATATCGAAGGTCAGTTTTCTGCAAAAAATTATCTTGACATTGGCCTTTTTGAAAACTAGTAGTAACTAATGTCAAACTTAATCATGCAATGAAAAATAAAAGCCACTAACTCTTTAACTGCTTCTTTGCAGTTCTTTAACTGATCTGTTGCTTAGCCTCTTCTACTGCAAATCATCAGAGAGTTATCCCAGGCTTGGTCCTGCCTTAGAATGACAGATGGCATAGATGACATCTTGCAGTCCCTTTTAGTCCTGTTTCTAATTACTTTTCATGTAGAACTTGAGTAATAATTGCCAATATGAAGTTTAGCTAAAGATTATGTATCGTGTGTTTCCATTGTTCAAAGAAATCAAGGTGTCTCAATGGTATTTTAGAATATATAACCTGTGTACGGCTAACTGTTTGGGTGTGGGGTTGGTTTTTTTTTAGTTACCAAGCTGTGGAGTATATGAGGATGGGAACAGACCCAACAGTAGCCTGTCAGAAAGTTATTTCCAGAATCCAGAAGTATGCTCCAAAGTTCTTTGGCGCTGTTATATGTGCCAATACAACTGGAAGTTACGGTACGTATTTTGCTTCACATACAAAGCTTGTTGACCCTAACTAGGTCACAGAAGTACAAAACCGAAGGTGCATTTTAAAGCAGAAGTCTTCAATTATTCTTTGAACACTGCAGCAGTACTGGCCATTTGTAATATCAAATGCTGGTTAGCAGGGCAACTGTGTCCTAGTGTGGACTTGAGATATTTTAATTTTTCCTCTGCATTTTGGTGCCTTAGACTTTCACAAAATTTATGCAAGTCTTAGTAAAAAAATAAAAAATATTTACAGCCTTCATGTGTAAGGTTAATTTGAAGGTTTTAAAAAAGAATGCTTATGCCTCCCCTAGATACGGCATAAGGCAGGGAGAATGTGAATGTTAAGCATAGCTTCAAAGCAGTCCAAGATCAGTCGTTGTGCCAGGCATCTCATTAGTGAACTCTTAGATCAGTAGGAAATACAATTTGCTAATCAACATGGCTTATATAGTTAGACTGCTTGTTGCTGTTCTTTGATCTCTTATTTCCCATAGTTCTGTGTTTTAAGAGATTAGTGTTGGAGGAACTCATTAAGTTAATCAGGATTGAAAAAGAGAGAGAGAGGTTTTCCTAAGTTAGATTACTGTTTTGAATTGTATTATAAAGGCATTAATTGCACTACAGCAGTCAGTAGCACTGTATTTTTACTTAAAAATTAAATATTTTCAAGATGTCTTGGGTTAAACAGATTGTAAAAGAATAATTACACCATTGTAGTAGAATTAGTAACTGGGTCTTTAGATGATAAAGTACAATGACAAAGACAGTAATCCTAAATGTAGCAAATTATACTTTTTTTTTTCTTTCTTTCATAGGTGCTGCATGTAATAAAATTCCAGGATTCACTCAGTTTCACTTCATGGTTTCTAGCCCTTTGCTAAGTCAGCCAACTGAGCAAGTAGTAGATTGCATTTAACTTCTTTTGTCCTATTAACATCTAAACTTAGAGGAAGAAAGTGCTAAGGTTCCCCAGGTGTTACTTTTTAAAATGGTTGTTCATTTTCACTGTTGCATAATCATGTGAACAGGTACAAAGGTACGTTGATGCTGCAGGTGCTACTTCACTGTTTTTAATATCTTCTGCTTTATTATGGCTTTGTGTAGTGCAGCTAAACTTAATCTGTAGTTTCCTAATGTAATTACCTTGATAACTGATTTCTAAATGATTGTAGACTGGTACTATAATCTGGAGCAAGGTTTAAAAAACTGACTCTGTAGTTTAAGGGAAGTGAACATAGTTGCAAAATTATAATTAGTGCTGACACTTTCACAGTTACCATAGGCAATTCATCTCTTGTTTAAAAATTGTTTAAAAATCTACATCTAAGTGAAGTGGCTGAAATTAATGTGTTTCACTACTGAGGTCTTTTAAGTCATGAATTTAGTAGGCATTACGTTACATCCCAACTCAATTTTTAATCTTTTGCAAACCTGACAATCAAACTGTGGTTTTAAATACCACAAAAAGTTACCTGTTGTATATTTACATCCAAGTAATGCCAAGTTTTACCTGCTTTTTGGGGAAGGTAGAGCTTTGGTCACTGAAAAAAAAAAAACTTTCGAAGAGGTCTCATAAAGTGGCCAAGTGGTCTTATGCGTGCAAAGAGACCAGGCATCTAATGGCTCTTAAGAGTCTGTCTGTTTTTGTAAAAACTAAGCAGCCAGAAGTGATGAATAGTAAACATTGAATGGGACTTTCACTTTGCCATTTAAAAACGTATTTGGCAGAAATCTGGAATAAAGGGCAGGGAGCGGGAGGGGCTGTGCCTCTACACAAGAGACTTACTTTGAGAATATTTAATTGTCTTTCTAAGATTTAGTCCAGGCTTTCTTTTCTCTTGAAAACAATATTGCATGCAAATGCTGACAGGCAAGGAAACAGTTGAAGAGTAGTGAAGAAGATTTTGAAGCTTTAAGAGATAAGGAGCCTCTCCTTGTGTACCTTTCTAACTTGTTTCACAACAACTGAAAATAAGTTTGAATAGAGAGGGCATTGAAACATCCCTGGTAGTACGAGCCTTCAGGGAGTACTGTGTTGACTCAACTGCACGTGAAGGCAGGTGGAAATCTTCCTTTCACTTTTTTTTTTTGTAGTGGAAGCTATGAATCTTAATCACAGTGATTTCCTTGTCACTAATATGCTGTGCGCTTGCCCTTTCCTGTAGCACATCTACCCCTGCAAAGGAGCAGTTGCATACCTAGAGCATGACAGTTACCTACAGCAGATGAAGCTGGGTTTGTCACTTTATCTTTCTGTGTCTAGAGAAACCAGGATTCATTTGTAATGGAACTTCAGCGTCTTGAGGATTGTTCCATAGGTATTTGAAGATCTGTTTGATAACTTTCTTAACTTGGTGGCTTGCTGATCGTTTGATCGAATCTTTGCTAAACTTCAGCTAGGAAAAGTGAAAAGGGGGGGAGTAAGTAAAATGAGCATGTTGTGTCATAAACACGTTAATTATTCATTGTCTAATTGAATAAAATCACTGGGTAATAAGAGCACACTTTAGTGTATCATTTATAAGTACGGTTGCTTAGATGCTTGTGTGCTGTGCTTTAGAATGATTGTTGCCTTATGTTCTGAGTTGGTATCTTCGAAGGCTGGAAGAAAACGTTGAAACTAGAATAGTCATCTTTAATGGCCAGCTGTTGAACTTCATCAACAAAGTAATTTATTTGCTGATTCACTTCTGTCATTGGATCTTCAGAGCATGCCATAGCACAGAGTTCACTATATGCAACAATGGGCTGTAGTCAAAGCAGCTCTTACCTTAACCCACTGCAGATATGTTCAGTAAGTTTTCTACCTGTCCTGCCTACAGCCCTTCTGCTATGGCTGCTGTATCTTCAGGTAACTCAGGCAGTCAAGTGCAAATAGATTAATAAATCCCAGTGATTGTTACTTTAGAGATAGCATTGTGGACTGTGAACATAGAAGGTTCAGTACTGGCAGCTGAGTGGTAATGTCTCAAACTGCTGCAGCTGAATCCACCAGGATTTATTTTTGAGAGAGGTTGGGAACATCCAGGGCTTGCTTTCTAGTGTGCTTATGCCACCCTGTAGTAGCTAGTGCACGCCTCGAGAGGCTGTGAGCGCCCATGCTGAAAGATCATGAGGGCTCTGTAGCGGCGGCATACCTGAAGTCACTAACTTAGACTTCGAACTTACTGCATAGTCAGCTCATTGTGACCATCGTGAACTTGTCTCTGTGAGACATTTGTACTAATACATCTGGTTTAATAACGTGGGTTACTTTGTCATGCTGCACTAGTTATCGTAAATGAAAGGATTAGTTTGTGTAAACTATTTTAATATATTATTAATTTGACAGTATATTAAATTATAATATTTATACATGTGCCGATGTTATGGACAGAATTCTGAATAAAAAAATAATTTGCTTAATATTTTGTATTAAAAATATTTCTTCAAAGGTTGTTAGTAGCAGTGCTGTTCTCTTTTATGCTTAGCAGACACATGAGGTTTTCTTAAGAAAGCTTTTTACAAGTACAAACCCGTGCCAAAACTGAGCAAAAACTCAGTTTCTGCTGTGGTTGCAAAAAAAAATCTTACTATTTCTGATTTCAAGGAATTTTGTATTTTTAAGTTTTTACTCTCAAACTTTTACTGCAAAATGCAGAAGAAACCTACACAGAGTATTTGCAAGTTAGCGGTACAGTTGAATGCATCCTGTATGTAAAGTTGTGGCGGGTTTTTTTAAGTCTAACTGTGCTTTAAGTTCATTAGCTTCTAGCTAGCCTGCATTTTTCTATTTCTAAAACTTCTTAATAAATTACCACTTCATCCAATCTCAACAGTCTGACTAATAAAGCCAACTATGCCATGTTTTTATATGCCACTGAATTGTTCTTTAGTAAAGCAATGTATATGAACCCTGACAATGTTTTGTATGCACTTATTGAAGAAAACTTGTGATTTCACTGCTTGTAGGTTACCACTGAAATACATCTTTTCATCTGTAACTGCCTCAATCAGGAATAATTCAGATTTTTCGGAGAATGCAAGGTTTGTCTTTCAGATGGAATCTACAAGTAATGCTACATAAACTGGATTGAATGTATTATCTCTCCACAGGGTAAAAACAACAGTGGTGCTGATTGCTTTTTAACTTAGAAATTACTCTTTTAGCATTTTTTTGTTTGGGTTTAGTTATTGCACGACTGTTGTAACTCATTAACAACGCTGTTCATTCTTGTTTTGAGACAGGGAATATATGTACGATTTCAGTTGTGTTATCTGTAGTCTGTGTGTGTGTGTGAGGAAACATTAGTGATACAATTAAATTTACTTTAGCTCTAATATACAAGTAGTACGTATATGTTAAGCACTGAACTACAAATGTTCTCACTGGGGGGTCTGTTCATTCCTCCACATAAATTTACAGCAAAAAAAAATTACTGAAATGTCCATGGAGCAGATATGACAATCTCAGGATTTTATGACTAGCTATGTTATTATTAAGCTGCTGAGTCAGGCAGCAAACATTTTTAGATGTTTATGCATTTAACAGTATTTGCTGTGTTTTCATTCTCTTCTTTTTTTCCCCCCCAACAGTTGGAATCAACGTAGGTAAATACACCTGCTGGTACAATACTCTCTTGGTGTGATTAGCTGATATGTTTACAGTGACAGGTGGTGGTCTGTGAAATAAAAGCAATAGCAACTTCAAAGTGTGCCAGTTGTTCAGGGAATTCCTGTTACTGATGATGATTATGTTTTTTTTTCCTAGTAGGACAGGGAAAAATCTTTGAAAGAAAAGTTTTTGATTACACTTTTCCAGGTAGAGTTTTACAGAAACAATCGTGTTGTAAAAATCAGGGGGGTTTATTGGTTAGAAATAGTGATTTCGGAGCTCTGTGTGGAAAAAAAAAACCTTCATGTATTAGATGAACAGGAAGTTTCTTATTCTTACCCTTTGCATACTTTCCAGGCCAACTCCGAAATACGTTTCAGCTCTAATTCTGTTTGTTGCTAAATTTTATTATTTTGATTGCTGGTGTTGTGTAAAATATAAAAAAGCGGTAAGCTCTGCCACTTGAATGTAGTTTTGAAGCTGGGTTGCATTCTGCATTTCTGCTTTCCTAGCATTTGTCATTTAAAGATCCTAAGGAATAAGAAATTCAGTTTAGCAAGAAATCCAGTGGCCTTGGTTTATTTGAATATTCTTATGTATGGATGGGAAGAACCTGGAGTTGTTACTTTTCCGAGGCAAGCATACCGACATTGTTACAGAACCTAACCCTCCCGGCAGGAGAAAGCCTTTTTGTGAAAGAGTATTCGCTTACAGCTGATCTTCCGACTGTGTTTGCTGGCTGTAGTTAGTCTTTGTAGAATGTCAGGGTAACTGAACAGGAAAAATGCGCTGTGATACTCTAAGGCACTTTAATTTTTTTCTTTTCCTTGTTACAAGACAAAAATGTTTTAAGATACCTCTCTGTTGAAGGTTTAGTAACTTGAATTCACAAGTGTGTATGGTCTTGGTTACAGGTGAGCTTTTTGTCAAACACTGACAGTGTTCCCTGGAAGTGTTCCAGGCCAGGCTGGATGGGGCTTTGAGCAACCTGCTCTAGTGCAAGGTGTCCCAGCCCATGGCAGGGGGATTGGACTAAATGATCTTTAAAAGGTCCCTTCCAACCCAAACCGCTCGATGATTCTATGACATTTTTGTAAATTTTTTTCCCTACTGATTAATTTCTTGTAAAAGAAATGAAATTACGTATTTACATACAGACATTTACATGTTACAGTAGTAGTTCGTAATATTATATTAAGCAACCATAATACTAGATCAGGTTATAATTGCAAAACTGAAATGGGAAATGTAAACCGAATAATTTCTCTCACACAGAAGTTTAGGATCCCGATGTTTTATTGCTTGAAAGTCTGAAAAATGTTTGCCTTCATGTTAATTTCCACAGGCTATGTTACCACATTCATTTTACTGATAGCCTTCATGTAAATTGCTGTATAGGTTCTCTGTTGCTGCACAGGACCTTGACAAATTAGATTCCCTTCAGCTCTGCAGGATAAACAAGGGTTTTAGGCAAGTTGTTTTCACTTGTCACCCAAATTCACCTGTACCCTTTCCTGCCCCTCACTCCTGCCCTATGCAAAAGTAATTTAATCTAAGGCTTAAAGTAGATTTTTAGGATGACTTTTGCTAAGGGCTAGTATCACATACTGCTGAAGCCATTTCACAAAAATTTCACAAAATCACCTCCAAACTAAATAGATACATTGCTTATACTCACTACAAACTACAGCAATTTTTAAAGTACTCTCTGGTCTGCCTAAAGCCTTCTTCCACGTATCAGCATGCTCCTTTTCCTACCTCCCACCTCTGAAATCAGAAGAATACTGGTGGGTTTTTTTTCTTGTTCTCCTGCCATTAATGGTACTTTACACTTTCTTCACGTGTGTAATTTGTTGTTTTATAGATGTTTTCTCCATACTAATTTACTGCCTTGTTGCTTTCGGCAGACCTGTGTCATTATAACAGCTTTCTTGACACATTCTGACTACACCCATCCAGGTTCAACTGTTGGTTAATTTTCTTCCTGAAGTTTACTTCGTGCGTGATGTAGTCTCTTGTATTTTGCCAAGCAGTATTTGGTGGGGAGCATCCAAGTTCTGGATGTTAAGACTTCTTAAAGGAGGCATAAAAGCCAGGGTTTTTTTGAAAACAGAATGTGTAGGACTTCACTTCTGTTATCTGTAGTCTGTGTGTGTGTGTGAGGAATCTTCAGTGATACTGTTAAATTTGAGTCATTTTGATGATGTTTGAGAAGCCTACTGTCTACTTCTGGGGGGAGGGGAAGAGGGGGGACTTACAGGGGTTTTTGTGTTTGTAAATACAAAAAATAATAGATAATACTGTATTGTCCTGAATCAACTAATAGCGAATTAGTCATCTAAATGCCGGCTACAGAAGTTGCATTTTTGAGGGCTGAGGGAGGAGTTACTCAAACTGAGAAGCAGTATCAGTGCATTGCAGTATTGCGGTACTGTGGATTTAGGATTATACTTAGCTAGGTCATGAATGCTTATTGTTCGTAAGTAGATGCTTGATGGTATATGTGGTTATTTATTAAGTACAATGGGACAGGCTTATTTGAAAATAAAAATGGTTGTGCTGCTAGCTTAATGCTACTCCTGGATATTCATTGTTATGAGAAAAATTCCAAGGCAAATTATCATAGATCATCTATGAGGATGAAGGTTGAGTTGGCAGGCTAATACATAGAGAAGTATAAAGGAACTGAAGCTTCCCATAAATTAGTATTTTTATCTGCAGCACTTTTCCCGAGCATTGAGCAACAACATGGAAGTGACAGTTTCCTACTTTTGTTGTGTAATCTATGTAAGATTTTTCTTCTGAAGGATTTACATTAATAGATGAAGTAAAGCAATATAGATTAAAAGGGTGAACGTAAAAAGTATTATAAATAAGTCTAATTCATATGCAGTCAGGTGCATTTTGCTAACTTGGTTGTTACAGAAGACTAATTTGTATGTTTATAAAGTAGAAAATAAATTACCTTAGAGTAGCTGCAGTGTTAACGAACTGTAACTATTTAAATTCAGTCTGTACCCATTCTTATGAATCTGCCAACATGAAAACTCCTGTGATCTCACTTCTCAGCAAGTTAGGACAATTTTTGTTACTGCTTAGTGAAAGTGCTAGCCCCACAAAGTGGGTCTTTAGGGGGTAACTAAATGCCCACTGTGCCTTTGCGTGGGCATAAGGCTGGCTGGTTTCTGCAGTGCTCCTTCTCCTTGCCTGCTGTATGTCGTTGCTGGACGTTACTGGTCCTGGACCAGGACTGGCAGAGTGGAGCGTATGCGTTCGCCTGAACAGCTTCACGCCAGATCCAGCAGTTGAACCTCTCTGACCTCCATCTGCACTTGGGGCTGAGAATAGGAGGTGCCTGCACCCCATTCCACTGGCCCTGCTGTGGGGTTCATAACTTCTGATCAAAGAGCAGTAACAAACAGCTCCAGGGCAATCTGACCGCAGCTGTTTGCAGGGGGAGTATGCATCAAAGCCTTCAGGTACGTATGTAATACCATCCTTATTCCTGTGAATTGAGCTCCTAGGCCTGTAGTTACAGTGGTGGTAATAAAATCCACAAA
>JAVKLA010000053.1:8518483-8538482 GCA_034782735.1 Sagittarius serpentarius | reverse complement strand
TAAACTGTTCTTATCTCAACCCACGAGCTTTACTTTTTTTTCCGATTCTCTCCCCCATCCCACTGGGCGGGGGGGGGGAGCGAGTGAGCGGCTGCGTGGTGCTGAGTTGCTGGCTGGGGTTAAACTACGACACCTTCACTCTCGTATTTCCAACTCGAAAGCTTTCTACTATTTGCAACATCTAGGAAACAATCTTTTCAGTGGATACAAAGAGTATTCCCTAATTTAGCTGCTTTCGCTGAAGCAAGATAAATATTCTAAATCACTTGATTTTAAACAGAGTGGGAATTAGCTGGATGTACCTTTCATTCTCAGAGTTGGTGCAGTTGTGCTCTTTTAGCCCTTGGCAGCCAGCACGAATGGTTGACGCGTGGCTCATCAGGAGCAGACTGGCAGCCTGCTGCCAGTCAGTCGGCGGTTGAGCCCGCAGGACTGCCACAGAGGGAGCAGGAGCTGAGAGCTGAGGATTTTGTTTTCAGCCAGCGTCATTCCTAGGAAACAATCCCAACCTCTGCTGCAAGTTTTTCATCAGTAATTTCTTCCCCCAAGCAGCCTAAGCAATCTGTAAACATAGCTTGAATGTAATCGCCCACGCTGTCATTAAAAGAGTCATCTCCATCGGCAGAGCCTGCTAGCACATTGTCACTGAAACCTCGCAATTAACACAGTGACTAGTGGTTTTGACAAAAAAGCTGAGCGTGGCTTGATTAATAGTGCTATCTCAGGAATGGCCTTTTCCAGTATTTATTGCCATCAAAGCTGTCCGTCCTGCATACTGTGTTATTTTGAAGAGACCTTACAACAGATACAGTTAAATGGGTGAGACAGGCTTTATCTGGCTTCTGGAGATTTAAGTAGCAGAGTTCAAGTGCTTGAATTTTTTTCATGTGCTTCGTGTATTGATACAACAATAAATGAAAGTTAATCTATCTTGTGCGATGAATCAGAGGCTTTAAACTGAATTTGAAAATAACATATACTCAGTAACACCCAAACCTAGACTGTGTAGAGCAGTGAGGGGGAAAAAAAAGTTGTCTGAATTGCGGTTGATTATTGTTGTTAGGGGCTGCATTCAGTACTGCAGTACCTAACTTACTGCATTCAAACTAGCATCACATAGTGAGCCGAGATTTGCTAAATAAAGTTTTAGGTTAGTAACCACTTTTTTTTTTTTTTAATTTTCTTCTTGTGCACGCTACAGTTTCAGGGTTTTATTTCCCCCTGCCTGAATTTTGCCTTCTGTTTTGTCCCATACCTGCTTTCCTCCTTCTACTTTAACCCATAACTACATAATTCCTGTTCTGGTTTTATCAAAGCAAGTTATAATTAGCAAAATATAAGTAGCTGAAACCTCTGTAGTTACTGTAGTATCTGCGTACCTGAACGGTTTTATGGCAAGAGTACAGAGTTTCTTTTATGCTTATGGTTCATTCTGCATTGCTATGTACAAGCAAGCAAAGTCAGGCTATAGAGTGATACTTTAAGCAGTTACACCTTGCTTTGATCACCTCATTTTTGTCAGTATTGGTCTCTATGGAAATCCAAGAACCTTTAGTAGCCAGTGTTGGGACTACAGGCTTAATACATTTCCACTGGAAAAGGAAACCCTTTTTTTGGTGTGACTACGTACTTTTTTTGACTTCTAATTCCTTTTCAATCATTGCATATCTCTGACAAAGATATAAAAGTTTCTAAGGTAACTGTCTGAAACCTTCTGTCCTTGTTGTGAACTTCCTATATTTTGTTGCTGCCACTCTTAGCATCTGATACTGGATTAACCTACTTACAGTCATCTTGAGTAATTTATGGGAAAAAAAAATCAGTCACTTTTTTTTAATTAGAGAATTCAATTTTATTAAAACACAACTTTGAGAAGTTGTGCTACTATAATAGTATTTCTGTTCTGGTCCACTTGCAGTCAGTTCATGTTTTTAAGAAAAGCATTTGCTGAAAGGCTGCTTTATATAAAGGCAGTTATTTTGTATTTGTAAAGTCTTGTCCTATTAGACTGTTTTAGACTGATTAAAAAAAAGCACATTCTGTTTTTCTAGTTAAGATGAACTGAAGTGTAACATGAGACATTGCACGTGTGTCTAGGTGAAGATGTGTGGTATTAAAATACTAGGTAATGACTGAACTTTGGAAAGGAGCTGAGAAATGGCAAATACAGTGCAAATAACGAGCTATCAGAGAAAGCAAAGGATAAACTATATATTCTATGTATAAGGTGAGGTAAAGAAAACAGTAATGGTAAGCGTGTTATTTTCCTAATTTCTTCTTTGTACAAATGGATTTTAAGCTTGCTTGTGCATTCTAGTATTGAGTTCATTTTTTTTTACTTTTATACTGTTCATCTACAAGTTTTTGCTTAAAAGTATTTGCTTAAATGTTATTTCTCAGTTACAATCAAAGCAAATTACAGTTACCTTCAAGACCACTTCACGTAGAAATACCGTCCTTAAGAAGTGTACCGTACAGTCTTTGCCTTCAGACTGGAACTTTGGCTAAGTGTTCTTTTCACTTTCATAGACTCTGCAGTACTGCTATAGTAATGATTTTAAATTTTATATTGTAAAGTTGCTCTTCAACTATAGTCTAGATTTAAAATTAAAATTGAAATTTTAGCTTCCATTTATATTTTGTAACTTGAGTGTTTTTTTCTAAAGACATTTAAAAACTTTCATTCGTATGCTTAAGCTCACCCTGAAGTTCTGGAACATATTAATTTATTAAATAAAAGTGCTTGAATTTTAATTTAGCTTGTTTCTTTTTGATTAAAACCTTATTTTTTTTTGGTAGTATAGAATCATTTATACTCCGAGAAAGGTAGTCTGAATTCTTTTTGTGAGCGATAATACATTGGTTTTCCTCTAGTTGTTCTTAATGGTCATTGCCTTAGGTTTGAAATAAATAATATTAGTCCAGGCCAATATTCTGCTTTTCAACAGAGTCAACTAGCTGGAGCGAAAGCACCTTGCAAATGCTGCCTCACTAACTCGGTTGGGGCTACCAAAGCTGGCTATCCCTGTGTGGTGCTGCATTGTGTTTTCCGGATAAAGCTTAAAATACATTTCCCAGTGGTTTTCAAGTGGTTTTTTCCTTTTCCACGCTACAGTGTCCTGGCCTCTAACAAATTACGAGGGGTTTTTTGCATGTCAAATGATTACTGTCGCTGTCATTATGCCCAAGTATTTCCTGGGCCAGAATGAGAAAGAGAAGTTATGTTTGAAGGAAATAGCTGCAAAGAATTTCTAGATTAAGTGCATCTGGAGGAAGATGAGTAGACATTAATACACTTAAACTGATCAATGGAGCATAATAAATCCACCTGGCTTCTGCAAAAGGGTAGGACAGATGATTACTGTAATCCTTTCTAGATTTAAAGATATGTGAATAGATCCTTCTGAGGAATATGATTCTGTCAAAAGTGGAAGATAGAGAAATCAGGTTTTCGTTTATAGCAAACGATAAATTTCTGCCCCATCTGTCTTCCTGGATCCTATGATCAAAATGTGAGGGCAGCTCCTATTCAAGTTGTTGCCTATTGCAGGATGTATAGCCAGATTTCCTAAAAAATGGGCATTTGCTCTGCATAAACTACAAACTAGTGGAATACAAGCAAGTTCTTGCGCAAAGATGCGAAGCTCAAGCTGCTGTGCTAAGGCCCTCTTCAAATGCTATATTTTTGGGGCTGGCTGGAATCAGCCTGGAGCACAGAGACGTCAGCAAAATTTATGCATAGGCCCATTTTTAATCTAGTGAAACATGCAGTTGGGTTTACTCATAATCTGAGATTAAGGCCTGTTTAATCTGAGCACAGAGGTTTTGGATTGCAGTTAATTTGTTTAGTTGATCTAAAACAGAGATGGAGGTAAGAGGTTGGTGTGACAGACCACACATATGTACGATTTCTGAAGGAAGGACTTTGGTTTCAGCTCCATCTGTGGCAAAACCAGTCGAATGGCCGCTCTGCCAAAACAGAGGAACTCTTGCTTCACCTCTCCCTTCAGTGATCCGAACTACACCGTTTCCATCCTATCTTAGATTGGGCTCTGCTGCTCGTCAGTGCCTTCCGAGAGGTCTGTCTTTACCCTGCCAACTCTGTTAAGGTCTCACCTGAAACCTAGTATTAAAAGACAACTAGCATTAGGATCTTTTCACAGTATGATTATTCCACATGACTAATAGCTAGAAGACAGTCGTGTTGTTTGAAGTTGATTTCATAATAAAAATCATAAAGCATACAAACTCTGCAGGGCCCTGTACTTAGAATAGGAAGGGCAATTCAGTAAGTTAAATAACTAAAGCACTGACTATGTTTAGGCAATACTGTGGACACACTTAATTCTACTCACCCGTAACTGTGCTTGTTGCATTTTTAATAAGCTTTTATCTGGCAAATGGTTTTATCATTGGGTTCTTTCCTTAGATTGGGTTTTATTTTGTTGTTCTACTAAAATAAAGTATAGCACACTTCCACACTTTTCTAAATGGACTTTGATTGTATGTTTTGAATATTCACATAATAAACCACCTTTCAGGCATTAGAGGAATAAAAAGAAAGACTGACATACAGCATATGAAGTTACACTAGATGCTGAACTCCGGCTGTCATCAGCAAATGCCAATACAAGTGTAGCTGATAGCAAGTTAAATTGCACAGTGCAGAAAGGTACAAGAAAGATGCTGAAAAGAGTTTTACATCTTCTAGAGATTTTGTTGAGAGAGAAAGAGGGCCTACAGCTGCGGTGAAGTCCATGAAAGATTTTGCAATACCTTTTGATTCCATGTGAAAGATACTTAGCCACTGATGATGAACATTCATACAGATATTAAGGAAAGGATGGCATCTTCTGTTTCTTTGAAAGTCCCCTTCCACCATCAAGCTAAAACGCTCTTACTTATGTTTTCCATTCCAGAAAAACAAGTGAGAACTAGCAGAGTTTTAGACAGGAAGGTGGATGCAGAAATAGTTGCATAATGTAAAAGTCTGTAGCCACAGATGTGATATAGTCATGTTTCAAAATTTGAATGTGTATTTTCAGTGTAAATTTATTTGTCCCTCAGTGAATTACTAGTATAAGACCATTGCTCCAGCTCTTAATCTATTTGCTGAATTCACACTGCCATCAAACAGTAGTTGTGCGTGTATAGATTAAGAAAAATACACATCTGTCCAACAAATAGCTAGTTATAAAAGTACTTTAAATAAGGGTATAAAGGCATGAAACCAGGCATAAAATTTGTTGATTCTAACCTGAATGTCACAAATTGGAAAATAAATGTTACTCTAAAAGTGAAAGATATACTCTGCCTAAACTTAAACTGTAACAGTAACTAAAGTGCTACCATAAAGCAGAAACTGGGTAGAGCATTAGCATTTTCTAGGTTTAAAATTTTTACTTCACAACTTGTGTGACCTTGATTTGATCGTGTAAAAATGATTTTACGTAGCATCTCAGCTGAATTCAGAGCACTTTATGAGGTTAGCTTTGTGGCATATAAAGCCAGAAAAAGTATTTTCTGCATAAGGTTAAAGACAGGTTTCTGTTATGAGTCATGCTACCACTTTGTAATGTTAGCGTCTAAAAAAGCTCTCTAAAAATTGTAAGAGCACTTAGAAGTTAGCTTTACTGGAAGACTCCTTTTTATTACAGAACTGCCCTCACCACCTCATTCAGAACGCATCTAGTCAAAGGAGCTTATATGAACCTGTCAGTCCTAGCAGCCTTCTGTAGACATTGGTAATACGTCCCATTTCTCTTAGCTGTGTAAGGGTACAGGTTAAAGTAACAACTCTACCTCAGAAGCCCAAGACCTTTAAAAAGGGCTGCATTTTTTTTTAAAAGCTTTTTACATTGGTTTTCATGAGGAACATAAATGACAGAAAATGGTTGGGATAGACAGTTCCCTCTTAACTTAGGCTTTGTTATTCTTTTTAGGCTGCACAGTTGACTGTATGCAACACAAGCCATTAAACTGTGTAAGCCAGATACAAATCTGAAATAAGTGTGTTCTATCACTTGCACCGTAACAGGTAAATCAATGTGAAAAAACACACATTTGTAAACTATTAGGACAAAAGCTGAAAATCAGGACTTTTATCTTGAGCGAACACAAGGAATCCTTTCAAGAACTGTCTACTGCTTTGCGCCCTTGGTTGCAGATTCTTTTTGACAGGTTGAGAAGGGGATCTATTCCAAGGTAAGTTTTCTTGCCAGCTTTTTTTTTTTTTAATCAGAACCTTTTAGAACCAGCTGTCAGCCACAGCCTGTTAAACAAGTTACATAGTGCTGTCCTCCCCAAGAGGAAGGGGGGGTGTGTGTGTGTGTGTGTAAAAAAATAACCCCCCCAATATTTGCAAGAGCAGAAAGTTATGCAGAGGCAGCTGATGAGTTAGAATTCACTGCCTCTTGCTCAGTCTGTTACTTCACGGGAGTGCAAACATGTTAGATTCCTGCACGTGCTAGTTCACTGTGATGAGCTCAGGGTATCCTTGGCCTTTTTTTATTTCCATTTCTGCCTTTCCTCACCTTGTGATATTATACAACCAGCATAGATCATCAGCAAATTTAGGCTGATATAAATATACCACCCCTTCAAAACAGGTGCCCAACAAAACACACTCTACAAACTTTTGAAGTTTATAGCTTAAATGGGTGGTATTTACAGGGGAGACATAAGAGTAGAATTAAAGAATTTATAACCTTGTTATTTAATGTATAGCATAATAACCTTAGCAATGTAAAAAAGCAGTTAAGTTCCCCCACTTTCCTGAGGTTTAGGGAAGAGTACTAGTCCCAATATTGTTGAATTCGAGTCTTAGGCAGTAATCTAATTTCTAAATCTAAAGTTTTGTTTATGAAATAAACATTTCTCCATAAACATTTATTCCCTAAACAAAATTTCCACATTGGACTTCTTTAATAGCCATACCTTCCCTGTGGCTCCTGCCTTATTTCCTGTTTAAACTTCTTAAATTTATTTTTATACATTTCAGAATCCCTCTCAAACTTTTTAAATTTTATCTGCTAGATGGCATCTCTTGCCTGAATTTATTTGAGCTAAATATCCATTTCCTGAAACAATTGTTTGTCCAAAACAGTGATACCACCAATCAGTGATACAGCCATTCTGAAACATCTTCAGAGAGACTTAGATGCTTAGAATTCTTAACCTGTTTTATTGTAACTTTATGCACAATCAGAGACTTTATAAAATCTCTAATTTGCAGTCTCACTGGTAAATACTGAAGTACAGCTTCAGGCCACTTACCTGCAGCCAGCTCTGGTTACTTCAACTAGCTAGCCTGTGCTAGCCTATTACATTGTGTTTGAGGTGATAAATACAAGGTATTGCATGCTAACATTTGTAGTTAGGCTGAAAGTAGCAGAAATGAGGTAATACAGAAAGTCACTTTTTAAAAACAAACCACAACTTTTATTCAAGATGAAACTTCTACTATTGTAATAGTAAGATTTTTAATGTAGGTTATTTCTCATGCTTTTAAATTATTCAGACTTTGGGAGAAATTACTTGTTAAATAGACGAACCAATGATCAGGACAAAAGATTTTATTTCAAACACTTTTCCGTAGTTTAGTCTCTAGTTTAAGCAGGACATACTACTCATTTCAATAAAGAATTCAGATTTTGCATTTTCAGAGGGTAAATGCACTTTATACGTCACTGTTCCCACTGTCCAGGTTAACTTTCCATATTGCTTATGCACTTTTTTAAAAAGATACAACATGTTCTAGAAATGTAAGAACAGAAAAAGGAAAGTGATTGCAATAGCTAATAAAAGCAGTTAATCCTTTAAAACTTGTATGTGTGACATGTAAACAGATACTCACTTCTTGTCTGGCTGTTAAGATAAAAAAGGATGTAACAGCCCAACTGTTATCTTTGAAGTGTCAAAATTTGAAAAATTCATTTAACTTCTAGCTTCAATGAGATCTTAACATTTGCTGAAGGCAAGTGATCAAAAAATGGCTGTATCTCTTTTTGATTTTTCATGTTTAGCTGAACTACTGAAGATTTATCCCTGTGCAAGACATCCAAAAGCATGTGCAATTTAAAAATAATCAGATGCTTTATCACAATAATCAATTGTGCAAATACAAGTGAGGAACTGGTTAGATGGCAAATTTAAAGATTTAGATGTATAAGCACAAGCTAGGGGTGACAAATCACTGTAACGAGCATCATACAAAAAGACGGCAATGGAAAGTCAGTCTTCACCCTGTGAAGTAGCTTGTTTTGTTCTCAGCTGGAGTTCTGTTCCCCACTTTAAATAACAGGCTTCATAAAAGATATATATTATTTGGGAAGAGTCCATTGAGCAACATAAGGATTATAGTTTCTACAATCTGATTAGAAAAGATTTCCTTCACATAAGGTAAGTTTTAAAAGATCTGAAAGGTATCAAAGGCTACAGAAAAGAAGAAGAAAAAAAGCCTCTGAATTTGTGTTGGTTCGGACAACAATTAATTGGTTTCACTTGCACTGTGGCATGGAAGATTTAAATTGGACTGAAGTTCCACAACTTTCTCAGGAAAATTAAGTAGTTCTTCCCTCTCGACAACGAAAAGGCAAAAAAGCAGTTAGCTCTCAGAAATGATACAATTCATTCTGAAGTATTTACATAGACTGAAAGACCATTTACAAGAGCTTTTAAACCTGTTTCATCTCACACATTTTTGGTGGGAAGCAACACTACTCCCATTACTTTAAAAACTGATTGTGATTCAATAATTTATGAAGCTATGGCCATATCTTCATTAGTTTCATTTTCCTTGTTATCTATAGTACATACTTCAAAGATATGAAGAATTCTGTTTCTGCTTTACTTCACATTTAATAACTTAGCATATTCTACTTTTCCCCTCGCTTCATCAAATAGTGGTAAGACAAGGAAATGTAAACTGAGATTTAATCACCTAAGAGGTATGGTTTCATTATGCATTTCGCATAGACTGGGGGAAAAAAGCTCAGTAGCAACTAGAATAAGATGTTAAGACCTGGATTTAAAATACATAATTAAGAAAACTGCAGATTCATGTTATTAATTTTAAAGCAGTTTTTGTCTTTGTTTTCCAAATCTAGCAAGGTCACACATTCAACTATGGTAACATTCAATGCGTACAGTCCATTGCTGTTTCATTTTAAGCTCTGAGGAAATAAAGCATGAAGGGATATTAAAATAATTATATTGAGTATCTATTAACTTTTTAAAAATACATGTTTACATTTATGAAAAAGTCTATCAACTTAAAATACTAATTTAGATTGTTATCCATTCTACAAATCACATCCTTGAAAGTATGCAGTGCTGTCAAACTTCAGTGGCATTTACATGAAAAAAAGAAAACAGTTCAGTTTTTCTATTAGAAATTAACAGTACGTCACAATATATTGCAAGCTAGATGTTTATTTCAAAATACTATGCAGCATATAAGCAGTGTTTAATTTTTATTGAACTATGTAAAATTACTCTTTCCAAATCTGCAGTTCTTCATGTTGTTGGAGCTATTTTACTAATTAACCAGGGAACACGGAAAAAGACAAACCAAAACTGAAACAGAAATGACTAGGAAAGTTGTACGCACTTAAGACATCCTGAGAAGCAGATAACTGAACATCGACATCAAGGAATAACCTGCATACCTGGCCCATTTTCTGCCCACTGGAAAAAGCCACATTGTTTTTCCTTTCCAAGAGGGCACACAAAAAATTTCTTTCCATTATTGAGACCAGTCTTCAACACAGTCTTCATAACACATCGCTTGCCGTGGTTACAAAATGGAAAATCCAAGTCAGCCCACTGCCAAAAGAAACAGGTTTTAGGCACACTTTTAGCATACGTGATGGCTATGAATTCCGTATTTTAAAATTGGCAATGGAAACAGATCTACGAGGGAGGCCCTAGAAGAAACTCTTCCTAGTACTGAAGATAGTTTTTTCTCTTTTGTGATCACTGATTTTAGATTTTTCTTTAACATTAATTGCAACTGTATGCACTTTAACTGGTATAACTTCAGTTGATGTTAACACATAGTTTTCTTCAAATTAAGCCATTATAGTCATTACTGTCTTGAGTTCATCTATTGACTACCTAGCGGTAGGTGACCAAGTCAAACTCTTCTCAGTCATATACATTCATAGCAAGGAGCCACTTGCAGCTAGGAAGGTCGGGTTAGGTATTAGCACGACAGTGGGAGCAGTTGCCCAGGTAGATTACAGAATCTTCACCCGTGGAGGTTTTCAAGATTTTGGCTAGACAGAAACATCGCTGATGTCTAGATCTAGAGTTTGCCGTAGTCCTTCTTCAAGCAAGAAGCTGAACTAAATAACTTGTACAAGTCCCTTCAAACCAATGTTTCTGCTGTGCATCTGTTTTACATCGCACAGAAGCAGATTAAGAGCATTTGGCCAAGCAGGTGCTTTCTCAGCAGCAAGAGAAGTAACTAAAACTGTAAGCTTATAACTACTGTTATGCTTTCAGTTTCAATTCAGTGTGCAAAAGTATTTAAAATTACCTCAAACTTTAAATGGATTATATTTGTCCATGATTACAGACTACTGGGGCAGGGAGCCTGCATAAATACATGCTTATTAGAAAACAGGCCCTGAAGTCTTATACATACTTGAAAGTAGTCACACCGAGTTTCTCTGGGTAGAGGGCAGGTATAAAACTGCCTGCCCTTGTTTTCTCCGTCCTTTCTCACAACTCTGAGGCTGCAGAGACGGCTGTGTTTACCGCAGCGAGGATGGCCCGTGCTTAACGTACGAGTATCATTTGTCCTATTAGCTTGAGGTGTACTGTAACGACAGGTTACAAAATGACTCCTGTATAATGTTAAAGGGATCACCAAAGAACTCTCTCCTACTATTACACACAATGACAACCAGAGAACTTACTTCTCTAACACACCCTATTGCGCCTTTAAAGCTGAATGATTGCTAGTAGTGAAGAGACAAGACTGTGTACTTTTCTTGCAGATATTATACAAGTTCCCACAGCATTATCCCATGTTTTAAATTATAGATATAAATATCTATACTATATATAGATATAAAATTAATTTATAGAGCAGAAAACAGTGATAAAGCCTTAGTAAAAAAAAAAAAAAGACAAGATTAATTAATTCATTCTTATTATCAGCTTAGGAATTTTATGTTCTTTTATGTCTGGAAGATTGCAGTCCTGCAGACATCAGCAGTTTTCTTCCAACACCTCATTAAAAGAAAAGAAAAAAATTTTTTGTTGTTTTTTTGTAACAAAGTGTTTAGTTTTGGGTTTTGTTGTTTGTTTGTTTTTTGTTTTGTTTTGGTTTTTTTAAACATTTAAGTTGATGACTTGCTCTAACTACCTGTTGTAGTGATTGATACTGTCTCATTTCTTCTTTGCACTCCTCTGTATTCTCAATTATCCTGCTTACATCCTCAGTTCTCTGTAGTCCTCTACTGAGACAGCAATGAGAAAGTACATTCATACAGCCTAACCTAGCTAGCCAGTGAGAGCCTGTTTCAAAACTGGTGCTCCAACAGTGCAAGATTTCTGTATTTCAGAACAAACAAGTGACAAAAAATTTTGTAGCATATCATTAATATTTCACATTGACCCTGCATACTTTACCACTGTAAGTGACATCTACCTTGCATCCCATTACTGTTGTGTATGTCTGCCTGACTTTCCCTTGACAACCCCAATAGGTTCTCACATTTCTCTTAACTAGGCAATAGATGTGTCTGGTTAGGGCCATGTAAATAAAAATTCAGGATTGGTAGAGGGTTTAAGTAGTTACATATAGGATGGAGACGAAAGTTAAGAAAAAATAGTGATGGGAGGTTCATCAAGGTACCTATACAGAGCTTCATATCATGGGAGAATGTTGAAAACTGCTAGCTGACAAATAACATTAATTAGAATATATTCATTCACCTATCTTCCTTTTGTGATCTCTGGCAATGACTTCAAGATCTTTCTAAGCAGATAGCAACTACAGTGCTAAGATCAAACAACTCTTTAGGTAGAACTGTGCTTATTGACCTATTAGAGCTATACTGTCCTTTTCCATGGGAATAGCTGAACTATGAACAGCTGTTTAGTTAATAGCAGTACTGGCCAGATGCCAAAAATCAGGACTTTTCCTGTGACAGTCTAGGTCATTTGGTGCTTTTGAAATCTAAGTGTAATTTTAGTTACCCAAGAATAAGTTACCTCTGGCAGAAATCCAAAGACAACAGTGTCTGAACCCAACAGCACAGTATTCCGTTAATCTTCAGGGATAAAGTTGGTTTATGGGATTATAAAGAGGCTTGTTTACATTTCAGAATACATACCTGATTGCTATATTATGTTGGTGAACTGAGGGTATATGATCAGTTTTCTGTTTCTTCTGTATGTGTTTGAAAGAGAGAGGCTGCTGACAGGAGGACAAAGCCATAGCAGTTACATGTGTTGAGCACTCCTTGTCTGTGCTTCCCCCTGACTGGTAGACGGTGTTTTGTATTTGTTTACAATTGCTTTTTGGAGCAACACACTGCCAATGTCCATCAGTTATTTGGGTATCATTTCTTAAAACAGCTTGGTTACCAAGATCTGATAAGACAAGAGTTGTTGTTCCAAATGCAGCTTTCCTATTGATCTTTATTTCTGTGCTTGGTTTTCTGAAATCATTACAAGGGTACTTCATTAAGTTTATGTTAAAGGCTGCAGAATCTTCAACATTCTCTGGTTTTGGAACTAAGGAAAAATAAATTATTGGTTATAATCCATCTGTGTAGAGTGATACATCATAGTTCTGATCTGTATTCATAAAGTCATCATACAGGGAGTGAAAGAGTAAATTTACCACACCATCTTGAAAGATCTCAAAACTTGTGACAGATTAGATATAGTACCAAATTTCTTACAATAAAAAAGCTCATGCACTTTTGGACTCACTTACAACACGTTTTTCAAGATAACATTACTACTGCTTGAATAGGACCAGATATGAATAGTACTCTGTAAATGAAAACTATTGGAGAATTAACCATACAAAATTGAATTTGGCCCAAACACAGGAATTAAAATATTTAAATATTTCAAAATAACCTTTTAAAACCCCAGCACTGGGAGATCACAGGGTATGGTACCTCCATCAGCAATACATTATTTATTTTTAAAGCATTGTTTTACTATTGACACAAAAAGGAATATTCATTTGTTGGGTTTTCTAGGGTTCCCGTTCTTTCCAAACATTGCGCACATCCAAACTTATTGATCCCTTACTGTAAGAGGCTTCAGAAGCAGGCAGTTCAGACATTTACTTTGCCTTTATTTCCTGACATGAACAACAGTATGTTTCTTTACAGAGTTAGAGGCCCATCTAGTGGGCTATAATCATTCCAAAAGAGAGGGCATAATTTATTAACGCCAGTTTGATAAATAAGGAGTCTGTATGTAATCTTTCCTGAGAAAAGTGTGAAGACAAAAGTTTTGAGGTTCCTATGTACAATCTTTGTTAAGCAGTTATGAAGCCACAGTGTTCAAGAATAGATTCCTTTTCCACCATCTCCAACAAGTTTCTCTCTCTTACATCTTCCCTCCATACAAAGAAGAGGGAATTAAGCAGAAGAAAAATGGGTAGATAAGGCATATGCAACAGCACTCTCTCCAAAGGCTTTCTCACTTAGAAACAAAATAAGAATTCCTACAGTTTACTCTGAACAACACTTGCTTCCAGGCTCCTTCCATTTTGCCACTGCTGCACAATGAAACATACTGGTTCTAGTGCATTCAGGTTTAAGAAAGAACGGGAGCTTGGCCTTATACTTAGCAAAGGAGCAAGGAAATTGAGATGTAATGGTAAATAGTTATCTCTGTCTACAGACTGCATTATTTTCGCTGTATGGCTAGCAGCTAACTTTACGTACCAAATATTCTCTCCTAAAAAATTCAAATATTTCTGCTGACAATAGTTACTTTTAGAAACAACATAAAAGACAAAAAGTTAACAAAATGAGGAGGCAAGGAATCTCAAAGTTTGAAAAGAAAGAGGTAAGCAAAACCATGTTTAAAAAAAATCTCAAATACCACTCCTATGATGCAAAAATAAGTCTTTTTAAAAAAAAAAAAAAAAAAAAAAAGACTTTTTGTAACAGTATTCCACCAAGTCTAACACATCTTCAAATTCCAGGCCTGTTTTCAGTAATGGCATATAGCTAAACAAACGAAACTTAGAAGTACAGGAAAAGGAACAGGATTTTGTTACAAAGCTTAAAGTAAAGCATTTGTGGACATGCCGTTATATATTTTAAGGTCCAGCTGACAGTATTAATTCCAGGATAAGTTAGTTGGTAAATCTGAGTCCGTGAACAGATTAAAACTTTCAGGTTTCTGGTGCTGATTTTGCAGGAGAATTATGCAAGATTAGCCTCTGCTGGCAACAAGTGTCACGGAAGGCACAAAGGCATACTTCTATTGATTCCTGGCCTGAAGAAACAGAGTTTAGCTAGTGTAAGGTAAGAGTTTCATACGCATCACTCCATTCATAAAAGGAGTAACTAGAAAGAAGCAATGCTTTAAAGAAGCATTGGAACTATTTTCTAAGAACTGAGATCAGTACCATAAAGTCACTACTTCACTGGCTGAGAATTTGGAGGCCCTTTGGAAAGTATGGCTCAAAGTACTATCAAAAGCTATGGGAATGTGATCTTGAATTCTGATTTCAGCATATATACTTTGAGTCAAATTCAGTGAACTTTTAAAGTTTTTATGTAGGCTCCAGGACCTATTGTTAATTCTTCTCAGATACAAAAAGCCTGTATATTGTTTAAAAATATCTTTATTTTTCTAGTTCCAGTGCTGCAAAACTGAAAGAAAAGAAATAAGTTGTAGTATGCAGATTTCAGCCACTTCATTGAATAATTCACTACACAATGTGAAATAAGTGGAGTATTAGCTTTTGAGGTAGAAAAGTTTCAATGTGGAATTGTTCTAGAATTAGCTTTATCTCCAAAAAGCCACACACATGCATACCTCTAGACTTTGTTTCTTGGAATATATGTAGCAATTTAAAATGTTTTGGAGCAACAGTCTTCACCCAAATAACTTCCTGTAAATCCCTCCACAGAGTAATTTACTCATTTTTTCTCTAGAAAGTGAAAAAGAATACCAAGCTCCTCTTCACGTAGAAAATAGTCTCAGTGGAAAGTCTGTCCATTACCTCACTCAACCCTTCTTAATATCTAAATTTCTACACAGAAATCTGGAAAGAAGCTAGCATGTTACTCATTCCATCTTCCTGTCCCTTTCTGGGTCTCATTCACAGTTGCTTCTGCCCACCAGATCTAGATAGCAGCATTAAAAGCTCCAGTAAGAGATAAACTACAAATTTAGGTAAGAAGCCCAGAATGAGCCTTACTCTGAACTTGGAGGAAAAAAACTAGCCCCTGAGAAACCCGACATCCCTTTAGAAAGGGTACCAAAATATACTGCTTTTGTTCACATGTAAGAGTGATAATTACTTTTCTGGCCTCTGACAATTTCTCCATCAGACATATGCTGCAAGCTTCTAATGATTTTAAGGAGAGTTGAAAGAACGGCATTTTGTCTCACTCCTTGCCCCAGTAAAAACAAAGGGTCACTGTAGAGGCTTGTCTATAGAATCCTACCTGCACGCAAAGCTGGAAGACAAGACACCTTTAGGGTTTAAGACAAGATAGTTTCCATGATTGTCTGTGTAAGGTTTCCCCAAAGTCCAACTTTAAGTTAGCTAAAGTTATACAAATACAATTCACAAACACACACAATTCACAAACTTCTACGGTTGTAAAAACTGCATGAAAACCACAGTCCTCCTCCCTTTCCCAGTATAGGTTCCAGACAACCTTTCAAATACCTTCAGGCCTTGAAGTCAAACAGGCATCACAAATTTCAGCAGAAGGCTTGTTTATTAGGGTACAGCGCATACACGTCCACTCCTCTTCAGATTTCCGAGCTACATGTTCATTAGAACATGACCCCCTGCCATATGCCCAGCCAATTAGGCTATTTCTAGTTGGCAGTTTGCTGTGAAACAAAAGAATGATGTTAGTCTTCTGTGACGTTTCTTCTACAAATTGCCTTACACCACTATGTGCAGGGAGGCACAGGGCTACAGAACGAGTAGTACACAGTGTTATGCCTGCCTATCATAGCTTGGACAGCATGTCATGGTTTGAGTTTGATTTTTTTTTTCTTTACCTCAAGGGCAAATCTTTCCTGATGCTGCAGAAGTAATACAAATAACAATATTTAAACAAAAATGGACAAAGTTAATAATTAACTGAGGTACTCTCCAGCACAATGCCCCAGCCTCTCTCAAATTCCCTACCATTTTCAAGTATTGCCGCAAGAAACTTGGTGAGAAAGGGAGACTGTTTCAGCACTTTTCCCCCATCCCTTGTACAGAGTGCTTATTAACAAATGCTTTACTGGATGAAGAACTCTTCAGAAGCCAAACTACAGAGTCACACAATCTAGCAAACAAATTTTTTTTGCTCTCATTTAAATGGTACCCATTAGACCACTTCGTTATCATAACAGCCAACTGAACTGAAAACCTTAAAATTTAGAAAGTCTTTCTTGTGTGTCACCATTTGCTGGAAAGCCTTTTAACATTTATGAGCCTGTTCAGAATTAAGGATTTTTTTCGGTGCCTTTTTTTTTTCCCCACTCATCAGAAAGAGTTCAGAAATGTCCTAGCTGTGACTGGTGAGCCAAAGCTGGACTCCAGACACCTCTATAGATTTGATTTTATTTATTTTCCTGTAAATTATAATACCTATGTTGATACACTGATTTAGAATCATAGTTACCATTTTACAGTCACTACATGTTACCAAGGAAAAATTTTGTCATAGTATCCAGACATTGTCAGCATGTTAAATGTAACCTGAATCTGTTCAGTAAGGTATGTGTGTAAATTTTTTAAGTACCATGGTTGATAAGTCAAGCATTTTTCTCCATAGTTTTTGTGGAATTATGGACTTTGAGACTTCTTTTTTAATCCTAAGAACTCAAGCACTTCAATTAATAATGCAAATGCTGTACTTGAGAACTGTTGTGACACTCCTCAGACCTACCATTTATTCCATAATTATCGCTCTCCTTAACAGGCTAGATTTCTAAGATAATGGTAAGGATATCCACTACCTACCACGTCTTCCACAACAGGAAAACTAAGGAGGATAATGAGAACTGCTGACATACAAGAGGATCCTGTGCTGTCAAGAGGCAGAACAGACATTACAGTAGCATTCACCAAAATACTGTGGCTAGGTAAACAGATGAACTGGAATTGTTAAAAATGGGTATGTTCACATTATTAGGTCAGTTTTTGTACTCAGCTATCAGAAATACTTTACTAGACTGAATACATTCAGCATGTCATGTTTTGGAGTTTAATTCCATGTCATCCCCCTGGTCCATCTGTCATGTCATTCCCCCCACCTCCCCATTTTGGAACGTGAAATATGGGGGGAAAGTCTATTTTTAAGATTCAAGGTATATTTGAATTTGATGAGGTAAGCTTATAATGGATATTTCCTTCATTTTTTCAGTTGAGCAAAATCATAAACTACTTGACTTAACCCAAGAACCACTGGGTTAAATTCCACAGTTTATGATCTGTAGCAAGTCAGTCTGATCACACAGGCTCCTTTCAGTCTTCAAAAGTGAAAAGCTTGGAATGGCAGATAAAACCACTTGAGCTACACATACTTTTATTTGGTAACAGTTACTGCATAATAAAAACCAGAGCGGTAGAACACAAAGACCTGACCATTAGGATGAGGACAGCACAAGTGACCTTTTTATTTTATAGCTACCATTACCATGTTTTTCACTGAAATATACCACTGTTTAGTTATTTGTTTAAACAACAGCAGAAAAAAACAAACAAAAACCAAACCACTACTTTTTCTAGAACAGAGAAAGAATTTTTTTTCCTTGCATCATTTGCTAGTTATCCCACTCAACAGAACACTGCTGTATTCCTACCCTTCTGCAAAACATTTCTCATTATTACTTTCTGAAAATACAGCAGACTGGGGTTATCAGCATGTGAAATATTTATATTCCATGCTGGAATTTTCTATATTTGATCTGTACTCAAAGGCTATTTTTACGCTTTAACTAAAATCCCTTCAGCCATCTGAATCTTGAAAGAAGGTTGGAGGTGGGAGAGGGATTTGTGTGTTCTGTAAATCTTATCTAAAAAAAAAAAAATATATATATATATATACACACACACACACTAATGAAAGCAAAGTTTGCAAAGCAAAGCAGTATCTCTTATTAGATTGACAGAGCTCAGTATAAAAAGGCAAGATTCTAAAATCTCAGATGAAAATTTTCAAGAATAACTTAGGTATGTAAGAGTTGGAATAAGGTGCTTTTGGAACTTTTACCTTTTGACCCTTTGTGATATCAAAGGCATTTTGTGCTTTTCTAAAATAAAAGGAGGAATGCATGCTGCTAGCACAATTTATGTGGAGCTGGAAGCATCTTTGTGGCACACCTGTAGTAAAAGCCTTCCAAATCCAATAAGGAGGAAAAGTCCTAAGCCCTACAATATTTGCTGCACTCTGAATTTACTGAAGTTTTAGTTATCTTCAGTGTAGCTCTACAGCTAGAACAAAATTGCAGATGCACAGCTATCTAGATACTCAAGGACTGAAGGAGCTAACCTATGAAAAGAAGTCGACACACAAATTGCTACCCTTCCTTATGCCATTCAACTCAGTTGGGTGTAAACATCCAAGCCTATTATATTTGTAACACCAAGAACAAGGCGCAATTTTTCTAGAAGCAGTGAATAATTGAGTACTCCGAATTGTTCTATAATTCCTACATTTGATTAGAGTAATAGCTATTTCGTAACAGATGGGGCCTTTGAAAGAAATAGTATCAAAGAATCAAAGCTTTTAACCATTTTTAAATACCAATGGCCAAAACATTTTCCTTGTGCAAAGTCAAGTGAACTTAGATATAAAGTGCACAAGGATCCATTCTATTTGAGAAATGATGTCCTCTTACTGTAACAACACTTCGAGGTGCTCAAGCACCTTGATGCTTAAGTGTTACGAAGTTACCATCATACCTAATATTGACAAGCTGGGGATCTGCCTTTTGACATCCAGAGCAGAAGTAAGTCATCCTGTTACTCTCTCCTAAACGACACACAGTGATCTTCCCATTGCATTGACCACAGGCTGGGCGCCTGTATACTTTGTAGTGTTTGTAGAGTGGAGACCCAGTTTTGCGGCACTAAAACAAAACAGGTTTAAAACCCAAGTTAGAGACCCAGTAGAAATTTTATGCCGATCCTTCTACAGTTCAACTGAAGCCAAAATAAAAAAGCCTGTGTAAACTGACAGCTCAATGACTACATAAAGATATTTAAGGCACACTCATAAGGGCTATCATCTGTATTTCATATTCTTTTGTGAAAAGAATTGATTTTAAATCAGGTATAACAGTGTCTGGAATTCTCCATGTAATGAAATAAAAGACAGAAGACAAAAAAACCCAAACAACATACTAGCATGGTACAAGCAAATACATGCTAGGGACTCCTTGAGTTAAGCTGGATGAGCTAACTCTGATTCAGCTCTAGTCATCTTTTATCTGGCACCTGCAGGAGTGTTCTTAAAGAGCTGATGAGCCCCAATCAATGCAGCATAGAAAACAAAAATAAAACAAACATAAAATACAAAACCAACATCACCTTCCCTCACCCCAAAAACAACCAAAACTGGCAACTAAGCCCAGCAGAGCCACTTGCTTACTCCTCCCCCCACATTGGGATGGGGGAGAGAATCGGAAGAGTAAAAGTGAGAAAACTCATGGGCTGAGATAAAGACAGTTTAACAGGCAAAGCAAAACCCGCACACACAAGCAAAGCAAACCAAGGAATTCATTCACCACTTCCCATGGGCAGGCAGGTGTTCAGCCATCTCCAGGA
>JAVKLA010000053.1:8496502-8518383 GCA_034782735.1 Sagittarius serpentarius | reverse complement strand
GCTCCTGCCAGGAGCCTGCTCCAGCGCGGGCTTCCCACGGGGTCACAGCCTCCTTCGGGCACCCCCCTGCTCCAGCGAGGGCCTCCCCAGGCTGCAGGGGGAGATCTGCTCCGGCGTGGGCCTCCCTGGGCTGCAGGGGCACAGCCGGCCTCGCCGGGGTCTTCCCCAGGGGCCGCAGGGGAACCTCTGCTCCGGCGCCGGGAGCACCTCCTGCCCCTCCTGCTGCACTGACCTGGGGGGCTGCGGGGCTGTTCCTCTCATATGCTCTTTCTCCAGCTGCAGTTTCTGTCCTGCTGAAATGTTTTTTCCCCTTCTGAAATCTGTTATCCCAGAGGCACTACCATCATTGCTGATGGGCTCGGCCTTGGCCAGCGGTGGGTCCATCTTGGAGCCGGCTGGCATTGGCTCTGTCAGATATAGGGGAAGGTTCTAGCAGCTTCTCACAGAAGCCACCCCTGTCTCCCCCTTTCCACTACTAAAACCTTGCCATGCAAGCCCAGCACAAAGGTCAGTGAAATTTACCTTGGTCATCTAATATGACAGGGGTATGCTACAATTAATAAACTTAGAGAAAGTTCTTAAAAAACAATTTTCTTGAAAGTTTGTCTTCCAACACTCTTTTAATCTCACTACAGTTTGGTAACATATACAACCTTGGTTTTAATACTTACCTAAGGAGAATGACATGAAAATACCTTTTTCTCCAATGCAGCCTCCTAAATCCATCCCCTCTTTGATAGGCAGTTACTTCACATGACATGAACTGTGCTGCAGGCACGGTGCCCACAGCCTGCTTTACATCTGCATTTGTTCAATTGCATTACTCATTCTTTGGCATGAGCAATTAAAAAACTCATATACCCCTGGTTGCTTTTCTGAACGATTTCCTGGTTAAGGTTGGTATTAATTTTGCTAAAGGTAAGTGTTATGGCTCCAGAATGATACCACTCAACATAGTTTACATAAACAAAAATTTCTTAATGAGAACTGGCTTTGAAAGGGCATCAGAGATATTGATGGGGGTGCCTTATGCACCTTCTTATCTCAAATTTCACCGCATCTACATTTCCTGTAACTGATATGTGCATAAAATGGGACTGAAATCACTCTGAACTTCTTCCTGTTCAGGGGAGAGAAACAGATGCCTTCAAAGAGTAGGAAACTTGGATCAAACAACATTTGTCTGTCCTATAAATTCTTGTTGAACTTTCCTTGTTCTTCCCTCTTACTTCCCTTGAATCAGTGCTTTTGCTTTCCAAAACAGTACAAGTTAAAGGCTTTTCTTTTCCTAAAGGACTTTTTAAATTTTTTTTTAAGAATGATAATGCTGACGGCTAGGCTTCCAGAAGTAATTAAAGCAAAGTCTGCAACCTGACCAATACCATTCTGAGTTATTTAGTAAATTTGTTCCTCTGATGCATTCTCTGAGTATTTTTTTAAAAGCAAGTATCAGCTGATGGGTTGCTTTGCAAATTGGTGACAAATTCTCGTGGTATTTACCTGCTTCTCAGAAGAGGAACTAAAACAGTTTAAATTACAACAAACTAATACAGTCAGGAGGACAAATTGTTCTGACAATCAGTCAGAAAGTTGTAACGTTTTCCAAAACTCAGGGGGAACTCGTAAATTTGTGGACCTGGATGCCAAATACCGGTCATTCTTGTCACTTCTTCACCTAGGAAGAATTAGACCTATTGCAGGCTTAGACCCCAACATAACTGTAAATTCTGGATCCAGCTAAAGATGTGTTGGCCTAACTTTCCTTGGCAGCCAATGGGACACAACCAGGATATTTTCTTGGGCCTTGGACCTGAGCGTAACCAAACAATTTCACATTTCCTTAAATGTTTTGTGGTTCTTTTTTACCTCAAACGCTACCTGTTTTCGCATGCATAATTCTCATCAGATCTGTCAAGAGAATACACAAAAATAAAGGTCTGCAACAGTGGCAATGCAGCAACCGCTTGAGAGTGGGAAGGCAATGCAGCTTCCAGGCTAGAAGCTGTGTGATGTATTTAGTGATAAGTATAAATACGATTTCCATCATGGTAGAGCTCTGATTTGCATAGAAACAAAGCAGGGGATTCAATTTGTTTACACAAACAATTTAATTACCTTGTAAGAAGGAAAAGAGCCACAAAAATTAAAAGGGTTGCAGAAAAAGCCTTCCAGTGGAGACTCGATGCTGTCAAGATACAGAGAAGAAATTACTCTGGTCCATGTTGTTCACAGGAAGGAAAGATGGGGTGTGATGGGGGGCTGTAACACAGCAGAGGGAACAGAACCGGAACCAAAGAGTAGAGGTTAAAGCTTAACATTTGTGGCAGTGGAAGTGAGTAGCTTTTGGTGAAAAAAAAGAGAAAACTGGCTGTGGGATCCTGACGGCTTTCAATGCTTTTGTGAAAGAGCTGTCTTGATGGGATCAGCGTAAGAGTCTGCAGGTAGAACTTGCTGGCCTGCAGTTCAGAGGAAGTTAGAGCAGATGATCTAGTGGTTTCTTCTGGTCTTAAAATCAGTGAATCTCTCATCGAGTGCCTCGTAATCACAAGCACCACAGGCAGTGAGAGCTAACGACCATGAATTCTACAGTAGAATTGCATTATTCTTGTACCAGGCCATCTATGCATAATACATGAATGAATAGGAACCAGATCTGTGATTCTGGCCACGAAATAGAGCATTAGAACAGACACATAAAACTGAACGAAGTCCATCATTTTTTGTAGATCCTTATGTAAAAGAAAGGAATGCATTTCTTGGCTGACAAGGAGGAACCTCACCTTCTGGATGCCAGTTTGGGGGTACCCCTATGAACCACGCATTAGCCAAATGCACTGCTCTCCAGCCCACAGATGAAAATCTTGTTCTGGGGACTTCATATGACTGCTCACATGGCAGGATGACTGTCTTTTCCCATCACCCACCCCAGTGTATAAGATCATGGCAAGGACAGCAATGATTCTCAGGGCAAAACTACTCACAGACTGCAGATAAACCACTTTAACTCATATTTTAAATTTTTAAAAGTAAGCTTATTGACCTAGATTTGCAAAGACTGAATTTCCTCTGCTAAAACATACTATGTTTGTTCCCTGGTAATATGTCCTCACAACATCCCTTTGACGATTCTCGTACTGCCGTTTAGTCCCATTAGTATTTAATTCTGATCCCTGGTTGTGTTAGCAGATGAAGGGAAGCACACAGACAGAACACATTTGTTTAGCAATGACTTGAAAAGGGGTTTATTAGCTGGAATTTTGAAAGTATCCCTTTGTAGGGTATTTCAAGTGTTAACTAGCAACTCTGGGACCAACAGCAGCTGTTAGCTGATTAGCTGCTCTGCATCAAGAACATCTTGGTTCACATTCTTTTCCTATGAACTGCCTAATAGTACTATAGATAGGTGTGTATGTAATTACTATAATTAATATGAGATAACTAATTAACAGTGCTGTAGGAAGTACACAATCAAATTAATGTTCCTATGCTAATTTGGAAGAGAATGAAGATGTTCAGAGCAGGGAGATCATCACATTTTCACCCCCAGTAGTGTTCTCCTATCACTTGGGTAGCTTGCAAGACGGCAAGCTGTGGTTAAAGCCCTGGACAATAAAACAGAGTGTTTGGGCTGAGTTTTTATCAGAACAAATATGAAATTCATAATTCAGGGTGGAAATCTGAAAGCACTCTCCAAATCTGCTCAGGTAAGCAAAACAGCTTTTTTAATTTTCTGCAGGTCTTACTCATGAAAGTCTTTCAACCGGTTTATCCTGGCATTTAGTACTCAATTCACAATGATGCTAAATCATCTCCTGGAAACTCTCTGCCTGCTTTGGAGTCATGGTAGGTATATTCTCACCCTTACACCCTGAACTAGAATCTCGTGTCCAGACTGCTGGAGGCAAATAAGACTAAAAAGACTTTAGGAAAAAAATCAAGAAAAAAATATACCAGGCGTATGACTGGTCAACATTTTCCCATCAAACCTTTTTTCTTTCATCATGCTCTGCCGTTGCCCTCAGAGACACAAATACAGCAGCACCTAGGAGATATAATTTTGCTAGTAAGTCTACCCCGTAATAGAGAAGTGAAGGCCAGGCAATGAAAAACAGTTCCCATAATCCGAAAAGGTTAGCTCAGGCACAGTGAGATTAGTGTTAGACTGACCTTAAGTAAACCATTTCTGCTTGGCTGGTAAACTAAGACATTTTATTTTGATCTTTTCTTTGTTTTGAAATATTACCATAATCTTTTCCAAAACACAGTGATTTGGGTTAAGATTACTGAAGTTCCTTCAGGGGAGTAAAACAATCTAGGATTGTAAGGAAAATCTGCACCAACAGGAAAGAGTTTTCAGTTATATTTTTCAGAAAAGCAAGATAAAAATCCATCATGTTTCTCAATTCATTCTATTACAGTGAACAACTGTAATTTACATCCTTCTTTCACAGCGATGATTTCATACAAGTTCAGAAACAGGCTTTTGAAAGTTTATGAGAACCTAATACCTTCTCAACATTATGACCAATAACAAAAGGCAGATAGACATAATCATTTCCACGTGAGCGCAGCACTAGAAGGACTGATATTTTGGCTAGGACATGCACCCTCGCTGCAGTCAACTCTGTCTTGTTCTGGTGTGACTTTATGATATGAGTGAAACGGGTTCACTAAATTTTTCAGGTTCAGCCCATATTTTCCCACCATCCCCATCAGTGCTATAATCATTAATGTCACTGGTACTTGTATGTCACTTATAGCTACATTACTTCTGACAGACAGTTTTCAAGATATCTAGTCAAGTGTCTAAGAGATGATGCATTTATCAAAATCTGAGCTCATGCAAAACTCAATGGTTCCTCTGAACTTCATAAAGTCTTTTGTTTGTTTTTTCTTTCTATAAGTTCTAAGAAGATTGGTAGACATGGCTAAAATATCAAAACCCAGTTTCATCCTACATGTAAATATATTTTCAGTTTGGAGAATTTGCTGAAGAAAGAGTGGAATTTTTTTATTCTTTTTCTCTTTTTTTTTCTTTTTTTTTTTTCCCTTTGTGAAATATGACATATCCAAAATTCACACTTTTCCCTACAAAGCATTAGTGGTTTATTTGAGATGGCTACAGAATTTTGCCTTACTAAGTCTTATTCCCTCATTCTTACATATATGAAACTTCTAAATGTTTATTTCAGTTATTTAGAAGCATGTTACATGAAGACTGGGACTAACAGCAAAGACAGCATTTCTGTAACACACTCTGAATTGAAACTGAAATGAAATAAAGAAATTGCTAACTTACAGCATCTGACCATCTCAGAGGAAAAGAAGGAGAGAAGGCTGGAATGTTTCCCAAAACCAAAGTTGAGAACCTAGGACCAAAATTGTTCAGCATAATTATAATAATTACAGCTTCTTATTTCCTTCCAGACTATACTGTAAAACTGAACTTCTAGGGAATAAACCAGAATCCACGAGGAGGCATAAAATAGTTCACAAACTAACAAGCTGACCCATTATGAGACCACTAAATAAACGTTCTGTTTATTTCGATGCCGATTTGGGGTCAGCTTCCCCTTTTGTGTGCACAACCACAAAGACAAGGGAAGGGAAGGCCACAGCAGCCAGCTGTCTTTTTTTGGTAGTTCTCCATCTCCATCTGCTGGAAGGAGCTTCTCATTGCTCTGGAAAGGTGTAGGTAAAATAAAGATACTGGCTATTTTGAAGATATAAGTAAGTTTCTGAACACTCCACTCTCTGAACTACATTCAATCTTCTCATCATGACTTGTCTTTAAAAGCAATATTACCATTCTGTTACCACCAGGAAGTTAAAAAAAAATAATTATTTTTTCATTAGTTCTTGTTTACAATGTATTATAAAATAATATCATATACATAATATATAATAAATATTATAGAAGTATAATATTGCACGATAAAATAAGTCGTATTAAATAATTAATAACATATCATTAATTGTGACCAAAAGTAATTCCACACTCCAGTGAACAGCGCATTACTTAATTTTCAGAGGAAAATTTTTGTCAGCTCTCATTAACGTTTGGCTAGTTACATCTTCCTGAATGGGTGATGCTCCCCAAAGTGGTCACCAGAGAGGGGTTGAGTATTTTAGAAAATCCAAGCCAGAAAAAATTCTAAAAATTTTGCTCCAACTGGGGAGCAAGGCAAGATAAAGTTATTCTCGTAGAAAAAGAGGTGTTTACAAATGTGACTATTTCAAAGACAAAAGGAGCAATTGTGCTCTCTGATCACTAGGAATAGGACAAGAAACAAGGAAAATCTAACTTACATATTAGGGAAAGTTTTCTAATGAGAAGAGCAGTTCATCACAGTAGGTTTTTGGCAGATGCTATGAAATCTTCTTCACAGAGGGCTTTTAAAATCAGGTTAGACAATTATCTATTAAGAACTAGATAGTTACTGTTGATGCTGCTTTGAAGGTGAAAATATCTCAGATTGTTTCCAGTCCTTCTTCTGGGATATTATTCATAATGAAGTCTGTCATGTCTTAAGGCACTGGTCATATCAAAGACTCAAGGCACCGCTCATCTCATAAGCTGGCTTCCCAAGTAAAAATATATCCGTCAAATTCAACATTTATATCTGTCAAAGCCAACATTGCCATGGAAATCCTGCAACAATTTTCACCACAGCAGCAGATGGAAATCACAGGTGTTATTTAGAGACGAGAACTTTAGCTGAAAAGTTTTCTTTGTATAAGACAAGGAATGGAAATGAAAGTTTAATTAACTCTAGCTCTAGATGCCACAAAGCCAATCAGATCTATCTTGAGGGGAAGAATAACTTCTCCCTCCCTAATTCAGGGGGAAATCCAGCATCTCAGACTCTGAATTGCAGAATACAGCAGACAAACTCTTAAACTGGGAGGTATTTGAAGAGCAGGCTATTCCCTGTAAATTGCATAAGTAACTTTCTGTTTATGAAGACAGACCACAGAAACCCAGTGGCTAAGGCACATGGTTGTGTAACTACAGAATGGCAATAGGAAGGGCTGGAGCCTGTTTTTCTTCAGATCTTCAGTTTGGATATCTAATAGCAATTAAATCTATATATCAACAGTTGTTTCTGCACCACAACAGACCTTTTCCACAAGGTCAGCAATTTTCATGGCTGAAGTCACGTGAAGAATCTGACACCACGTCGCAGAGTTTCAGCTGTCCCTGAACTTTATTTTTCAATAAGCAACAGCAATATTAAAAACAGAACAAAAAAACCCAAACCAACACCCCCATCACACACACACACACACACACACACACACACACACAAAACCCTCATGCATTTAGGATCTCTGTATTCCATGCTCACAAGCTTTTTTTTCATTCATTGCCTAAAGAGCACTTCAATGTGAAAATATTTTAATTAGTGACTAACTTTTATTAACTGATTTATTAATAACTAACAACATTTAGGTATTCCAAAAGCATCGCTGGAGGAGTTTATAACTGTGCATAGTACACCGACAGAGAAAGGTCAAGTAAACAGTAATACAATAGTAGTACACAAATGTCTTTTATTCTGCATCAAAATAAACTGCTGTCTTTTTTATGCTGAATAAATTTCTCTTAGAGGTGGGGTGACCAATGTATTTAAGAAAGGGTTATTGGAATAAATTGTTCCTCTTAAAATTTTGCAGAAGTAGAGATGCTAACTGCTATGTGTGAGTTCTTCCAAGTCTTCTCCCTCAAAGTGCCTATAAAAATCCCAACAGATGATAACCAAAGAACACTTCTCCTCACAGTAACAATTATTGTGTCTTTCGGGAACATTACCACTGTCTAAATTTAAGCACCTAATTAAAATGCTTTGTCTAAACGTAGGTGTTAAGTATAACAGGTGGAGGGTGTCCGAGAGCATGCTGTCTCCAGCTTCTGCTCCAGGAGGGTTTCTGCATACAAAGATCCTGCGGTACCCGCCATGTTGCGGTTTTGAATACCATAGGTTGTTTCATATGCTTTTGTTTCGGCAACGGACTTGAGGTCTTGGTGTCTGCATGTAGGTGTTTCTACATAAGGTAGTATCCACGGTGGGGTAAACCGAGTCACTCCCTAGGCTGCTTTGATGATATTGACCAAATCTTCATCAGCTATAATGGACGTTCAGCACCCAGCAAGCCAGTAAACATCCTCACATAGACTCACACAGGTGTCTTAAAGACTTGATTCAGTTGCCTGCACAAGGGTATCTAGGGCCAGACGAAATACTCCGGGGTGTTTCGCCTGGCCTGCTACCACTGCTCCAGTGAGCGCTGGTCTCTCAAAGGTCGGTTATCACATTGGTCACGTGTCTGTGGATTCTATCAGTGGCTGTGGCTTCTCAGATGGCACTTAGACATGAGCCCGTAATTTCAGCTTAAATCCCACCTTAGCTGAGCCCAAAGGACTGTCGTGGTTTAACCCCAGATGGCAATTCAGACCCACCCAGCCGCTCACTCACTCACCCCCACTGGTGGGGTGGGGGAGAGAATCGGAAAAGTGAGAAAACTCATGGATTGAGATAAAGACAGTTTAACAGGTAAAGCAAAAGCCGCGCACACAAGCAAAGCAAACCAAGGAATTCATTCACCCCTTCCCATGGGCAGGCAGGTGTTCAGCCATCTCCAGGACAGCAGGGCTCCATCATGCCTAACCGTTACGCAGGAAGACAAACACCATCACTCCAAACATGTATCCCCCCCCTCTTCCTTCTTCTTCCCCCAGCTTTATATGCTGAGCATGACATCATATGGTATAGAATATTCCTTTGGTCACTTGGGGTCAGCTGTCCCAGCTGTGCACCCTCCCAACTTCTTGTGCCCCCCCCCGCCCAGCCTACTCGCTGGTGGGGTGTGGTAAGAAGCAGAAAAGGCCTTCGTTCTGCGTAAGTGCCACTCAGCCATAGCAAAACATCTCTGTCTAATCAACACTGGTTTCAGCACAAATCCAAAACATAGCCCCGTAGTAGCTACTACAAAGAAAATTAACTATCCCAGCCAAAACCAGCACACTGTGTTGATAAACCTTCCCAAAACCTAAAGAACTGAGCAATGCAGAAATATACCAGCAATTCTGTAGGAGTCGGGTAGCACCCAGTAAAGTTGCTCAGCTTCATCTTAGCACTGGCCACGCCAGACAAGTTGGCTTATGAAAAGCTGCTTGGCACTATGGCAAGCTCCTCAGATCCTGACAGAAAATCAAATTAAGTATAGCATAAGCCCAAAGGTCACAGTGACCTAAAGAGCCTCCAGAAGACTGGGAAGCAGGCACATTTTATAAGACAATTCACATGGAGTCAGCATAGACATACCCCAGCTAAAACTGGCAGAAAAACAAACAAACAAAAACCCCAAAACAAACAAGAAAAGCCCAGTAGAGATGCAGCCAACTCTGCAGAGCCACACGAGTTTCTGCACTACAATCGCAGTTCCTTGGGCACAGTTCAAATGATACCACAGCTGGCCCAGCAATACCAGCCCTGCTCTGGCAGGGTTCAATAGCTCTGGCTCCATAATACATGAAGACCCTTGGAGTTCTCCCAAAATACAGGTGTCTTTGAGCACAGCATGTTTGCTTCTGCTGTGCTCTTATTCATCAGCCTCGCTGAATGAGAATGCTTTTGCCAGTACAATCTAGTAATTCAATCAGAAGAAATTACTAATGTATATTAGCATGAATATTCACAAGCAGCTTGCTTTCTCCTCAAGATTTTTCAAGGTTTACAGTTAGTTTCTTATTAGTAGTTTTCCTCCCATCCAGTTATTCAAAAACTAAAAGCAACAGCTTTTTACACAAAAAGATTCCTCATCTTTGCACCGCAAGGTGTTACTACAAATGATATAGTATAACTACTACAAACGTTCTATAACAGTCTACAAAAAATTATCAAGCACTATCCCTCTTATTAACCTATTTTCGTTATGTTACCTTAAAGAGATTTGGGGGGGCAGGGGCTAGCTCTGCTTTAAAAGCACTTGGCTGGTGAATACTTGCTAGGCATAGATTATAAAAGTTTTAGAAATGGCTAAACTGAGCTACAGAAAGTTTAACTTGTTTGTTTATTGTCAGTCTAAAATCCTATGACACATTTAAACCTCGTAGTATTATAGTTGTTGCAGAACTGGACACTATCTCTTTATTGGTAGACTTCACCATGAAGTTTGGAGAATGAAAAGATTTCCCAAGCCAAACTACTCTTCAGTGGGTTGGGGGAAAGCAAACACTTAAGCAGACTATTAAACAAATTACATTTTTAGCCTTTATGACTGAAAGACAGTATTAGGAAAGTTAGGTGCCCTCCTCCTAGCCTATCAAACAAAATTTTTAGCAGGACTAGCTCCTTGCCTTTCATGAATACCAAGAGAAACAGACAAGAATTTCACTGCTGCTGTTCATTTCTCTGCACACAGCTTAAAGAAGAAAACCATACAAGAATTAGGTCAAATTATCTCTTTTGTCTACTTTGGACAGTTAAAGACCAACCAGGAATTATACTTTACAGGGGAAGAAATGAAATCCTACTGAAGTTGTGGCAGTAGGGAGAAGCTGGAATTTATTTCACTTTAGCAACCAAAAAAGTTGTTTCGGTTAGGGGAAAAAAAAAAATGTTGTTATAAGTTAGAATCTATTTAGTCAAATAAATATACTTGCTATTTCAAGTTTCATAAAGGAAGCCACATGAATTACCTTCATACTTCCCTGGGGCAATCTCTAGTTCCAAGTTTGAAGAGTGACCTTTCTGTTATCTTACATATAAGTGTGTGCTTAACCTACATTAATTCTGACATGTTTGAGTGACGTTATAGTGTGTGTACAGCAAAACTGTACTGGCCCTCAGGCAGCATCTGTCAAACTCTTCTGCTGCAACTGGGCCAAGCTGTGTGCATTCTTACAGTCTAGACTCACCCACCTTTCCATCGTTTGACAACTCACAATTAATAAAAAGCACATGAACCAATGTTCCTATTCATGGAAACACTTGTCCTGTTGCCTCTTTTTACTGGTTTCACTAGATGATCACATACAGCTAACATGCTGGAGTCAAGTTTTGGATGTTTCTCAGAAACATGTGCCAATACCTTATAAAAAAGCAGGGTAAAATCACGTGTCATTTTCACCAAGTGACGTATATTCTCATCTGTCAGTTGGCAAACCTGTAAGACAATGTTTTTTTAGAATTCTGATGCTAAGGGACAAGAGCAGAAAGACCTATAATGCAAGGGCACTTTGAATACCTGAACACCTTCAGCTGATAAGGAATTGCATTGCTTCCTGTTATGATAGTTCTCTGACTTCACATCATATATATCATCTCAGTAAAACAGTACATTTTCACATTCTATATTACACAAACTCACTGTACGAATACCAAACAATACACTTTGCCTCATTCATGCAAAACATGAGGTAAAAATTTCAGTTGTCTTCCTCTATATTGACCTAAGAGTTACTGATCACAGGAATCACGTGGAGTTAACAGCTCTTAATTCCCTCTTAATTTCCTTTCAGAAATACTATGTTAAGAAAAAAACAAAAACAAACTTTCAGTTACTGTCTTCGCCAGCTTTCCTTTACATTCTATGTAATCTCAATCTGTTTTGCAAACATCAGACTTCCTTTCAACCAAAGTTTGGCGATGTATGCTTGAGGATCTTAACCAAAAAAAGTATGGTAAACAATGGTAGAAAAGTAAATGATGCCAGCTAGCAGGACAGGAAGTATAAGAAGCAACTGCAAAAATAATCAGCTCTAGCACAAACTATTTTGGGTAGTAACTGAACAAATAAAACCTGAGCACTCTTCACATTCCTTTATTGATAAGCTGACAATTTAATGGTAGCACAACAGGATACCAGACAAAGTCAGGATTTGAAAAAGTTAAATGAATTCCCTACTAAGGAGAGGTTTCAAGTTGTAAGAGAGAAGGCTTAGCCCCACAAAATATGTCCACTATGTGAGGCAGGAGTAGCAGCAACAGGTTCCAAGGAATGCCATGACAAGTATCTCCAGTTATAACATTAATTTAGTGTCTTAGACTAACTTAAGCAATGTCAGATGATAAAACAAAGTTAAGATGACAAAAATCTTATATAAATATGTATTTTCATTCTTAATACTTTGGTGTCATTAAAAACAATCTTGAGACATTTCACCCACCTTAACAGCTGGATGAAGACCACTGTCAAACAGTGCTTCATTTTTTATGATATTTCCTACTCCTGGTAATACTGCTTGATCCAGTAACACATCACACAACATGCGGGTTTTCTGCTGCTTAATCTCACTTTCTGCTCTTAAGAAGCTAAACTTTGGAGAACAGACATCCAAGCTTTCCATCATTCTCACTTTCCGCTCACTCTCAGCTGCATTTCTGGAAGAGAAAAATACATTAAGATTTATTTTTATTTTAATTATATGCTAATATAGCAGCATGGCTTTAAAAACAACACATGAAATATAATAGAACATTATATGTAGCTAACAGAAAACATGAAAATACCAGTGACAGGAATAGATACAGAAATTACCTTAACAGCCCCTCCCAAAAAAATGTCAATGATGCATGCATGGAACATGCATCCGGTCCAACATACAAGAAATCATCCTCATTTTGTTCATAGTAGTTTGAAAAATAATTGCCAGGTCCTTGCTTTAAAGCTACTTCCAACACGGAAAGACGACGTGTTTGAACAGACATAGCTAACCGTTTGGTTATATGGCGCAGTAGTTACAACATGACAATAAAGGACATATTTTCTTAAACCTTGATTTTATTAGGTTAAGCATAATCATTTGAAAATAATACAGTATGAAAAGTCTTGGGCTTACATAAGCTTTTATGTAATACTAAATATGCATATACATGTTACTTGAATTTACATGCTCCTTTTCACCCAAAAGCCTCAAATGCTTTAAAATCAAGCTTGCTATGTTATTTTTATTAGCACTGAGAAGTACAATGTTGATAGACAAAAATATCCACTTAATGTAAATTAGAACGATTATACCAATTTGCTTCCAAAAAGAAAACAAAAACACAACCTTGGGAGCATAAAAATTTGAAACCAGTAATTGTCGCAGGTTTCTTGCTAAGGAAGTGAGACTAATTCTTGCTAAGGAAGCGAGACTTGCATGGAGATTAAAGGAGCAATGGGGTTCAGCATTCAGATCTAAGGACAGAATTAAATCCAACTTTCATTCCCAGTCTTGACACTATCTAATGAGACTATGGCACAGAACTACTTTAACTGTATGTAAACTCTGATACAAAAGCAACAAAATAAATTACCGTACCAATAAATCATATATGTTAAGACAGACATGTTTTGTTTCTTTGTGTCTACGGTAGCATCCAAGCACTTAACAATTCGTGTGTGATTTTTCACTATGTTCTTAAAAGAATGTTATAAAAAGAAATAAACCAAGCTGTGTTTAATTTGGTTAGTTTCTGCTTTACCTATATTCTACTGTCACCTCAAAAAACCAAACAGTATCCTCTGTAAGCTGTATCTCCAAAACTGGTAGTGCTCCATTTCTGTCTTTGTTTCCATCAGGATTAATGCGCATGGAACCGTTCATACCAAAGTGAATCCTTGGAGAGAAAGAGAGTTCTTATGGGTATTTTATTTTAACCATGTTTCCAAGCATTACACTAGTCTATTTTTTGAAGTTACGGACTATTCTTGCCTAACCAAGTGCATTAATTCTAGTCATTAAAAGTAACATGGCAACAAACTACTTGCTTACGTAGTGTTCAATTCCCAGAGAAGAACCCTCTCCTAAGTCAAAACCACCCCAAACCATAGCAGTTTTTCCAGTGGTCTTCAATTCATAATGATCAGGTTTGACTTGTGTATAAAGTAACACACTTTTCTGGCATATCACATTTTGGATTTTTTCACTTGACATGCTGGTCTGCCAACATAGGTTCTTAAATCCTCAGGGAGGCTGAAAGAAATGAAGCTACTTTACCAGATAATTTTCTGTTAAATCAGGCAGAAGTCACCTGGTATGAAAGGAAAGATTTCAGTCCCCATATTGCCAACACTGTTATCATATCAAAGCTACTTGCAGTAATGCCATAAACAAAGTAATTAACATCTGCCATATGTTGTTTTCTGCTTTTCTTTGCCTACAACCAATGCAAAACCTGCAGGTCAATTAAAAATTAATAAAAGAAATAAACTGAAAAACGCACAGATGGCAAAGGAGCGGAACAGACTCTTTCAAACATTCCTTTTACAGATCACTAATGCTTTAAGAGGTCTTACATTTTATAATATATTCTACTGGGAGGTAATATAGGTGAGCAAAGGACAAGTTTGACTATGGTCTCGTACATTTTATTTATTACAAATTCACCTGGTACATTCAAGTCCTAAAAAAAACCATAAGATTGAGGGAGTGTCCTACTTCTATATACTGTGTATCAGAAAAGGTGGATTATTTTGTAGCTACAAAAAGATTTAACAGATTAAACTACACAAATGACCAAAGAAACACATCAGATGTACGTTTCCTTTTAACTTCTCTTTGTTACATTTAAGGAAGGATAGGCATTTTAAATATTTACAGATAGGTTAAGACAACATTTCACTAAGCATAGTCTTAAAAGTTAACTCTTTATGTAACTTGCTCATAGCATTTATTCCTTTTTTTTTTTTTTCAATTTTAAAAAAACCTGTGGCTTTCCAAAACTCTTCTTACAAGTCAGTTCCAGGTGATACAGTTACTTCAGCCACTTTTATTTTCAATAGCCATTTCCAGTTCTCAAGTGCCATGAATAGTACTGCACAGGCTTAACTAGTCAAATTTCTTTTTAAACCAAAGACTTGCATCTTGCTACCAAATAGTAATGCACTAAATGCTTCCAGAAAGTTCTTTTTAAAGAACTAGCATTCACATTAATAGCTGATGGTTTCATTTACCAAGTGCCAGTATACTGTTTAAAAGGAGCACTAAGAATCACAACTATTAGCTACCTTAGTGACTTGTCAGTTTGTGACCAGAAAAAAAATAATTGAGTCATCGCTACACATTTATGTTCAAAAGCATTCAGAAATTTACAAAATCTTACTCCAATGTGTTTCATTGCCTTTGATGTCCTGAAACAGGGCAAAACAGAAAATTTCTCATTTTAATTACAAATAAAAAAGCCACGCTAATTAAACCTAGGATCTGTTATTCAATGATAGCTAGCAGTAAGCAGTTGATGATTTTTTTTTGTTGTTTTAAAGTAAAATGGTGAGGTTTTAGAATTATTTAGTGCTATATAATATTGTAAAGATCCACTTTTATTTAAAACATTTTTACCCATAAAAAACAAAAGATAAGTAGCAGCACAGTCCAACTATCATATGGAGATGCAAAAAAACAGTGACAATTCACTTTATCAAGTTCCAAGGGCCAACACGTGATTTCCAGTCAAGACAGTGGATGTCTTTCCTTTGAGGGACTTGGAGTCAACAATTTTCTCTTTCCTAAGAATATTTTTGTCTGTTTTCAGTTATGCAAAAACATATGTGCATTATCAATTTTCAGAAACTTTTCTAAAGCATTTATCACTCCAAATTTACATTAATAGCCTAGTACAGAAACTAAACCCAGGACCTCTCCCACATAACCGTATCATTTCCGTGGCAAAACATGCAGTCCACACAAGTGTCTCCTGCACAGCTCACAAGTAACCAAGAATTTTTTTCACCTTTCATTGATTATTTAAGTGTCTTTCAAGGCAAAACTGAAAAAAAACCAAAAATGCTCAGATTATCCAAAAAACCTTGACTTCCTTCAGCGACTTTAATGTCCTTGTTTAAATGAACATCAAAAGTAGAAGTACTAGTTTCTTCAGAAGGTGTCGTTGCTCATTTGTACTCCTAAAAAAACCCACTTCTACTGCCCACCATGGATTGCAAATATACCGAATTGAACTTCATTTGCTAATTGCTATCCACAACATGGGAACACTTCAGAAGTATCCTCCTCATTTGCAAGTCAGGCAAGCAGTAGCCAAACTGTACAAATCTGGCCATGAAATTTATCTTCTCCCACCAGGCAGTCATTCCCCACTTAAGAAAATCCAGGAGCATAAAATGAGTTAATTACCCTTCATGGCCTAGTCTTTCACAAGACACGTCTGACTAACATTATTCCAGCATGACTACCAGCTTTTTACAAGTAATCTTAGCAGATGAGAAAAGCTGGTTTTGCTGAGAAACTATGTACAGATACAGAATCTGTCTATCAGTAACCCTCCTCATGACAAGAAAGTCCTATATTTGAGAGTTAAATTTAATAAAGAAATAATACATCCTCTGAAGGCATATTCCTTGTTTCCTCCCCAAAGAACAATCCTGGCAGCCAATCTTAGACTGCTGTAAGATTTTTTGAAGCCTTCTACCTCCCCCTCAATGTCTTTAAGGTGCACAACATACATTTTTAAAACAAGAGAATGAAGAACTTCATTATCAGATAATAAGTAACTTCTGCCTCCTGTGAGAGACCTTTCCTGTATATAACTTCTACGTTTCCAATCAAATGGGTGTCATGACTAAAGGGACTTCTGAAATACAGTTTCTAGATGCATATATAACAATAACTGATGAATTGATGAAACTTTTAAGCTTATTATCAAACGATAACCGAAGGTTGTTTTCATGAGGTACAATAAGTTACTGCATAGGCTAGAAAGCTTAAGAATTATTTAAGATCTTTCAGGGTCAAAGGATTATATTTTCCATACTAGAATCTGGCCACATAGTCTCTCTCTTTGAAGATAACTTTTGCAAAATGCTTACTTACATTCCTTAGTAATAGCTTTTTTCTTCTGATAATGTAATTCAGTCTGTTGAAACAATGTTTTCTTACTGTATAATTTACTACTTTGCTTATCCAATCAATTTGTAATACGTGCAAGTCATTTTAAAAAGGCTAACATCTCTATCAGTTACGTCCCCTGCCTTTTTTTATATTCCTTTATAACTGACTTATCTTTTTCTCTTTAAAAACTGCTTTTTCTTCTCCATTTCTATTTAATAAAGCACAATACAAAGCAAGACGAAGCAATTAGGACCATAATCCTATACATCACAAATATGGGTATCTTTAAACACATATGAAGTCCCGTCCTATTAGTTACTCGTACGATTGTCATGTAAAGACTGGTATGTGCTTGTAAGACTAGTCACATTTCTAACACTAGAAGAAGTAAGCATATAGCACTATATCTGATAACTAGCAGGCCCCTGCTACCAAAGATCAGTCTGCACATCATCCCAGGTAATTACTAATATATCACTGCTTTTCTTTAATCAGCATGCAACCACTGTAAACTGTTGTACTCACAGCCAAGCATTTTCAGTTCCATCTCCCTCCTGTAACAGCAGTGCCACTGGCAAAATCTTATGTCACAGAATTGTAAGGTATTTGTTGATATTATCCGTTCTAAATTCACAAAAATCATGATCTTATACCTTTGTTCAAGATCAGTCACTAGGTGGCAAAGACTACACTGAATGTAAAAGTGATGTTGTTTTCCCTTTTAAAGATTTAGAAAGATTAGAATTATGTTGCAAGTAGAAGGGTAAAAGAAAAGCATTAAATGTAAGCCTTACCTATTAAGTATAAGGCGTATACCTATAGGTATAATATACCTATTAAATATATTACTTATGTATTCTATGCTAATTACCATAAAGAATTAGAGGGGATTTTTTAATAATCCATTACACTGTGCATTTGGTTAGATTTATTTTTAGTTGACTTTGCAGTACAGAAGCACGTTGAACTAGAAAAAGTAAACTAAATTCCAAATACAACCTTAGTGGCTAGTACAAGATGTCCAAGGGGTTAAAGCATATGACAAAATCCTAAACATGCCAACATACCCCTAATAAGCTCTGCAAAGCATGAACAAACAATGATTTGGCAGTTTTACCATTTGTCTAAAGACATGGTTTCACTGGAAAGTTAAGTTACATTTACAATACCCAAACCATTCACCTGCCAAATTTCAAACCATAGGTCCAAACCAAGGAGTTGTTAATATAGTTTAAAGAAAGAAAGGCAGCATAAATGTATACACACAGAATATTTTAAGTTTGGCAATTTTTTCACATGAGTTTATTATCAGAGCAATTGAATCATTAAAAATTAAGTACAGAATTTCAGTCTAAATTTCTTAAGGAAAGCTAAAAGAAATCTCAAGTACAATTTGTAGCAAAAGACATTAAGTAACTGTAACCGCATGCACTTCTGAGTTTTGTCCATAGAAAATGCAATTTCCTGTTTGAAACAAAGCATTTCAAGGAATAACTGTCCTTTTCAGATACCTTTGCATGGAATCTTAGACTACAAATGAAGCAATACATTAGCTGAAAACGTAAGTGACTATATCCAGTGTTTCCAGCACTGCAGAGGGGCTGCTGAGAGGTTTCTCTGTAACACTAAGTTTCAAGTATTTGAAACTGACATTAGCAAGGAGAAGACACGACCCCCTCCTCCCCCTCAAATACATACAATCTTGATTGCATAGGAAGCCTTTTTCTCACATCTTACCTCAAAGCTTTCTGATCAAAATACATAAAAAGTTCCTTTCCCAATGTCTCCACACCCCTGTAAACATGTCCAATAAGGAAATCATGACCAGAAGTTCTCTCCTCACTTGCACCAGTCTGAAAATGAGTACACACACACACAGACAAAGATTAAAACAGAATTGATACTACTTTGATTGTAGCATCAATATGCATTCAGCAAGTAGCCATAGGAAGTAATTTTCCAACTTGAACAATATTAAAAATTTTCTCCTTAAGCAGCTCTATCAAAACCAATGAGACTATTAACCCAGGAGGCAGACAGTCACTATTGTTAATGCTATTATAACTTAGCTCATTCTTTTCCAAATTGAAACAATACATCTTTTTTTATCAGAGTATTTTATGTCTTTTCCTTCAAGTCATTAATTCACAAATAGAGTTTCAGGCTGATGTAAACTAACAGGTATGGTTTGGATACTAAATACTTGTCAGTGTCAATTCTGCCATTTGCAGACCTCCATCCTTCTCCAAATGCCTCTTGCTGGAGTTTCTACCCATGCTAACACGCTTTCAATGCTTCACATGGGGCACTGCGTATTACAGAAAAGCCTCCACTGAGCCCACAGAGATATTTTGCTCTTCCTACTAGCTGAAAGTCTAATCTCAGAAGATGTTGAACAGCAGGTGGGACACTACTAGAGGACAAGAAAAAGACAATTGTGAGATTGAAGCAATAATCTTTTCTTGCTTAACACATGAAACTCCACTGTAATTATAAGGGAACTTTACAGGTTGTCTGATCCAAACACCCGCTCAAAGCGGGACTGACTTAGGTCAGGCAGCCCAGGGCCTTGTCCAGTTCACTTCAGAGTAGCTCCAGGGATGGAGACTCTTGTCTCTCCGGCCCTTGTTCCAGGGCTTGACTATTGTTGTGGTGGAAAAATTTTCCTAATATCTAATCAAAATTTCTCCTACTGTCACCTGCATCTGCTGCCGCTCATCTTATCATGCAATAAAAACCCAGTTCTATCAGCTTCTCCTTAAGCATCATGTGCTTTAGTCTGTTAATCATACCAGCAGACTCACTCTAGTATGTTATTATCATTTTCCTACTAGGGAGTCAAAAACAAGACACAGTAATCTGGATGCAGCCTTGCAAGTACTGAGCAGAGGTAAGAATCACTCTCCTCAGCCCGCCAGCTACACTGTCGCTAGCACAGCCCAGTATGGGGTTGGCCCTCTTCCTTGGAAGGGCATGCTAGTGACTTGGACTCAGCTGGTATAGGACCCTGGGTAATTTTTTTTCCTGTGGAGCCACCTTCCCTCTGACCAGCAGCCAGGCCTGTGCCATGGCATGATATTATTCTGTTCCAAGTGCAGGACTCTGCAAGTTTCTGCCAGCCCATTTTTCTCAACCTGTCAAGTCCCCCTGACTAGCACTTCAAGGTCCCCAGAACCTGCTGAAACCTGCGAACAGTATATTCACTGTCATCGGAGCCCTAGCTGCAAGGCACAGATATGTGTACAGGTGCTTCAAGCACAACACTCAATTGCAATGCAAATATGTATGAACGCAACTCTGGCAAACAAGCAAAGCTTCAGCCAGTTAGTGAAATTTCAGAGCTACTCTCTAGACAATCTCTCACTGTATTAGTTTTGAAATTATACACATTTAGAGGTTTTATGATTATTATTCTGTCAAGTAGAAAAATAAAAATATTTTTTGCATAACATCAACATCATTTACTTTGCCTGTTATCAAAATATGAAGCAAGCAAGATTTCGCTCTCACGTAACCAGCTCATCCCTTCCAATAAAAGTATTAAAGTAAGTTGGTGTGCAACAAGGTTCATTTCAGTTTTAAGCCATGCAGGTTTGTTTAAACTAAACCAGAGTAAGAAGTGACAGAGATGGAAGACTAACTTGTTTTTTCAAAATATTTCAAGTTAAATTCATACCACTTTGGCATCAGGTGAGCCCTGACTGTCATCCTGGTACAAACTCTCTTAAACAGTGCAGCCTCCAGCAGCGGCCAAGGCTTTGGCAACAGTTAGCAGCCATTGTGAGATCTAAAAAGCCCAAGACCCTTATGACGGTCATTTGACAACGAATAGAGTCTGCCCTGAGGTGACTTTCACTGTACAAAGTTATGAACATCAAGCTATTTGAGGGCATGAAATTTCTTTTTGAAACCATAGGAGCATAACTCCTTACTTCAAAAAGCTTAGTCGTGAAAGATACAAACCTATGAAGACTGATCTGTTGACTGCCTATCTTAGGCAGACATATCTTGAAACACATTCTTCCCTAAATTGTTCTTTCATTGAAGTATTATCTTACTGAGTCTTAATCACAACCTCTCCTACACTGCCTTATATACACTGAAGGCAGGGAAAAATTCCCCAACTTTCTGTCTGGAGGCATCCAATAAACTTACTTAAGTATACTGGGACATAAGCAACACATAATTTCTCACAGCTGAGCAAAACCAGGCATGGAAAAAGTACCCCAGCTGCCTCTAATGAAAACCAGAGGACCTCATCTTCACAGCTCATCAGCTAGGCCTGCTTACCGACATCCTGACTTCTCCTTCCACCAGGTCTCAGGAGCCCCGGCAGAGTTGTATACTGGTGAATTATTTTATGCTGCCAACAGACAGGATAAAAACTAGTAGAAAAATTACATACTGTCTACACTGAGAGCAGATGCCACACTCTTACAGTTGGTCTAATTAAAATTACTTGTTAAAAAAGTAGTTAGAGAAGTAAAGGCTCCCTTTCTGCAGGCCAGCACATACCTTTCTCCATCGTGTTTCATTCAGACATGGGAAGACTTACAAGACTACGAAAAATTAAAATTAGTAACTGCCGCTATCGTGTTCCTTGCATTGCAGGTTTCCTGAAGTTAAACGATATTTTGAAGTTTATCCTAAGTGAACAAGAGCGATTCTAAAAGCTTTCGCTCATTATTTCCAAAAGCCCCTACGTTTCTACAGCTTCAGCACCCGACTTGCTAAGGCTTATTTATTATGCCGACGACAAAAATATTTTATAACTTAAAGTAAGTATAAAGACAATATCCACGGACGACCCCCACAGACGACGGCGGCCGCGGCGCAGAAGGGGAGGCCATGGCGGCACCAACCATCCCGCTCGGTGCTCAGGCCCGCCAGCCCCGCGCCCTCGCACCCCAGCCCCTCCTCACGGCTCCGAGGTTCGTGTCCTCGCCCCCAAACCTACCACCGCGCACACCCGGGAGCTCAGGCTCCGCACCCCCCGGCCCGGCCCGGCGCTGCCCCTGAGGAGAGGCGGCGGCCCCTCCCTCGCCCC
>JAVKLA010000053.1:8482204-8496338 GCA_034782735.1 Sagittarius serpentarius | reverse complement strand
GACCTGGTGAGCGCCGCGCCGTAGCGGCGGGGCTGGCATGGCGGCCGGGGGGCGCCCGCGGCCCCGTGCGGGGGCTGAGGCCGAGGCTGACGGAAAGAAACCGCACGGGCGCTCTCGGTCTGCCCCCAAGGGCCCCGTGGGCGGGCGAGGCCCGGCCCAACCGCGGGGCCGGGTGAGGGGTATCCGGGGGCAGGTGCCTCTGACGGGGCGGCCGCCGGCCTGGAGGAGGCCAGAGAGGCGGGCCCGGCCTTACCCGCCCCTGGTTTCTTTTCGAGTCTCGGCCAGCTGGTGTTTGAGCTTAGATTTACCTTTTGGATGGACGGGAACGTTAATCAGAAAGCTTTGTTTTGTGAGACCCTTCAGGGAAAACAACAGTATATCCTGTTTATTTTGTTCTTAAGTGTGAACTTCTAATGTCCTCAAATACCTAATTAGCTGTCACAGGCTTCTTGGTATTGTCTAAAACAGCCTTGCAAGTACATCTTCTTTTAAGACTTACTTAATGCACACTTGGAAGTTAATTTCAGCCTTAAAAAAGTCAATATTTAATAGGTTTTTGCAGTCAGTCCAAGTTTACACAAGGAAAATGTTCCTTTCCTTGCTGCATTTGAGGTAAGAATGGGTGTGGTAAACTCCACGAGCTTGTAAGCAAATTGAGGGAACTTGCATTTGAAGGTAGAACATTAGACACCATTTCCTAATGTCTACCTTGTGAGGCATACTCACATTGGTCAAAGTCTCTCAATTTTATTTCTTGTTTAAACAGTCTGTATCCAGTCTTTTATCTGGGTTCAATCAAAGTGCATCATATTCCTAAAAGAGTAATGGGTTTTTTTTCCTGAAAGGAAGTGACAAAATCAGGTTAAAGTAATTATGTTTTCTGAAATAAAACTGTGAATTCAGGTGTGCTATTAGAGTATGGTACCCTTTGATGCAAATGTATTCTTTTTTGCAGCGATGTTTTTGCTGTGATCCGTCGAAATTAAAACGATAAGGCAGTTGCTAGCCAGAGAATTAAGCTCACTAGTCAGAGAGCAGAAGTCACCAATGTTCCAAAATGGTATGTGAAACTCAGATTGATTTTTCTGCTGCCCTTGAGTCCCGCCTTACTGTTCTTCCAAGGCAGTTAGAAATTGATACATAACTCAGGTTTCTATATTCATATGTAAGCACCTTAAAAGTACAGACAATAACAATTCCTGTTACTTGGTTATCAAATATAATGTTTTTTCATTATAAGGGATTTTATAACTGGGTATTTTTCAGTAGATGGTTTGTGCAGTGTGTTACAGCAGATGGGGTTTTCAACTCCACATCTGATTCCGCAGGTGCATCAGAAGCTGCAATACTAAACCTTTATCGAGGTTCTTTACCCCTTTTTGCACTCATGTAAATAATGAATTTTAACTAAAGATGCTGCAGTAACTCACCTTTTGCATGCACTTCTATTCCGCTAAAAGTTGAATTCCAGGTACATACAAACTATTATTGGTGAGCTTTGTATTAAAGTATTTGGTGGAGGTTGATAAACATTTGGGAGTTTCTTCACTTTAAGAACACTTTAAGAAAAGTGTTTAAAAATACATTTGCAACAAAGGGAAGAGAGGTAACAGCACTGCAAGAGATACCAGCCTGACAGTTTTATAGTTTGAAGCAAATGCCCAGTGCTGAACTCTAAATTTAGGATGTTTTTTAGGTAAAGGTACCTACATGACAGCAGCTGAATGAAGTTGTTGGGCAAAATTATTGCTGATACAGTTTTTTAATGACATAGTAGTGCAGCCAAGACAGAAATATATAACTGGTTTTGTTTTACAGCATTCCAAGTAGAATAATCTTAGCTGCTTTTTTAACAGTAGTTCCTTGAATCAGGAAATCTCGGTTGCTGCCATTCAGTTTCAGCACTGCAGTTCCCAGGCTACAAGGAAACATATTTTGTAACATGCAAGTTTTAAAAGGAGGCTGATGGATTGCTTGCAAAATAAAAGCTTTCATTAAATTTATTTCAGGGTTCGTTATTAGAATATAACGTTTCTTGGCAGGTAATTCCATCAATAGTTGTTCACACCTTATTTTGACTTTGAAAAATCCAATGTCCACAAGAAATAATCTCTCCCACAGGTAATTAAATGTGCAAATTTCAAGAACAAACAAGCAAATAAATCTCACTTGAGTGTAAGTTTAGCATTTGACTATTTTTTACTTCCTGTCTGCTGTTACATCAACAAAATCTTAGCATTCTACTGTACTATGATAAATGATATAGCAAATAATGGCAAGTCACCTGCAGTGAAAGGTAAAATCTATTTTTAAAACAGAAATTGAGTAAATCTACATATGCTCATAAATTTGTCCCCTGTTACCGTAGCTGTGTGCACAGCTGCCCCTGTTATATTTCCCAGTGGTGTTCTCAGGCACCATTTCTTGATTTGCTTGTGCGTTTGCAATATTTACAATAAGATAATAGCATACAATAGAACAATGTGCTCAGAACTGGACACTCATATATCTGCTGACATAGCTGGTATATTATTACAGTTGTGATCTCATTAGGAAAAAAAAAGAAAAGTACATTTCTTTCAAAAATTTCAGGTTTCCCAGAATTATGAAAAGTACACAATCCTTTTTTTTATTCTATTTTCCAGAATTTATACAGAAGCCCCGATTCCCTGCCTTGTTTTACCAGTTCATGTCACAGGACATTTGGCATAAAATTGATGTGGTTAATTTGCAAGAGTAGAGCTACCAACATCCAGTTGCCAAAACTCTTTGTTTTATGCGCATTTTCTCCCTTGGATTAATATGTTAATCTTAGAGTGTTGGTGCACAGTTTAAATACATTAAGTACATTTGCAATTAACAAAGCTTTGAAAAAAGATGTTGGCAAGGAATATTATCATATGGCAAATACAGACTAATTTAAATGGAATATAATTTTAGACCAAATAGTAAAGTTACATTTCTCTGAAGGCAACACGAGAGAACAGAAATATGCAGAATACAAGCACACCCAGTTCTTCTAATTCAACAGTCTGAAGAACAGTGTCAGCATTGAGATCCTTGCGAAGGCATAGTTCTTTTCTTCTGGCTGATTGAAGTGTACAGTGAACTACAAAGACATTCCCTTTATGGTGACAAAATCTTGGATAAGAATTAATAAGCAGTGGATGACTGATCTATTTATGGTTGCCTAGAGAGTTAATGTGAACAGTTAAGCGCGGTCAAAATTGCTCATTATGTAATCCTAATGAAATCCTTCCTAAACCTTGTAAAAACATTCCCAAATCCTTCTAAATTAAGTCTGTTAATGCAATTAATCCAAATAGTTACATTGTTCAGGGAATGTGTTCTGCTTATGAATTCCTGGTCTGCCAGTGATTTTTGAAGGTCATACATAGTTGATATGGATGCATAGTTAAATTATTTTTTGTCAGTTATCTCAAAATAAATAATGCCTTGAGTGCTGCGATCCTTTTGTTGGTGGAAAGGTCTTACTTTCCATTACAGAAAACATACTATTGTAACTTTGTTTTTTACAGCTGCAGTTATTGTAAAGATATATAGATCAAGGAAGTTCTTTGGAAATTGCAGTAAAGTATCAATATAAAATTATTAACTAAGTTGTGAATAACAGTTTTAGTGTGGGAGTTTCTTGCATTTATTTCATTTTTGCAGCCACAATAAAATGCTACAACTTACATACTATTCTCAATGAACATAGAGTGTATGTTGAAAATGCTTCTAATTAATGGACTGGAAGTAAAAGGGATAGTTGAAACTTGATAGTACCATCTTAATTTATGCCAATTGAAAACTGGTCACAGATAAGCATATTTCTAGGGTTCCAATTCATACACTAAACAAGAAAGTAAATTTCTTATTTATAAGTTTAATACATTGTACTTTTATGTCGCCAAAGCAGGACATGAGTTAGAGTAAGACAGATAGAGGATGCAAAAAAGACCAAACCGCTTAATAATGTGTGCGATTATATTTTTAAAAAATACTAGTATTTTGATATTGTTACAGTATTACTGGGATTTCCCTGCGTAGTGATTAATAGCATGACACATTCACCTGTCAATGACTGTTCGGCTGTAAGCAAGTCACTACTCTTTCAGAAAAAATAGCTGCTTTGTATCAATTCTTGATTTCCCTAGAGATGAAAAAAAATAATAGTCTTTGAAAATGTTGGCTAGTTTGACATGTTAGTTTTCAGCAGAGTAATTTGCCATTTTCAGTCCAGAATTAGGTGTGGATTGCTTTCAAACACTGAAAATCATACTTCTTCCCTAAGAGACCTTTGTACCGTATTACTCTCTTGGCCTTTGCTGGAGAAAAAAAAAAAGAAAAAGCAGAATTAATCGATCTTAAATCTGAATTTTTCTTCTGTTCAGACCAAAGGGTTAAATCCACAAGAGGGAATTACACTTAAAAGGAGAGAGGCACGCTATTCACACCCGCTAAAATTCAGTAATAATTGAGGTCCATCGACTATACTATATTTGCAAGGTAATGGAAACTCTGAACTCCCTATCTAATCAGTGGCAAAAGGTAGGCACCTCACCAGACAGTGATTTAGAGCAGAGACCTCATTAAGTCTTTCTCTCCATTAGCCACACAGGGAACAATGCCAGTTCCTGCTATTGGATACCCTGCTGTGTAACTTCAAGGAGTCACGTATCTTTCTTATGCAGTGTGAGGGGAGTTATGTGTAAGAATATGATTCACTTGTACGTTGAGCCAGGGACTGTCTGGAAGTGCCATGCAGTTGCCTAGATGCCTCTCTGCACTCTGGATTCATAGCAGTGAACCGCCTCCTTTGGTTAGATATCCAAGCAAAGCAATTTTTTCAAAAAAGAGAATGTGGCAGCTTCCTTAAGCTGCTATAGCAATCCGTTGATACCTGGTTAATCAGTGGTGCATCCTTCCCCTGGGAAGTGGAGAGCAATTGATCCTAACTCCTGAGAAAGTATGCAGGAGACTAGAATAGACAGCGTTCTGAACTGGGGCTAACTCCATCTCTCTTATCGGAGTGCTTTTACTTTGCATAACGTACTTTGTTTTTATCTAGAGCAATGACTTGAACCAAGGTCATTTAGATTAGCCTGGAATTATGAAATCTAATTTTCAGCATCTGACTGCTGAACATAGCCACCTCAGACTTCATGTTTTGTAATATAAGTATCTCTGGAAGGATATTCTGATCTTAGGCTGTGATCGTGCTGTTAATTGTAACAGGAGCTTTTGAGAGTATGAATTTAATTTTGGCTTGTTAGGAGTGAATCTGTGTCTTAATGATATAGTTATTTAGTTATGTTATGAAGTACTCAGTATACATCTACACCCTTTTTTTTTTTTTGATTGAAGGGAAATGCTTTACTACTAAAGAGATGCCTCTTTCACTGTCAGAATACTTAATAACCCAGTGATAATTGCAGTTCCTTTAGTGGCAGGAGATCGGCAGTCCATATGCTGCTCCAAAACAGATTGAGCGCTTTGAACCTAGCTGTATTATTCCTTGTGTGTCTACTTTAAGCCAGGAGGAGAGAGAGTTGCAGAGACCACTACAATATTCTCCTCACCATGTTTCTGTTCAAGAGTTGACCTGGTAAACATTACAAGAAACTGCATCTCTTGGAGCAGACTCCGAAAGCAAGATATGTAGAGGTAGTCAATTCCATCTACATATGAGGTACAAAGAAACTGGTATCTTCAAGTCTTGATGCTTGTGCACATCCTAGGGGCAGAAAATTGGCTACAGCAGAAACTTAGCTTCCTGGTAACATAGGTATGTACAAGGCTAGGTAGCACTGACATTAAATGGGGGAAGCCCTAGTTTTTGACTTCCTGTGTCTCAGTATCAGACCTCGGAGATCAAACTGTTACAGACTAAGTATTATATTTTTTTGTGTGTTAGAAAGCAAAACTGGAGAAAAAGAAACATCTGAAAATACATAGATTCCTTCAGAAATGTTCTGTGTAGTACACAAATTATGACATTTCAACGTTCTACAACCATATTAAGCAATGTCAAGTTTCTTTCCTGAATTTTTCTTTCCAAAATATTATGCCCAAAGGAGAAAACATCTTTTGCAGTTCTCAAATTATAGAGTAATATTGGAGAAGAATTGACTGAGACGCAGCCTAAATTCAGAAATAAAATGTTTGGAAAATAATTGAAAAAAAACAAAGTTATTTTATAAATTTGTACTGAAAATTATAGGCTCCTTAAAGGCTCTTATTCCCTTCCCAGTTAAATCATCTGCATGCTTTTAGATACTCGGATCCATCAGCCTAGGTGCTTCTACCCGTTCACAATAGCATAATCTAATTTACAGTCATAGTTTAACTTCGTGTGGAGAAACAAGTTTGACAGCAATGTGCAACTGCCTCAGGGTAGGAAGAGCAGATCTTACTGAAGCTGGATATTCATGGGATAAGTACAGACAACCTACCCAGCGACTTATGAACAGTGCTCATAACTTTACTGCATCTTGAGATACAGTTCAGTGCCAGTAGTTTTCCTTGTTTTGTTGATGGATATTGGCTCCTCCCAAATTAAGTAAAAGTTACTACATTTGACTGGAGGAGAAGAAAAAATATTTAAAACTTGTAGTAGTCTATTCAAAGAGTAAAGCCTTGAAGATGTTTAAGAAAAAGTGTCCAGCAGTGCCTCTAGGCTATCTACATGCTAAAACAGATGAAAAAGAAGAAAATTGGTACCTGGAGAGAGGCAGAAACATTCTTTGTAGTCTTTTTGCCAATACTGCATTTATACATACAGTGGTCTGAGGTGTATTCTCTTACCCTGGATGTTTTACATTTAAGATTAACACCTCAAGGGAAAATAAGAGGATTTAGGAGAAGATGATCTTGGGATGAAGAACGTGCCGTTTTTTCCTTCAGGTTTAGATGTTGTACTTTAATACTGTCCTGAAAATCTTTAGGATTATATTTGTTGAAGTATAGATAGTGTTATACGATCCGTGAAGCTCTAATAACAGACTGAAACAAGTGAGGTTTGCTGGGCAAAATACGATGAGGGCCATAGCAAAAACTGTCCTAGCAGATGCAACCAGTTTTTACTTCTCTGTTACACAAATAGTACGATTCCTAGTACCTTGCTGCAAGCCTTTATCAGCTGCATATGTATATGCAGCACTCCATTTTAATTAGCCTGAAGATTCAAGGCTTAGAAGGAATAGCAGGGGTCTCTAATTATCTTCACAAACTAGTGATCTGCCTAGAAGATGAGGAATGAATAAGCATTAAGCAGTCAGAGGCCAGTATTCAATCACAGAGAGAAGCAGGGAGAGTGGAAGATAAAGAAATGCAATTTTCACTGACTTGTCTGGGCCTTGAAAATTACTAAAAATAATCCTTCTTTAGTAAAACACACCAATTCTAGACACAGAAATTTTTTTTTCTTATCAGTAGTGTTGGACTAGATACTTTAGGATACATTTTTTCTCATGCCTGTGCTGTATTTCTGATACTTTTATTTTAAATGTATTTGTTGAGGCATCAGTAGCATTTCTTGACGGACTATTAGGAGAATAATGTTTTCCAAGCATTGTTTATAATTTTTCAGTCCAAGTTCCAGGAAAATAAAGACTATTCTTTCCTTCCCTTGAAAAAATTTATGACACTGGGATTTAAATCATCGCTATTCACAAACTGGCCTTGACAAAAAAAGGCTGAGGATTATCTCTTTAGCAACTTTTGAATCAAAGCTGCATTACTGATATGAAGCTAAAAAGGCTTTGCAGTTCTTTATATAATTAAAAGCAACTGTTATTATGGAAATTTTTCAGAACAGCTGTTGTATTGGAAGAAAGGTTACACACTTCTCTATCAGTAATCCCTTTAAATCTCTGACATGATTCATAGCTCCTCAAACAATGCCGGTAAATCAAACAAAACTGGATGCTTTCCATACATATATTACTTGCACCCCTATCAGCAAGTCATGTAAGAATGCAATAACAGAACTCAAATTGGCTAGTGAAAGTAATGTGAATGTCCCTTTTTATTAACTTTATTTCTATTTTCATTTTCGTTTTCTGAAATACTCATTTCATCCAAAAGTGGTGTCTGGCTTCCTGATGAAGCCATATAAGCACTGGCCCAAAGAGCTTACAATCACTACTTTATTCTTGAACCTCAATCAGTGGTAACAGATTGGAAGCAAGGATAGAGCTTGCTGAGTTTGGTAAAGGCTAGAGATAATTCTGAAGTAGGATAAAAAGCTTTAGCTCTTTATGAATTTCTGCCTTTCCTTGTGGAGAGTGGAAAAAGATTTTTCCGCCTGGCTGGAAGGAAGCAGCGTATCAGTCCTGCAGCTGAGGTTTTCATTTCATTCCTGGCTTTCAAGCCAGGGAGAGCTTTGGAAAGGGGAGAAGGACCAGCCAAGATTTTTTTTTTTCCTCGAGGGTTAAGAAGTACTGGGGAGCAGAAGGAAGAAAAAAGAAAACAAATGTGCGCCTCAAAGACCAGAGTTGGTTAATGAGTTGCCGGGTTTCAGAGTGTATTTTGTAGACGTATGCGAACTCAGAAACAAAGAAGCCTGGGCTTGTGTAGAAGCAAGAAGATGCTTCTTTTTCAAAGTCCAGCTGCTGGGGTGGAATGACCCCATGCAACAGATGCTGGCCTGGGGCCTGACTGGCGGGGAAGCAGCGCTGCGGGCCGGAGCTGCAGGCGTCTTCTTGGTGACATGGAAAATGAGCCAGCAGTGCACCCTTGTGGCAATGACGTCTAACCGCATGCAGTGCTACTTCAGAGGGCATATAGACACACCAGGTCAAGAGAAGCGATTATTTCTGTTTAGTTAGCACACGTGAAGCCACATCCAGACTCCTGTGTGTAGTTTTGGATTCCTTGGCACAGGAAGACATTGATAAACTAGAGAGCGTCCAGCCGAGCTCCACGAGTATGTTGAGGGGACTGGAGCACATGATGGACAGCGAGAGGCTGAGAGCACAGTGTTTGCTTAGCAGAAGAGAAAGGCAAGGGTTTCTACACTTCTCTGATTGCTGTCTTCACCTGCTTAAGGAAAGAGGAAGTTGTTAAGGATGCAGAGGCTCTTCTTAGAGGTGCACAGCAAAAGGACAAGAGGCAATGCAACACATTCGGGAAAGGAAATTTTTACTACATAAGAAAAAAAGAAATACATGAACAGGGGTTAAGCACAGGAGTAGATTATCCAGGGTGCAGGTGAAATCTCCACCCTTGGAAGATGATCCTCGGGAAGACCCTGTGGAACCTGATCTCATGTTGAATGTTGCCTTGGTTTGAGTGGGACGTTAGACTAGGTGAACAGCAGCGGTCTCTTCCAGTCTGCTTGTTTATGTGAGTCTAAGATCCACACTGTTCATCAGCCAGATTTCTCTTGCTGTGTTTTTTAATTCTGTGTGAAGTTCTTCATGTTACTTAAATTTCAAATTGTATTTTGCACATGCTGCAGCCCTTATTTATTTTTTCCCCTTCTGATAATGAAACACTGTATCTAAGAGGTGTCGGCAGAGGACTGTCAATAAAGACTTGCTGATTAAACTGCTATAGCAGTAAGAGGGGGGCTTCTGTGTAATAAAGTTTCTCATGATTTGTGAAGTGGGGAGAGCGTTGCTTTGGCAGCAAGGTTATTTGGCAGGGTATAACCTGATAGAAGCTGATGAGGAAGATGTTTGACAGGGGTAGTGGAAAGTTCAAAAAGACCAAAACCTTGCTTTCAGTTGCACCTTTTCAATTTAAGGGTTGGCAACACTGCAGTACTGTTAATGATTTATTCCTTTGTCTTCAGATATTTTGAACTCTCTTTACTGTATTTCAACCTTTTGTCTTCAGTTCCCTTAAGCAGACTTCATAAATGGTGAGAATTTTGTATTAATAGAGCCCATCAGAGGCTAAGGAGGGTTGTTGAGAAAGCAGCTGTGAACGGTGTCTGTTCTACTACCCATCTTAAGTCAGATCTAAGGAAAAAAAGAAGCTGTGTAAAACAGTGAATACAAATGTCAGCACTGTAAAAGGCTTTAGAGACTGGAGTAACTAGCGAAAGATTAACATTGGTTACTGCTAAGTAGAATCTGGTGAGGAAAAAAAAACTGAAAGAACTGCATAAAATAAACCAAAGATGTCCTCTAACTGGAATTCAGAAGCACACTCGATGAGGATTTATAGGATTTAAGTCTACAAACTACACAAATAATATCTGAATCATGAAAGTACACAGTAAGAAACTGCCCAAAGACATAACCAACTACAGTAGTCTTGAGTTTGAGCAGACTGCTGTCTTGAAAAGTAGGGCCCCTGGACTCTTTTTGTAATAGTGGGAAGCTTCCACTATGGCTCGCAAGAGATTAAGTAAAATATTTACACAAAGAGAATAAAAACTGTTGAAGCTCACAGTGACCACTAAATGTCCTATTTTATATTTGTTTTTTTCAAAGAGGGAAAGGCCTTGCTTTGACCATCTGTGGGCTGATTTACCAGAAAGGAAAACTACACCAACAAGCTATGACTGAAGAAGGGATGCAAACCACTAAAAGAGTCGGTGATACCATGTAGGTAAGAACATTACGTAGATCATTATCTGGGGGAAAAATTATCTTGAGAATCCTCCATCTGTAGAAGTCTCTGTCCAAACTTAACCTACTGCTAAACAGATTTTGCCCTCAAAGATGCAGAGGAAGCTGACTTCTCATAAGTCACTTTCAGCCTAATATGCTCTGGTTTGGGAGCACTTTAAGAAAAATAGGTTGCTTTCTTCTAGGAGTTGAAGTTTTTGAGGTTTTTTTTTAAACAGTTTATATCTCTCTATCTCAGTTAATTCAGTAGGGCTTCTTTTCAAAAAGTAGGGATTTGCTTCTATGAATTGTCTGTCTAGAACATTTACAGTGCTCTGGTTGCTGAACTGTCTCTCAGGTGTCAGGAACTAAAATGTTTAGAGCTCTTCTCTAGAACCTCCTCAACACTCTCCATTTTCTGGCTTGCAGCAAGAAGCAAAGTCAGTAAAGTTTTTTAGTAATTGGTGTAATATGTTCCCTGTGGTTAACACAGCCAAGCAGGTGGGCAGCCTCCTTTTACATCAGCTGTATCATCCAAACAATCTCCAAAGAGTATGATGAATTATGTTGTGAGGAGAGGTGTCTGCCAAGGCACCCTGGGATTAGTGTTAGAACTGGTCTTATTTAACATCTTCATTAATGATCTGGAAGAGGGAGTAAGCAGACCATTAATTAAATTGGCAGATGTACCATAGAAATAATTCTAAGATCCTAGCTAGACTAGAAACAAAGGTAGGCTAAAACAAAAAATGGGTATTAAGAAAACGAGTAATTTGGGAAAACAGTTTCTCTTTGCCCATAGCCACATCTGGGTCATTTCACAGATTGTGATTGCATGTACATTTGTATCATCTGCACGTGTAAACACTGTTTATTTTACAGTTAAACACTCAGCAGCTTGAGAGAAGTAATGGCTACATGAGATACAGGGTTTCCTTGGTTTTAGCAGGGATGAGGGGGTAAGGTAGTAGAAGCAGTATGTTTTTGGTTTCTTACTTGATCAAAAGAGTGCACTACAGCACATCTTTAGACAAAGTTTAAGTGATCCTGTCTACCTGTCAATATCAATATACCTTTTATCAATACAGTAATTTTTGACCATTCCTAAAACATTGAAGTGAACAGGGCTAAAAGTAGCACTTGATAGACCCCTCTACAGACACCCCAACTTGATACTTGTAACTTTACTTTTTTAGATCTGTCAGGTGGTTTAATTTACTTTATATTTTTACAAGTAGTTTTTAATCAGAATTCCATGTGGTTTAGTAATGTCACCAAACTTGTTTGATTATAAGATTTTCTAGAAATAATGGGGGGTTTAATTAATTTTCCTTTAATTCCTTACTGAATGAACATTGTATCAGCAGTTTCATGATTTTGATAGGGTTCCATGTCAATGTATCCATGCTGTGATTACCGCTATAGTCTAGTTTCCCTTTTAAAATTTATTTTTAAAAGAAAAATGAAACTCATTATTTGTTATATGCCAATTTTATACAAGGTCTTGTAAAGTACACAAAAGAATAGCTATGATCAGCAGCTCTAAAAATCAGGCACATATAATCAAACAACACAGAATACAAATCTGCTTGATTTTTCAGAAGTTGTGAATGTATTTCATGTATAATATTCTGTATAGACTGAGTACAAATAGAGCGTGTTCCCTACCGGTATCAGTGAGACAGAACTGTCTAGGCCACAGTAATGTGGGCTGCATCCATTTCCCTTGGACAGGTCAGTTGTTTCTGTAAATTGTGGATAAATCCGCACAGCATGGGTTAAGTTGGAAATAAGCAGCGTATCTGTAGGACACAATATTGCAGTTCTTGTGGTGCTTGGAAGTCTACTTTAGTTCTGCTTGCAGGCACAGGAAGCAGGCTCCTGATACAGCAGCGCTCTCAGGAGGAAGCTGGCAATATAGCAGAATCTGAATAAGTCAAAAACTAGAAAAGCATTACTGCAAGTGCATCTGTCAAACCAGGGGATGCAGCAGAAAATGAGGTGGTGACAGGCTGGGCAGAAAGAGAAATAGCATAATATGAAGTGAGTTAATGATGCCAGCAATTTTTAGCAGTTGAGAAGGTAAGGGCTGCAAAGGCAAGGTGGCACTCTATGATTTATGTGCGAGAAGTAGGCAAGGTGATATTTTTTGAAGTGTATGTTTTAAGCTGCTAGGCTAAGTTCAGATGTTCAATTTCACTGTTGTTCAGGATATAATTATAAAAACTCTGTTGCTGAAATTACCCAGTTATTCAGTGATTTGCTATCTCTTGTGTCCTAGTCCATGACTTGCTATTAAGAAATATTTATTGAGAATCAAAGGTTTTGTTATTGTTATGCCAGTTATATGCTAAAAAAGGTCCATTAATTTCAACTGAATTATTACTCCTGACTTACCCTACTAAAAGCAAAAAAGTTTAACTGAATTAAAAATACTTATTATAAAGATACATATTTTAAAAGAAGTAATTTGTCCTGGTCCAAGACGCGTGTTATTTTCATCTTGCTCATAAGAAACTTTAACATGTGCTGGATAGCAAAAATAAATCATGCCATTCCAGGTACCTGAGTTATTATTCATTCTAACAGGATAAATACTAAAGGAAATGAAAAGCAGCAGAAAACTTAAATTGAGCTGTGGTATTTTCTTTATGAAAATCACTGAAAATTGAAAAGGTATAAACCTTGACAAAAAGCTACAATACAACTCTAAAAATCTTCTAATAATGTGAAAAATCAAGGGGTTTCTCACATTTCCTTGGCAAGAATTTCTTTTCAGTGTCTGTTTGCTACAGTTTGTTTCAAGGTGGGGTTTTTTTTTTTCAAAAATGAGTGTATTTCATTGGTGATATATGTGCAATGTATACTTTGTGAGCTAAGCAAGTATTGTTGGGATGAAGCGTATGATACAGATATAAAATAATATTAGCATGACCTAGATCTGAAGACTTCTAAAAATAAATTGAAGAAGATGAAACAAATAGATCTGGGTATTGTGTTAAAACAATGTTCATTTGACCATCCATATTTCCAGGCATATCTAGTATCTCAAACTTATTTTCTTGCTAATCGCAGTCTTAGGTATAAGCAGCTAAAGCTCGCTCTGTACATGGTGACTTCTTAGTCTAGAATGAGTTTGATATCTCTTCTTGAACGGTGCCTAAACAATGTTTAATGAAGAAACCTAAAGCTAAACAATACTATTCCAGAGGGAATAGTCTTCAGTGCATCGTACATTAGGGGGCATTTAAAAATAATAAATAACAGCTGTCAAAGGAAGCTTGTTGAAGTAAGTTTGCCGTAAATAATAATAAATAATCTTGGAGGATAGCAGTTGGAATTTTCAATAAGTAAGCATGTGGTCAGGTCAGCTTGTAGTACAGTAGTGTTGTAGTTTAACCCCAGCCAGCATCTCAGCACCACGCAGCTGCTTACTCACTTCCCCCCACGCCCCAGTGGGATGGGCGAGAGAATCGGAAAAAGGTAAAATTTGTGGGTTGAGATAAGAACAGTTTAACAGAACAGAAAGGAAGAAACTAGCAATGACACTAATAACAACAATAAAGTGA
>JAVKLA010000053.1:8464799-8478914 GCA_034782735.1 Sagittarius serpentarius | reverse complement strand
CTGTTTAATTAAGGAGGGGGAGTGAGAGAGCAGCTTTGGTGGGTACCTGGCGTCCAGCCAGGGTCAACCCGTCACAAATTTGTTCCAAATTTGAGTTAAAATAACTCTGGTAGAGGAAGGGAGTGACGAGGCTGTAGAAATTATCCATATTATAAAAAATGACAAAAAAATCAAAAAAAGAAGAAAAAAGAGGCAGACAGACAGTGGCAGGTGTCATCTTTGGATCCAGAGTATTTTTATAGTCATCTGACTTGTGAATTTCTCCCATTTATTACTATCAAAGAGAGGATGAAACAGCTTAGCTTTGAGGCAATACCTAAGCCCTTTACATCTAACTCCAAGCACCTGGCTCTCTTCAGAGAGAAAAGCTATTCATCTGTCAGTTTCCAGCTTGAAACTGGCAGTTCCCAGGCACTGCTTGCCAGGTAAGATTATGTCCGTTGGCACAAGACATTAGGCTCACTGTTAAACCATCACAGACTTCTAGGCAAGAACTAAGTTCCCTAGTTTGTCCCCCTGTACTCGGCACTGGTGAGGCCGCATCTTGAGTACTGTGTTCAGTTTTGGGCCCCTCACCACAAGAAGGACACTGAGGTGCTGGAGCGTGTCCAGAGAAGAGCAACGAAGCTGGTGAGGGGTCTGGAGCACAAGTCTTATGAGGAGCGGCTGAGGGACCTGGGGTTGTTTAGCCAGGATAAAAGGAGGCTGAGGGGAGATCTTATCGCTCTCTACACCTACTTGAAAGGAGGTTGTAGAGAGGTGGGGGTCGGTCTCTTCTCCCAAGTAACAAGCGGTGGGACAAGAGGAAACGGCCTCAAGTTGCGCCAGGGGAGGTTTAGATGGGATATTAGGAAGAATTTCTTTACTGGGAGGGTCATTAGGCATTGGAACAGGTTGCCCAGGGCAGTGGTGGAGGCCCCATCCCTGGAGGTATTTAAAAGACAGGTAGATGTGGCACTTAGGGACATGGTTTAGTGGTGGACTTGGCAGTGTTAGGTTTATGGTTGGACCCGATGACCTTAAAGGTCTTTTCCAGCCTAAATGATTCTATGATTCTGTGATTCTAATTTTAAGAGTTAGTACTTTGAATTTCTTTAAATACTGAGGTTAATATTGCAGAAAGATTGATAGCAAAGGATATAATAATGAGGTGGTTGTAATGGTTGCAGCTTTGAGAATCCCACAGCAGATCTTCCTTAAGACAACTATGATTTGCTCATCCTGAATTCAAATGATGCCTTATGTTCATCAGTGGATTCCCAGGTCATGTAGAGATGCATTGAGATAGACAATGCTAGAAAAACAGGAAAGCTTTTCTAGCTAGACAAGCTAGGAAAAAAACAAAAAGTGAGGGTTTTACTGAATACCATTTTACAATGCATTAGAGCAGACCAGAAGTACGTATATGGGCAGTTACCACATCTCTGTATCTCAGGTGAGGTGTAGTAATTAACAGCTGAGAAGTGGCTATCTGCAGCTGAGCTCTAACAGAATATTCACAGATTATTAGCTTTTCTGAAACCATTCTGAGAAAGGAGTGTTGTTTATAGTGTTTAACAGTACCTAACCTGTTAAAAAAAAATGCTTCAATTTGTTGTCCACAGAGTACTTACTGCAGTATAGCTAGACTCATAAAATTAGCTCAGAAAAGGAAAAAAGGGGTCAAATATATAGTTTGCAATAAATAGATCCCAAGCATACTTCCTTTGACTTTATTAGGCATACACTAGGGTTGAACTTGGCTCACTCTTTCTCTGGTTGATACTAACCTCCAGTTGCTGATGCCATTATTAAGTTAATTGTTTGGATCATCAGTCTGTGTCAACGAAGCTTTCAGAGTGCTTGATGAGATTTCAAGCATCAAGCTGTGAGGCATTAAAAAATGATGAATTTACATCCAGGTAAAACGATGCCCTTCAGCTATAATAATGAATCACTACTTTGTTTACAAATGGATATTCATCATGAGACATGGCATGCACAGGCATTTTTTAAGGGGAAAGGCATTCGCACAGTAAATGATCTTTGCAACTGAAGCTGAATACACAGCAAAGTGAAAAAGGAGAGCGTGTCAAATTATCTTTTCAGAAAGGAATTATGAATGCAAATTCACACTGGTGTTGCCTGACCCATATTTAAATATTAACAAAAGATACAATTCAGTATTAAGATGTCCTTTTTCAGTAGAAACAAATCAACACAATATACTTCTTCTAAAAGTTTTGTTATTGAATAGAATTGCTCCGTGTACACTTTCAGATCCTGGAGTAAATCCTTAATCTTTTACTCAAAATGAAAGGCTACTGCCTCTAACAGGCAGCAGGTGCCAGTGGTCTACCTCCCACCATTCTGGCAGCCAAGGAAGATTCAACTATGTTGGCTGTCCCTCCCCACGCTGCTTCTGCCATTGGTTGGAAAGATTGATATCATTTTGTTAGGCCTGTCAGCCCAAATAACTGTGTGATCACATCACAGGTAAATTTAGTGTAATTAGTTAGTCTCACAAAGGCAGTGAAGATACTACTGCACAGGCTCAAGCAGCTAGAAAACACGCACAGAATTGCCGGAGGTCTGATGCTGTGATTGCCAGCAAATTACTAATACTGGGCAGATTACAGTTATCAGAAGTATGCCCACCTGTCTTGTAATCACACCTGGATCATGCCTTAGAACTGTATATTTGGAATCTAATTTATTAATGTTACAACTCCAGAGTCATCAGTACTGTTTAGAGAAGTATCTTCCATGCCATGATGTCTGAGTTCTTATTACATGTTTCTAGATGTCCAGAAAACCCACCACATTGGTATTTTACAGTGGGTTATTAAGATGAGCAGTTACTGAACCAAATTTCCGTACTGGGTATGTGTCAACACAAAGAGTTTCACAAAGCTAGAGTATAAACCAGAGGCACATTAATACCCCAGCAATAAACTGCTGCTGTGAAGATCTGGATAAGATGTTTGTTGATTTTAAACGCATCAAGCTTCTCACAATCTGTTCTTTGGGAGAGGAATATGCTGTACAAAATGCAAGCATGGCAAAAGTCTGTAATCAAATGATCCAAGCTTGTTACCATCATTCTTACGATTAAATCCTAAGACTCCTGAAGTAGCCTTCTTAGGATGCCCTGTGTCTGAAAGTCCTTGGAGTAGTCTTGGAGGATCTCCAGCAATTACATTGCAGTTGTCTGAACAGCACAGGTTGACAGAAAACAGTGCCCTGGTCAAAGTGACGCATTTTGATGGAAGTTTTTGTGTGTATAGAAGTGTTTCTGCGAGATAACCAGTGATTCTGAAGTTAAGGAAAATTTGTTCTTTCCTCAAAGTATGAGGAAGTATTTGTGAAGTTAGCGTGCTACCAGCATTCATTGTTCTCTTTTCTCTGTGCAAAATGGTTGTCAGCCTATGTGTTTAGCCACTGAGGAGAAGGGGAGGAGACCTCAAAATAAACAGTAAGACTTTAATACTGTTAACATGTTAATTACCTTTAACATTAATCACATCGATACCAGGGCTTGTTAAATTTAAAATAGAACTGACACAAACTTCAAGATAGAAGGTAATTTTCCACCTTAAATTCGAAATATGCTGTCAAAAGTTTTGTTTCTGAAAGGAAAGAATGGGTAAGGGATGGCTTTGTCTTGTTTACAAAGTGCAGTGAAATTCGGAATCATTTTGTACATCTTCAATGCAGTAAGTAATGTCTACAGTGACTATATGTTAACAGTGCTCACTACCATCATGCATTATTGATTCTTTTTCATGAAGAAAGACATTTTTTCCCCCTTAGTTGTGGAGTTGTCTGCCAGCATTCTGTGAAAAAGTACAGATAGCTCTAGGAATTGTTTACATAAGGCAGGAGTATCCTTGCAAAGATAGTCTGGAAACGTCATAACTGTTCCCATTTCTACAATGTATAACTAAAGAATCACCTTTGTGTTCAGAATTTTAATTTACAAACACAAATGATTGAATTTCCTTTGGCTGAAGCAATTAGTGTTTGTCTGCCTGGCATTCTCTTGGAGATTGTTGCTGCTGCAGCAGGAGCAACCACACACGAAACAAGTTTTGAACAACTGCTGTTTACTACCTAGGATATGAAAGGAACCCTAAGCAGCATCAATATAATTTTGTATGGTGATCTGTGTGAAATAGTGAACCATCTCTGGTGGTTCAGGAGTTGTTCCTGCTGTGGGAGCAGAAGCGTTCAACAGAGAGTCAGGGAAGACAGCCGAGAATGGTAAATTCTACTGTTATCTGACTGTAGCTGTAATAATGAGCCTTCTCAGATGTTTCTTATTAGTCTGGTTTAACTTACTTTCAAGCAGAAGTGTTTGTGTCTCAGAAACTAGGCATGCTTCATCTGAAATTCTAGCCCTGTACCTTCAATAGATCTTTACTACCAACTTATTAGTATAACAATCTTACATTTTTTAGCCTGTAATTATTCCCTATAATTTTACTGAAAAAAACCTATTTCAGTCTAGTGCTGAGAACACTGATTTTTTTGAATCATTTTGTGGATTTGTTATATACATCATTCACAGTAAGACTCGTAAAATATAAAACAAATGTATCAAAGTAATGCATCCGGAGCTACATAGAGGGAGCTCTTGCTTCATTTTTCCAATGCAGTAATGCAATAAATATTTCTGGGCAATGACACATTTTGAGTCAGGATGAAGATTATTTGTTATAGGCTAAAACAATAGCACCCAACAATATTGTGGCATTTGCTGACTTTCTCATTTATCTGGTACAGAATAATTAATTTTCCTTAAAATGCAGATGTTTTCTGCTGCTATTTGTTTCATATACAGAAGCTAAAAGAATAAATTGTCTGATGTTGAAGCTTCATGATCCCCCATTGCTCAAAGAAGAAATTTCTCATTCTCGAGTGTATAAAATAAGAACAGTAACCCTACAAAACAATCTGTAGAAGAATTAATATTTGTCATGAACCTTGTGTAGTTTGGTTCCTCCCTTTTTCTTGGATTTGTAACTATGTATTTGGTTCCCATCATTGTTAACCTGTTATTTAATCTACAGATGCAGTTCAAAACCTTTCATCTGCTCAGTGTGCTTGTGTTTCACTTTTCCTTTTCCTGGAGTTGTTTGCTTTTCACAGAATGTTTGAAGTCTAGCTGCTAAACAAACACTAGAAAGAATGAGGTTTCCTTCCCTGTTACTTATATGGGAAATTTAAAATTAATTTTTGTCACAGAAATGTGAAAGTATATTCTTTTGTAGGGAATCAGAGAGGAGAACATGCTTCATAGGCCCTTAGGGTGGCAGACAAGAGTTCTGTGCAAGGAAAAGAGAAACTTGAACCAGAACCTTAGGCTGCGTGTACTAACAAAACAAATACTCTTATGGGTGTGATTTTCTAAAAGTGGCTGACCTCTCTTTTGTACCAGTTTTCTACCTGGCACTGTATTCATCTTACAGTTGTCTACAGTCTACAAGCTAGACAAAGAAGTGTTTTTAAAAGTTGTTAGCTACACAGCAGTTTCTTAAGAAAATGACACCTGCCTAATACAGCATAGCTTATGAAATAATGTATAATATTTACAAGTTTTGACATGCTTTACGATTCAGTGTGCTGATTTTTTTTTTTCGATAAGCTAGAAGAGTTATATGCACTGGCTGACTGTCACATCATGAGGGACTAAATAAGCTGGCTGCTCAGACAGGGTGCTCTAGTAAGTTCTGCTAGCTGTGTTTTGAGGTGCAGGTGCGTAGTGTTCTCTCACATCCCCATTCTCCCTGTCTGAGTTATTCCAATAAATCTGTAGAGCATGAAGGACTTAACACACATCTAGAATAAATTAACATAATTTCAATAAGGTCAATGAAGCTCTTGGCTATAGAGGTGATAGTCTGTTGCAAAATCTTCTAAAATACTTTAGAGATCAGAATTTTTTGTCACGTTAATGGTTTTAACTCCTAGGAAGTAGATTCACTACTTTACATTTTTATGTAAGTTTATAGCAAATATGACCACACTTGCATGTCTCTTTAAAATATTTTATAGGTCTGCAAGTAGGTGTTTACTGTAATAGACACAATCTGAAGCTTTAACTGATCCAGCAGCATCAGTAAAGCAGAATCAGTGCTAGGAATCAATGTTGTTGAAGGTCAAATGCTGTCCACTGATTGCAGATCACTGAGGAGGCTCCTTTTGATATTGCTTGTCTGAGAAAGTGTCTTCATCTTTTGGGAACAAGAGCTCAGTACTCCTGGGGCACCTAATTCCAGAGTATCCCAGGATACGGAGTCAGTCACCTCATCCAGTTCCTTGTTTGGTTTCTTTTGGAGGACTGCAGTATATTGTGGCCCTTGGAAAGCAATTTTTTGGACGCTGGTTGTAAGGTCCTGTTCTTTGTAAGCTCTGAGGAAGGATGTTTTGGCCTGGCAAACAGTAAACCACGTTCCTGGCTTTTAGCAGGAATAAAATGTGTGTCTCCTGACTCGGTCCCCAAATTCTACTGCTCTTCCCCTCTTACATAAACTAAAGAAGGATTTCTTCCTACTTGCTCCTTGCCAGTGGCCTGCTCTGTACCCCTGTGGTGTTAAGCACTGTAGAGTCCAGGTTCGGGTTGTAGATTCTCTTTAAGGCACAGGCTCGTACAGCCTGTCAGGTGATGAAGAGAGCCTGCATGTGAGGCATTCTGGCATGCCTTACCTCTGCAGGACATGGGTCAGCTCCGGATGGGGATAGGAAACACTGTCCTGTTTGATGTAGATATTCCATCAGGCCAGCCCTATGAAGACAGATACAACGCACTCTACCTCATGAAGGCTATTAGCTTCCAGGATGTAGAAGGGCCCTGGCAAGACAGTATAGATGGCTGCTAATGCAGAGGTACCACCCTGGCCCAAGATTTTCACCATTTTTGCTGTAAGACACTGGTGGGGTAAGGTAGAACTCCTTAGGTAGTACTGTATAATAAGGTTGTAGAATAGCTGTGGTGCAGAAATGTTGGAACTGGAACAAATCCTAGAAGGTCTGCTGTGCGAATGAATACAGGAAGGACACTTTATGGAGAGGTGCTTATAGGGATGCCTATACTTTAATGACCCTCAGGAATGATGTGGACATAATCTTTATCACCAACTAAAAGGAAAAATACCAGGGATAAAATTACAGTACTTCTTCTACATCATCTTATCCCTGAAAAATATTGTAAGAAAAGTAACCTGTTAAATGGTATTCTTGGAAAGTGTCGGATTTCTTTTTTTGTAAATTGAAAAAGTGGAGAGTAATAAAAAATGAAAGCTTTCTTGCAATTTTTCTTTTTTGTCACAATGAGATTTCCAGTTGGTAAAAAGTTTAGCAACATTTTGACCAAAGCTACAAAATGTTTGCGTTTAGCTGAGTCCAAACATGCTGTTCTCCAAACGGTCTTAATATTTTGCAGTGAGATTGGAGTAAGTTTGTAGAGAATAGTACTAATAACAAAACATTATTCCTGGAGGAAAAAAGGGTTGTTTTCTTGAACTTGAAGATCCAAGAGATTATATTCCTTGACCAATTGTCACTGATTTGCCTGGCTAAGCAATCCAAAAAAACGCAATTCTGTCCTATAGTAATGACATTTTATAATCATGCAATCCACAGTGTTTGATACCCGATGAGAGAAAACCCATATTTTTCTACATACCCTTACTGATAATTGTGTCTTGAATATACACCTATACATATATATGTATGTGTTACAATATTTCTGCATTAACAGTGTAACATTTTAAATGCTTCTATTTACAGTGCCTGTTTTGGAGATAATTACAGTAGTCACTGAGTTACTTGTGTGTACCATGACTCTTCGCTCTGACTTGGCTTCGTTTTTGTTTCAGCTTTTGAATGTTCTCTCTTGAATTTACTAGTTCGCATAAAGAATAAAAGACAAAATGCTGGATTGAGGTATTTCTGATTATCCCAAGGTATTGCTTTCCTTTTGTTTAAAATTCCAGTTATGTATACAGAATATTGTGGTAAATGCTGTCTTATTTGGTGCATATGTACTCCTCAGAGTAGTAAAGCCCAAAAGATTTGAAACAGAAGTTCACACTGGGAGTGGTGAGTGAAATAAGAATGTTCCTGGGTCTAGAAAAGGGATAGAAAGGATCATGCTAGAGAAATATCACTTTTGAAGCATAACTTTTAATCACTGTTGATCAAGTTGCACTGCAATTCTGGGTCTTTAAAAGATCAGAAATAGCTGATGTCAAATCACACTTTCATGAAGAGTTCTTGGCATGAAGCAGGCATTTCTTACGGCATTTGTTCAGAATAGCCAACAAATTATGTCACGCAAACTAGCTGCAGATGAAAAAGAGCTACTTTTCTATAACTAATAATAAGTTAACAAAGTCACATGAAAATATTGTCATTATGCTTGGATTTAGTGAACCTAATTGCAAAACTTTGTATAATTTTGTTTTACATGCTGAATTTAATTTTCATTGATGTACAGTTTGTAAATTGATGCAACCTTTACAGTCAGTAAAAAATTAAAATATACATAAATCCAAAAAAAGTAGGCTTATATTCATAACACATTATGAAAATAGTCTGTTACATACCCAATGCCCTAACACTTACTTATTCAAACTGAACAATGACTGGAATCTATCCAAATGCAGACAAATGCTAAATACTTGCCAGTATACTGCCAGTATAAAACCAGTCTCTCTTGCTAGTATTCAGTGTCCCTAAGGGAGTAGTGACCCCGTACATTGCCATCCATAATAGCTACTTTCCCAGGAACAGAGGGGAAGAGAATGTTTGTACAACCAACTTTGGTAAGTTGAATTGCTTTTTCTTCATATTTTTTTGTGGTTTAGTGGCAATCAATGGACCCGGAGAGAGGACTGTCTTACTAATTGAGGTTTCAGAGGCAGAAGAATCAGTCAGAGCAAGTGTTAACTCTCCACTCATCTGTTATGCTACCTTATTTGCTAGTTTGCTTTTATATTGTCCTTTCTGTTCAGCAGTGAGTTCCTCATTGTTCATTTGATTTTGCTGTAACTTGAAACTCTTTATCAACTTATTTGGAATATCATTACACAGATCAGTTTGAATTTGGTCATTTTGAGCACTAAAATATGAGCCTTTACCACAACTGTCCAAGAGCCAAGATTGTATATGGGAGACAAAGAAGAAAAGGAGTCCAGGAAGTCTTAAATTAGGATTTTCCCCATCTCAAACAAGACCTACAAGACAAAAATACCCCCACGGTTCTTAGCAGGGGAGGATGTTTCTGATAGCAATCATCTGATTCAGACAAATTCTTAAATAAGGATAAGGATAAGCAACATAACTCATGAAATAAGTAGTCTTCCCCTTTGACACAAGTTCCACATTCTCTCCAGAGTTTATGACCATGGGAAAGGAAGTACAAATGTTCCTAGACTTTTATGGGCCAGACAGGCAGAATCTGAGCTATTCCAGAGGAGCCTTATCTTCTTCTTCCATGTCACAGTTCTGTCCTCTAGTTCATGAAGACAAAGAGCTATTCACAGCGTGTCTAGAAAGATTCAAGAGTTGAAGAAAATCCCATGCACTATGAAAACCCTGTGGATGAGCAAGGCCTCCTTCATTACTAGCAGGAAAGGATTTTTTGTCCTTAATCAATATGTACAACTGCATTCATTGACAGAGATGAATTGTAAGATTTTGGTTAGCAGAGCAGTAAGATTTCACTGGTGCCTCATTATTTTTTTTTTCCTCTTGTTAATTTTTTTTTTTTTTAAACCAGAGCACTCATCTGTATCTTAGTAGGTGGAAAGAAGGCAGCAGAAAGTGTGAAAGGTAAGGCCGTCAGGAAGAGAGGACACTTGCAAAGAAGGTGCTAAGTCAGACTTGCAGAGACAGGCAGAAAGGTTCCTTAGGGGGTCTGTAGCTGAAGGCGTACGTTACCTTTAATGGGGGAAGCTAATTCAGGGGAAAAAGTGTGCAGCAGGTGGTGATGATGAAGGATGAAGATGATGACAATGACAATTTTACACCATGCTGTTCTCTGATACTATATACTTTTCATGAGGATTTGCTCAAGCTCCCTACTAGTTGTTCTTTTTTCTGATGCTATTAGCAATGACTGGAGTATGCTAAATAAGTATTTTGCACTCTGATTGGTTGATATGTTTTTGAATAATGTTTACTGAATATTTAAATAACTGTTACCAACTTTGTTTTGCTCTTTGTTGTATGTTTTGATTTTCTTTAGAACTAACTAAAATTTACAAAACCAGAGGTAAAGAACAGGGAGGGAAGGAGTGGTGATTCTCTTGCCAGTGGTAGTTGCTTCCTGTAAGAACCTACCAGAAAGCACGTTTGATGACAGTTGGACTGAATCTTCCAGTTTGGGCATGCTCTGAAAGGAAAAATTCTGTGATCTGATCCAAGGCACAGTAAGTAGGCCTGATGGGGAGGTTCACATGAACAGTATAATACAAGCCTAAACTAAAACCTGAATCCAGGTATGTCCTATGAAGAATAGCTTGGTGGTGTTACAGAGACAGGCGAAAGTCCAAAGTGGGGTGTCAGGGAGGAGGCAGAGATCTCAGAGAATCACAAGCTGGACGTTTGAAGTTGCAGGGTCTGATTTCCTCACTCCTGATATGAGGGCTGTGAGTGCGTTCCTTGTTTCTCTCCACAGACATAAAGCAGTCACAGCTGAAGCTTGGAACTAGGTTACTCCTGTCCATGTGTGCTAGGTGTGATCTGAAAATGCCTGCTAGATCTGCAGTCTGCATTTGCATGGTGCTTGTTTTCTGAATGATACCAGGCTTTCATGGAATTTAGGAGCTAATCTCTGCCAAGCATATCAGTTCTGGGTTTGAACAAGAGCCTACCATAGAAATGCTACGTGCATAGCTCAAGCAGGGCAGTACTCAGTGAGTCAGGCACTTCCGGTGTTGGGCAGCAACAGATTTTTATTGTGATTTTAAATTTAGACATTTTGGTTATTTCTGTGTGCTTATATCTCTTTCTCAAGAAGAATGGAATTCGTAACTAACACATATATTTGGTGGTTTTGTATTAGAACCATTCCTGGTGATTATAATCATGATTAAGGAGCCGTCCTGTTAAGCACTGTACAAAATATAATGAGGGACAGAGCTCTGAAGAACATAATATCAGAAAGGCAGAAGAAAAAGAGAAGAGGTGAAATACCTTATCTTGTTTCCGTAGTAGAACAAGGAAAAGAATGTTTGTCTCATTAGTCTAAAGGCACTTGACTCTATGTTGCTTCCTAATAGAACTGTTTATTCCCTTTGCTGCTACTGTGTGATGGTGATGGTATCATGATGCAACATTTAATTGTATAACTTATGTGTATATTGTTTGCTGCTTTTTCTTGCAAGGTAACTTACTTGTTTTCAAATGCACGTCATTCTTCTAACAACTTCTGGCCCTTCTTGTACTTACCTCTTTGGCAACTATAAATGTTGCTGTCTCTGGCCTGATTCTGTAAAGTACTGAGTTCTGTTAACTCTGCTAACTCAAGCCTAAGCTCCTTCCAGGACCAAACCTTGTCTAACTGCAACATAAACAATCCTAATTAAAGACTGTAATGCAATGCTTGAATTACATTTCACTGACAAGTCAATCAAGTTGCAATTGTAGATGTATTCAGCAGTGTAGAATTTCTAATCTTTCTTGATGAGTTTTTATAAATGTTGATGTCCAGTCTGCACTAATGTAAGTTCATAATCTGCTCTCTCAAGTCACCTTATCCATCTCTTGTAATATCATTATTTGCTATGTTTATTAATAAAGAAATTGCGTTCTCATATATTTAACTTAAAAGTTGATAAGCATGGACTGTAGATAGAGGAAGGAGCTGCCAGTTCATTATTGTAACTGGAGAGTGGAGAATTATCGAGAGAAAATGTTTACACAGATACCCAAAAGGAGCATTTGGACACATCAGCTATATTAGCAGAGTTAATTGTTAAGCATGACCCAACTCCCCTCAGTCTAATTACACCAATCCCTGAATTCCATGAAAAAGCAACAACTGAGCAATATACAGCTGGAAGAAGGGTTTCAAATGCAGCTGTCTTGCTCTTTTTAACAGAGGATTAAAAAGATTCAAGAGATCATTATGATAAACAGAAACCATTTCCTCATGTAAACTGTGGGGACAGTCTGCTTGCTCTCTGTTTTCTCACGAGTGTTCACAGATAATGAGAACATGTAAATCTTTTCTCCAAAAAACGTTATGTAAAGCAAAAAGTGGCTTGTTACTAATATAACAACTTTGTTCCTGAACGCCGTATCATTCATAGCTCAGCAAATTCAGTATTGCTTTAGTGACTCTAACTGAAAGCAGAAGCTACTATTTTGTCATATCAGAATTTTTTATTTAGACTTAAACTGTTTTGTTTAAAATTACTTTTTTTGTTTGTCTTTCAAATGCTTCCTACAAATTTTGTAAATCTCTTTAAAAATGAAAAATACTGGGGGGTTTTATTAAATTCTTATTTCAAAAATATATTTCAACTGACTTAAACATGAGGTTTAGGACTAATATATTTGAAAACACTTTTTGTGTACTGATCTGAATCACATGTATATATATATCAATCTGATTTCTGACTTTTTTAATGATATATTCATTCAGTATGACTTAATTCCTGTTCATTGACATTTCTGTTTTCTCTATAGAAAATTATATGAATATGACAAAAAATACATTAATCATTTAAAATATTTTTAGCAAACTGAAGAATTCTGTTGCCAGGAAAAAAATATTTCAATAATCTTCTGTCAGCATTCCTTTGTTTTGAGACTTCTCTTTTTAGAGTATAAATACTACATGTATTGTACAGATATCTGGCACTGAGATGGAACTGCTAGTGTAGTTTACAAAGAACTTTTACTCAGCAAGAGCATTAATTGAGTCAGGGTACTAGTCAAAAAGTAACCTGGCCTTTAAAGCATGCTCAAACCTGAACATCTGTAGACATGAGTCGAATATAGGAAAATCTGTCACAAGATTGCAAGCTTGTCACCTTTGTATGACAAGTAGAATTTTCAATCCAAGCTGTCTTAGTTTATCATCTACTTCATGTGACAGTATTTGACAAGGAATTGCAGCATCAACTGACATACAGAACTGGTTCAACAAACAGGGGAGAACTCCAAAGATGGAGCTCAAGTGCCCTTGCTCCTTTACGTACCTGACGTGTAAGAATATGCTGCATAAGTCTTCTCTTTTTTGCCTGATGCTGCATTAGAATGTGGTACCTTGCATTTAGCACTGCAAGTTTTTTTGAATCTCGCTCAGTACAGAAATAAGATATCCTGTGTCCTTTGGGAAGATTGGCAGTCTGGCCTCTACAATGTGGAATCCCATCGCAGTTTCCTGGAACTTGTAGAGTTAAAAATGCACCATGTCCAACATGACTTTACGCCTTTGCCTGCCTGATGAGTTTTATTGTCTGGCCTGATCTTGTCTTTTTCTATGTACTGTTTTACTGTGATAGTGTACAGTTGTCTTCTGGGATCCTTCCTATGTGTTGTGGTTTAAGCCCAGCTGGTAACAAAGCACCATGCAGCCGCTCCCTCACTCCTGCCCCACCCAGGTCGGCACTGGTGGAATGATGAAGAGAAAATATAAAGAAAACGCTCATGGGTCGAGACAAGGACAGGGAGGGATCAGTCACCACTTACGGTCACAGGCAAAAGACAGACTCAACTTGGGGAAAAAATAAAAGCAATTTAATTTACTACCAACCAAATTGAAACAAAGTTAATGAGAAGTAAAACCAAATCTTAAAAAACCTTCCTCCCCACCCCCAGGCACAACTTCACTCCCAGTTTCCCTACCTCCTCCCCGCCAGCGGCACAGCGGGGGCGGGGAATGGGGGTTGCGGTCAGTTCATCACACACTGTCTCTGCCGCTCCTTCCTCTTCAGGGGCAGGACTCCTCACGCTGTTCCCCTGTGCCAGCGTGGGGTCCCTCCCACGGCAGACAGTCCTCCACAAACTTCTCCAGTGTGGGTCCTTCCCACGGGCTGCAGTTCTTCAGGCACTGACTGCTCCAGCGCGGGCTTCCCCACAGAGTCACGGCCATCTTGGGGGGCACCCACCTGCTCCGGC
>JAVKLA010000053.1:8401635-8464699 GCA_034782735.1 Sagittarius serpentarius | reverse complement strand
GGGGACAGCCTGCCCTCTCACCAGGGGCTGCAGGGCCATCCCCTCCTCCGGCCCACCTCCTCCCCCGCCTTCCTCACCGACCTCGGTGTCTGGGTAGGTCTTTCTCTCACATCCCAATCTCCTCCCCCACTGCAGGTTTCCCGCTCTTAAATCTGTTATCCCAGAGGCGCTACCACCATCGCTGATGGGCTCGGCCTTGGCCAGAGTCAGGTCCGTCTTGGAGCTGGGGAAGCTTCTGGCAGCTTCTCACAGGAGCCACAACTGCAGTCCCTCCCCTGCTGCCAAAACCCTGCCACACAAACCCAAAACGCTACGCTAGGATACAATGATGACATTAAAAACCCAGATAAGGTAATTTTTATTATATACTAATAATGCTGAATTTCAAGTAGAATTCTGCTTTGATTATGATATCTTATGTACTGCTCTCTTACCAACCAAACTATTTTAACTTGGCTTTCCCTTAATAACTGCAAAAAAACACATGCTGGTTCTCTTTAATTAACACCTGTATTTCCTCCTTGCTCAAAACTTTATAGTAAAGTCTCATTTGCAACTTACTAGGTCATAATACCTTCCAGATACAATCATCTGTGACAGAATACTAGGAAAAATGAAAGACACTTGCTAGCATAATTTATTATGATAATATTTAGTTTTATTGTAAGTGGATATTTTGTGATAATTTTGTCTTTATTCTTTGGTTGTTCAACCACAGTCAAATCTGATCCAGCTAAAAAGATGCTTTCAGCATGTTTTCTTAAGAAATGTGAAGTTGAAACCTTTAACATTACTTACTAAACCTTTTCCTTTTAAAAAAATTAAATAATAATTTGGAACAATTTTAATACCAGCTAGTATGTCTCATCCATGTAAACCACTTTCAATCTAGCAATTATCTACTTTGAACTGGACATAATCCCTTATTAAACACATACCAGCAGGGTGTGCAATTTCATAACTACTCACTGCCAACTAATAGTAGAAATCTTTCTAAAATAGGAATTTTGTTTTGTTTAGAGAAAGGCAATTTCATTTGCTTGAGATTTCAAAAATTGGTATCCTCCTAGTCCTAAATGAAACTATGTAAATTATTAGTAAAAAAACCCCAGTCTCCTCCTCTGGGACAAAAAATCACTCATTTTAGAGTTCCTAGAGTCATGCTTAAACACGGGACCCAAAAGCCCAAATGCTCTCACCTTTAATTCAAATTGTGTGCTCCTGCAAATTCTTCAGAACCCGGGAAGACTTCACTTTTGTCCTTCCATGTAGTCTACAAATGGGCTTCTCTGAATCCATGGATTTAGGAAACCTAGGGATTTTTGTGCTGAGGGTTCATAGAGAACAATTTGTATAAGTTTGATTAGAAACCAGACGTTTCTGAACAAGCATGGTTTTGTCAGAAGTTTGTCAAGTGCTTCCACCAGGTGTTTTTAATTTGATGATTTAGAAAAATCTAAAGCAAATGTTTCTAGGGTTTTCTTCTGTCGAGTTCAAAGAGTGGACTTTAAATTTGTATGCAGAAGGCTGTATTTGTTTCAGTTAGAGCTGACTCCCACTGTATTCATTCAATCACATTTTAAGATCTAATATTTGTTGTCTTAAATTGTATTTCTCTGCTCCACGCTGTGCAAGGTGGTAATGAGAGCTATGCAGTCCATGAGCACACCAGGAAATCAATTATGACTCAATCACAGTTTCTCTTGTGCTTTTCCCTTCCTGTTGTGTGGGACTACACCGCTGGTTTGTATGGAGTGGATTACTTGCTGCTGTTTAAATGGCCAAGTACTTTGACTAGCAAATATCAAAACCTCACCCTCAAGCATGTGTATGGGAAGAGAGAGGAAGAAGAAGAATAATGAATATTCAACTTGGTGAAAGATCATGTTTCTAATAAGTTTATTCACGCCAAGTAATATTCTGCTTGTGGAGTCAATAAGATTATCTATAAAGTATGGTTCCTTACTAATAGTAACAGAACCTGCCTTTGATCTGATATTCCATACTGTCATTCCAGTGATCCAATATGCCAATCAAGGTATTCTTTATTTTTCAAGGACTGCAGCTCAAACATGAAAAACATTTCTCTTGAAATTATTTCTTCATGCCTAGGAGCTATATGTATTGGATATGGTATCTTACTATCTAACATGTCATGTCAATTTTGGTTCTGAACAATACATTACTTCCTCTGTAATTAAATTAAATATGAGAACTACCACTTTCATACATTCTCCTTATCTCCATAAGCATATCTCCTTAAGTTTCTCCTTATCTCAGGGTTCTCTTTATCTCCATAAATGCAGTCAATAAAAAGTCATAGCAATGTATGCATTTCTCCAATAATACAAGGAAAAAAGTAGTAAAGGTGTACATTCTATAGAAGACAACCTTCATTTTTTGACAGTTTCTTGCTGCCAACCCAACCTGGGCAGGAGGTTTAAAAAAATCCCAGATTACTCTCTGTATTCAAAGGCCGTATTTCAAAATGAAGTGAAATTAGATAGTTCTTTTGTTTGCTTTGTTACATGTTGGGAAGCATTAAGCCAATGTGAATGCTTTTAGAAACATACCTGCCTTGGTGCATGTCACATTGTACTGGACATGAAAATCATGCTTGATCCAGAAAAATAAACATCTTAAAGGAGAACAGCTGATTTTCAGCTGCTAGACTTTATTAAAAGCTTACCCTAAAGGTGACCTCTAAAGATTTAGCAAAATATACGTTGGAACAGTTAGAAAACTTTCCATTCTACTAATAACTGTGCTGCAACTACAGCTAAGGTCTGCGTGAGTTACCTGATTTTATAGGCACAGTTGGGCCTTTCTAAACACAATACAATATAAAATAGGTTGATAGTAAAATTTAATTTTCTAGGTAAATATAATTATTCTTATAGGAAATAATCTGCATACTATAGAAATCTAGGCATAGATTTACACAGGTTTGTTTATTCAGAGCCTGGCCTACATATACTACTTTGCAACAGAAAGCAAGCTGATTGATTTCCATGGGAGGAAAATGCCATTTTTTTCCTTTCACCGAACAAATATGTAAGCAAACTCTGCTTTATAGGATGAGTGTTACCCCAAATCAACATCAGAGTTAGTGAGGTCAAGATCACTTTTTATGCAGTGTGTATGCCTTCAAATATGCTGTCTACGTATCCACTTCCAGATAAATTTTTGAGAATGCCAAGGAAGTACTAATTCAGAGCTGATTACCCATTGCATGTGTAAGAGCTGCTAAACTGAGCAGCAAGTATCGTAATACCACATTGCAGTGGTTTTAATCACCCATTAACAAAGAAACGTACTGACACAAAGTGATACATCAGCCTCTTCCTTCTTCCAGTGATGAAGTACAATTGGCCTTGTATCTTCTGACTTCTTTGTAATAAAATGCAAAACCAGTCTGAACCAGAAGAAAAACTCAGGGTCTAATTAACGGCTGGGTTTTAGTAAAGCTTGATTAGTTCTAGTCAGTGGAATCTTTTATTGACTTTGCGAGGGCTGAGAAAGGAACTTTGTCACATCCATCAGAGTTAACATGAAGAAAGAGATACTATTATCTCTTTGGATTCAGTCTGGTTTTGGCTTTCACTCTTGTTTCCCAAACCTTTGTTTGAAGCTCAGATGGAAGAAGAGAACTGAATTAACTGAACAAAGGGAGGCCAATATTCAATATAGAGAAATGTGTGGTTGCCAATGTTCCTGTGAGCTTGATTGTTGTAGGTGGTGAGAGCATAAGTGGACATCTGAGTAGTTACTCCCACAGAAGGGATACTAGTTTTGATTTTTCTTTGCGTTCTTCTGGGTGGGAGAGGCTCTCAGAAGAGACAACAGATTCTGTTCCAGCTCTTCAGAGAGCCCGTAGACACACAAGGCTCCCTGCATGGAGGCTTGCACCTCACTATTTCTCTTTGACAGTATACATATTCCTGATGGAAACATTTTGATATAAAAACTCCCTTACTCCTGGAAGCTTTCTTCTAAGAAGCATTTTTATATTGTGAAAAATAGATTTTACCATATAAAAAGCATTTAAACTAACAGTCCACTTTAACTTGCCTAATAATGTTTTATTGGATTCATGAGGGCATGTTACTGTGCATAGCAGTTTGCACGCTCTCAGCATCCACAGAGTTTTCTTCAAAGCATCATCTTTGTGGTTGAGAAGTGAAATGAATAATGTAACAGCTCTCTCCCTAGCTTTCATGTCTGAGACTCATTTGTATATGCGTATACTGACTGGATATGTAGTCTGAGGCAGAATTTTCACTCAGAGAATACCTCTGGATTATTCCTAAGAGTGATTCAAATCAGTGATAGAAAGGAAAACATACATTAAATTGAAAGGGCAGAGAAGGGTGAAAGAATGACTTCAGAGAAGGAGATGGTAGTAATATAAAAATACTTATCTTTCCATTTTAAAAAGTATGATAAAATAAAAAATATTTTGCTATTGCATACATTTTCTCAGCAATGAAGTATGGTATTCTGAAACATCAGAAGAAAAATATTTTTTGTAGGATTGTTACTTTCTTATCATGATAGACTGGTTTTAGCCAGAAATAGCTTTGTACACTCATTTAACATAGCAAATTTTATACAAAGTTCTCGTGCTTTTGGCATTCCAGGCGTGAAAGCATATGTCCTCAAAGGGTTTGGAGACTGAATGTCACAGAGATTGCTAATAGAGCATGGGCACCTTCATTTAGACAATAGAGCAATAAATCTTCAGGTTCTCTTGCCCATTTCCTAGCAAACAGAGGCTTTGACTAATGTCCCAAATAAGCTTACTTCTGTTGCTTGTATTCACATATATATGTATTTCAATTTGAAATGTATCTTTCTTTAAAAAATAGGGAAGCTTTTTCTTAAAACCAAGATAGTAACTTTATATGTAGATCTAACTGTAATGACATGTATGGAAATGTAAACTCTTCTTTATTGTATTATATTTAAAAGCAACTTATGGTATTTTTCTATTGATTTATTCCATTTAGTTCAAAATCATGAAGCTCTACAAATATTGAATATTTTTTGCACATTATTGGAACTAGCTTGGTTTCCCTACTTCATAAATACTTGCATATTCTCACCATTGATACTGTGCATATTACTTTAATATCTTCTGGTAGAAACAGTGGTGATAGCTCCATGAAATTGCTTTCTACCTAAGAGATTGTTTATGCAAATCTTCTCTGAAAGAGAACACAAAAAAGTAAATTATTGTAACAGACCAAAATTCATCCAAAACACAAGACACTGATGGGAAAACAACTAGTCAGAAGGTCACAGTAGAAATTTTTTCCAAATAAAACAGCTTCACTCATCTCGCTGGGTGGGAAACTTGATAGGACTTCGAATTCCTAGATGTTCCCTTTGTTTACATGGCAGATTCATACCTAGGTTTCTAATATACTCCCTGGTAATTTTATTTTGTGTGATATAACATAAATAGGCTGCATGTAGGGTGTAAAATTATTCAGACTAACAAAGGAATAATGGGAGAAGTGTTAACTAGCAAAAAAACATCCTGCCTTTTTCAGATTTAGAGATACCTAGGAAAATATGGTTAAAAAGTATTACCTCATATTTCATTGGTAAGAACTTACCAGTTTTCAACTTTATTTTTCTATTATATAAAATAAGATGAATGATATATTGCTAAACAGGATGTTTTTCTGTGTATGAAATCTAGGAGAGAGTGTCCTGCAGAATCCAAAACAGGTACAAAAGAAGTGTCTTTTATTACGTGAGATCAACAACTTAAGAAAAATGAACATTCATACATTCAGAAGTCATGTATACTTCTATTTCTTCTGACACAGAGATAAAATGATTTAGTATTATGAGCTGCATACTAACATTTTCAATAGAAAAGATGTCGTAGTACAACGGTGATTCCATGCTGGCTCTACGAGTCATGAACCCTTTGTTTCAGTCTGTGAACACAAAGAAGTTGTGAAACTGTATCCAGTTACATTTGCAAATGCATTTTACTGGAGGAAGGTGAATTTTGAAGGAATTTTTCAGTCCAATTCAAAGGAATTTATTTGTCCAATTCCCATCGTCTTATAATATCTTATAATACATTAAACAGCAGTAACTAGAATTTGTAATATCTGACAACAGTAGACATTAGATATGACTGATATGATGCACTGCAAACATGGTTACCTATTTTCCTATCTTAAATAGTAATGGAATAGGGAAAAAGCTGTTTCCTTGTAAACTTCTTCACGTGCATGTGTCCCTTTGCAGGAGGCCACTTGTTTGGAAAGTCTACCAAAACCAAGTTTTTGTGATTTAGTTAAATCCAAACACGGACTTTTCAAGTCATCTCTACATTTTATGGTGACATAATGTTTTTGCACACTGAAAAGATTTAGATAAAAAAGCTTAATAGCATATTTTCCCATTGAAGAAAGAAGTTAGTAAATCTAAAATAAAGACAGAAGAGATCAAAAGAATCATCAAGACTAAACCTCCTACTTTGAGAATTAGGTTTGTATTTGCTTTATTTGTCTCTTATCTTAACCCCCACCCCCCCCAAAAAAAACCAAAAACAACAAAACAAAACTAGTAACTATTATAGGCACATAGCAAATAGCTCACTTCAAACCTATTTCTCCTTGCTTGAATTCTTTGAATTTCCTTACCAAACTTCAGTTTCTGCACTGACTGGAACATCTAAAATCCAGTTAAGAATACACAGAACAGATACAGGCACTAGAGGGAGACCTGAGCACGTGAACTTAACCAGTGTATTAACATCATAATGTTTAAGTCGTGTGAGAAATTACTATGTAGACCAGATGAAACATTAGTTCTGAAGGAAGTCTTCAGATACAAACACTCTAAGCATTTAATGTATGATCAGTAATGATTTTGAGAGCTCTTAAAAGTATTTTAAGATCCCCTCCAAATTTAAATCAAGTCGCCTACTACTGAGTTACGTTTTCAGTAACATACCAGCAGTTAGAAATATTCTTTCAAATACACAGCAATACACTATTTGTAAACTCTAACACTTACAAAAGTGCAAGGTAAAGCGGGCATATTATTGCAAGGTCCTTTCCAAGCTCCCCTGTTTAAATCTGGCTGTGTACCTATTTCTGTATGCAAACTTATTTCTGGTCTAGGTACTATTTGAGAAGAGATACAGACTGATGATAGACAAATATGTGATATTCAGTTTTAGATTTTATCATGGAAGAAAACTTCTTACTTTCTTTTGCAGAGTATATTTAGAAGTGAAAGATACAGATTTTCATGTAGGTTTATGATTTAATATAAAATGTCACCAACTGGTTTTTATTTTTATTTTTATAAGCTTGTTTGGAAAAGTATAATAAATGCATATTATTATTATTGTAATTGTAACTATTTTTAGTTATGTAGGAGATCACTTCAAATCCAACCATCTAACCTACTAATGTTTTAGACACATGGAAAATGCACAGTTTGTAAGAACCTAATCTTTATCTGGTAAAGCAATCAATTAAGATCCAGACATTTTGTGACCTGTAATGGGATATTGAAAGATATATGCAATTTGTTTGTGCAAGCCATCTGTATAAAATCAGGATATTTGCCCAAAGGTATGCTCAAATCAGATATTCTTCTCAGCCCTATTCAACTGTTTGGGAGTAATATACTGCTTTCTCTAATTCCATTGGCAACAGTGATTTGTGCATATAGAATATGGTTCATACACAGCCTTTTAAAAACATAATGTGTTTATTTGACATCTTTAATACTTTTTACTGTAGTTTGATTTTTTTTCAGGGTAACAAAAATATATTTTGTTGATACACTACCCATATTAATTTTTTATATAAAACAGTGTTGGTAGGCAGCATTGCCTAGTGAAACAATGTGGCTTGGGAACCATGCGCTTTAAAGAGAAATTTCACTTTTACCTCTACCTCTGTGTCCAGCTTTGGATAATTTCTTAATGCTCTCTCAGAGAAGATTGTCATAACGCTTCTGGCTTCACTTCCAAGAGAGCAATTTCTGTATTCTCTCTGAATAATGCTAGCTTACCAATTCTTGAGATAATATCCCTCAAACTCAAAAATTATTACTGGAAAGTAAATAGTTTATTCATGTACCACCTATCAGCTGTCACTCAGAAGAACAAAGCAAAGAAAACAGAACAAGAAGGCTAGAGGAGCATGTGCTTTTCCCATCTATAATGTGTGCTTTTGTCTGTATGTGTGTGACATTTTGATTACCAAGATGTGTTCTATTAATCTAGTTATAGGTGAGACATTGCCCATAGGTTTATTTGTCTATCATTATAGTATAAGAAAGTCTTTTTCAACAAATTGGCAAAGTAAATTAATTGATTCCCACTCCTACTCTGTCTGTCGCACCTCGGTCGATGTAGTGCTTGCCATAGGTCAGAAAACAAATAGTCCAAGACTCTCACTGAAATACTGACATCACATCTTGTCTCTATTTCTGTAGTGGCAAAGTGGGGCTAATTATGCGCATGTCTTTTAACTATGAGTAGTCAGCAATGAATGTCTTTACAGCATTTTGCAATAGTCAAAGCCCTGACCATTAGAAAAGTTTTAATCAAATTAAGAAACAGACTATAAAGACATATACTATAAAGTATTTTCTAGATCGAGTTGTCATTTTAATAAGGTAATATTTTTTAATTCAAAATATATAAATAGACAAATACATATATTGATGTTCTTATTATATATAAAGTAATTGCTGGCAAGATCATAATGCAAAGTTGATACTGTTTTTTTGCAGTCCCTTTCTCAGTAGTATAATATTTTTGGTTGGTATTTCCCTACAAAAGGTATTTCTAATTATTCAATTAGAAAGCAAGAGTAAGAACTGTGAAGAAAGGCTCAGAATGAGGTAAAACCATTCAAGAGGCATTAAAAAAACCCCAAAAGAATAAAAGACTACAAGCCTGTTGTATTTTATTAGAGCCAGAGTCTACATGCCTGAGGAAAAACATCATATGAATAACTGTTAGGCTTTTGCATAATTATGTTTATTCCTAATGTTGCCTGTAAAACACTAACTTAAAAGAGTGCGAGATCTTCACGTTCTTAGTACAAAGGAGCTTTTTTCAAAAGTTCTACTCTTTGCACCCAGTATATACTTTTGTCAGAAGAAATAAAAATATAAGTAAATTAAAATATATAAAATAGTAACTAGATGATGCATTTGGTTTCCAGCATCCTAGGTGAGCTGGGATATACAATCATTCATACATCCATCATGTATCCTGATGACCATTTAATTATTTATAAACTGTGACATTGTCAGTAGGAGATGCTAAGAACCTTTTCCCCTCAGTAAATGGGTAGCCAGGCTTCTCATCTAGGGCAGCAGCTCAAGTTGCTGCTTGACATTATACAGAATGTGGGATTGAACCTGTTGTTCCCATCCAGGCAAATTCTCTAGCTGTGTGGTTTGGGGAGTCCTTCATACTTCCTACTTTGTGAAAAGAGACCTTCCTAAACAGATGGCCACTATTAGGAAACAAAATTCAGGATGTTTTTGATGAAAACTACAACTGAAGGGAAGTAGTTATTTCCAGTCAGGCTAGGTAACAAAGCCTTACTCTTTGCTACCTTTCATTCCCAGCTACTTACCAGCTTCTTATAATCTTTTCATATGTTCTTAATTCATATTGTGCATTAGATGAGGAGCTAAAATGTCTAGTTTGGGGTTCAGAATTTAACCTCCATGCATTTCCATTAATCTTTTTACCTTGTGTCTTCCATACCATAAATTCAATTACCTATGTTTTCTTTTTCAAATTATTCAACTGTCCTAGAAAGTATGTCAGGTAACACTAGAATACATCTCAGTAATAATAGAAACCTATTTAACAGATACATAATAATCATTATGGCAAAAATGTACTGTGCTCAGTGGAAAGAACTTCTATATCTTTGAAAGAAAATATCCTCCATTTTTGAAAGCGTGTATTTGCTGTTAATCTAATGCTGTACAGGTGAAGCCTTCACAAGAGCAGAGTTGGGTTGCTAGGGTTTTTTATTTATTCTTTTCTGAAGAGACATGAAAAATGGAAAGCTTCTTTAACAAATACATTTATTACATTTCTGATTAAAATAAATGAAAACAGTTTAACTGTGCTTTCTGAATTAGAAGAAACTTCTATAGCCTCAACAATTCTCCCAGTGGCAGTTTTTGCATCAAGGTAAGTATGGTATACTAGGATCCTAGTATTTTCACTAGGGGGTGCATTCACACAGATACCTGCAGGTGATTTCTGTAATTATGATTACAGTACACACTAACGCAGTGTGCATTTTACTAATCTGCCCTGTCAGCTCTGGAAAATTCTAATAGCATTGCAGATATTTTGCCCAGATGCCTCTGAGCACTCACTAGATTTTCAGGTGACTTGAGTTTACTCTATAGTTAACTAACTGGATCTAATATATTGCTTTATTATAACTGAATGATTGGAAAGATGCTTCATAGTAATTATCTATTACAAGCTTTCTTCCTGAAATATAAGCTATTTATCATTTAAAATATCATTTAACTGGTGCTGGGAACCTTATGCAAAGATAGACTGTTGATTTTGATGTAATTCACCTTACTTAATTAACATGGTTGCCTTACAAACTTGGCTAATATCAGGAAAACTTGATGCTTAACTTGCCTTAGAGTATAGCTCTATGTAGGGTGAACTTAAAGTCACAGAGACTTACCCAATTAGGTAAACTCTTGGAGGGATTACATGCATATTCTGGGCACTTATTAGCCAGAAGAAAATCACTTTGAAGTTTGAGATCCGTAAAGCTGAAGACAAGCTAAATACAGGCTCTTGTATATCTCTGACATGTTGGATAGATTAGTCTTACTAAAACACTTTACAGTTTTATAGTGCTATTTTGGAACAGCTGTTTTAAATGCGACTACTAATCAGCTTGGAGTTGCCTAAGCTGTTATTTGGACCCTTTAGTTTTTTTGAAAACTAGTAAAAAAATCAGGCTGTGTATCACATGCCGGGAATTGTATTAATTAATCTAGGTATAACAAAAAGGTGTTTCAGACACATAAAAGGAGTATAGTAGTTGTGAACTTATTCAGATCAGAACCTTCACTAAAGTTTATGCTTTTTGATATAATACTTTCATAATTATATGGCAAGTTAATAAATACAGATTAAGTTTTTAGAAGACAAGATAAATGAAGGGTATAGTAAGGGAGATTTTTCTTCATAGCATTCCAATTTCCATGAACAAAATTTTCAGGTCTTTAAAATTAACATTTAAGTATTTTCTAGCTAAGAATTACCTTAAATTGAAATGTGATTTTTGTAATAAACAGTGAAAAGCTGAATATTCAGCTTTTGGAATTATAATGGGTGAGTTAACACTGCATACTCTTGAGTCATAATTGCCATCTTTGGAAATGTTAAAACAAAGTTGAGAGTTCCAAAATTATTAATCCATCTTAAAAATATCTTTTTATGTGCTATTTATTGATGATTAATTTTAACTTTTGAAAATCATGGTTTAGCAATATAAGAATAACTATGAGGGTTAAAAACACGGTTAAGTTTTTAAGAGGCATTTTCTCATTTTGCTTATTACTGGTTATAGAGAGATTTGTAATAAAATGATCAAACTTCTTTAAAGCTCTGTAGTGACAAAGACAGATGTCCTGTCTCAGAATACTTACAGTTAAAATTAAACTGAACAAAAATCAGCATGAGGAAAAATACTTAAGAATGAAAGTTGTTTCCAGGGGACACATTAAACATATCAACAAGTTACACAATTCAGTGCTTCCCATTTTATTCAGTGCTTCCCATTTTATTCTTAGCCAAAAGGACCAGGGACATACTAAAACAACCTGCTGAGGCTTCATTTCAGTGTTAGAAAACTGAATTATCCTGGAAAATAAGAAAGAAAATGCTTCAAAATAGATGAAACCTTTTGTTCCCACTGCTTTTTCAGGAGTCCTTTTCAAAATCTGTAACACCTTGTGGTTAAATATAATGAAAAAAGGAGTATGTGTTTACCTCTTGCAGTCCAGTGCCAAATTTAATGGGTCACACATTTGTTTGAGAGTACAAGGTAGATTGAATGTTGAACAGAAAACCAGTAGACAAGCCAAATTCAATTGCTGAGTCACAGTGCACTTCTGTGACTGTACCAGGGTTACACGGCAGATGAAAATTGTGTTTAGACATGTGAAGGATGAAGTATTAGAGCAGATCACACATATATTTTCAGTGGTGTCCTAAAAGGACACTATTGAAAAGAGTAACTGATAAGGACAATTTCATTTGAAGCTATCACTTAGCTATCAAGATCAGTTGCTTAATTTTCCCTGAAAATTTGCTTTTCTTTGATTTTGATGATGGGTGTTCGTGACACTGTTTCTGTACTGAAAACAGAAGTTAGACAAAAGGAATTATAACATTCAAAAATAATATTTGCTATCATCTGACATCATTGGCCTCCTGCAGTGCCAGTTTAGCTTATCTAGCCAGAAGAGACTTGTCTATTTAAGTGTCATTATTTCAGACAGACAGATAAAAGAGCATTGTTTTATGTAGAAATTCTACTGGGAGCTCATACTGACAGGAACAAGCCATTAGCAATAGTCTAGCTATGAATATGCTTGGCCTTCTCATTGAAGCAGAAAGTAGGCCTGGAAGAGAAGAATATTTACACAGCCATATGGCAAGACGCCTTTTGTTTCTCAACAGAGGACTCTTGCCCACAAAAAAGTGTGAAACTAGAGTGTGAGGCAGAATGTTCAAAGTAATTGGGAATAGGATCTGGTGGCTGTAAAATGTAATTTTTCTCCACTGACAGTGTTTCTTTTACACTTCAGTATATTATGGTTGTAGATATCCTAGAAATGATTTGTATGCCATATATGTTGTATGCTACATAGTTTATCACCTGTCATATGTTCAACTGAAGTATTAGTTGATCATACTGCCAGCTCTTTCCTCATTTAAGATTTTGCATTGCTTCAAAATGTGAGAAACATCAGCTGGAAAGTGTAATTCCCGTCATTCATGTTTTGGTTTTGACCCCTCAGGAACTACTATTTCTGAAATTCATAGAATAGCCTAGTCCCTTATATTTCAAGTCTACCTCTAAAGTTTCTGTCACCTGGAGCTCCTCCACTGGGTCTTTACCTCTAACTCTGCCACTAAAACCATGTAAAAATAAGGATAACCAACACATTTAAACATTTTTATGTACCAGCTCAGTTAAAAAGTGTTGTCATAAGAATTTTACTGGATTCTGTGTAGCAGCTGGGGAAATGGAGGGATTTTTTTTTCACTTGTTTTTTTGGAGAGGACTATTCTTTTAATAATGCAACAAATATGTTCTATTTTCAGTCACATTTTTGTGAGTCAAGAGCTACTCCATTGTTTTAGTCAACTGGATTTAATCCAGTGAGAAGACAACATTAAGTGTATTTTCAGTTCCTTCTGAACCATACAATATTATTTCATGTGGTTTCATGTCTGTCAGACATTTTGTAAAACAAGTATGGAAGGAATAAACTAGAATATAAATGTATCCCTTTAGAGTTCTGCTTTGTTGCATATTGTGTTGAAAGCTAGATTATGCTGTGTACTATAGAAAATGTTTGTTTCTGTAACTTTGCAAGAAGAGGTAACTTAACATTTTTGATGAATGGGAAACACACAGATCACCAAAATGTAAATTATTAAATTAAAGATCTGCAACTGCCATGAAGGTTCTAGCTGATACCATGATTGCAGAATCTCTACCCCCAAACATTTCAAATGATACTAGAATAGGAAGATTTTGGTTTTGTTTTCCATTTGCACTAAAGTGAAAAGATTTTTCCCCATGAATTAAGTCTATGCTTTAGTAACTTTGGCACCAGGCATGGATTGTTCTGTTTTCATTATTTTTCAGTACAGATTTGTTGCATGTTACATTTTTTTAACTTCCTTAAAATTCACAATACTTACAATTTCTTCGGTATAATTCTATGCAAAGGTGCTGAGAATCTTTGGCAGTCTTTCTTGAGTGATATCATCTTTTCAATGTTGATCTTATATACACCATCTGCCATTCATTATGAGCCTGACCAACTGCCTAATACAGTCTTACTGACTTTGATGGATCATGAGCTTTAGATTGTCAAATAGGAACAAACACTCCAGTTCCTAAATTCCCTTAAGCATTTATATTTTAAAATGTGCTGTATTGCAACTTTATCTGGTAATTTCTGTTAACTTTTGATAAGATTGATCTAAAAATTATAGATGTAGAAACTTAAGCTGCTAGCAGAAGTAAAATATGTCTTAAAGAATAAGAATTTGAGGCATTTCAAAGAAAACTCATCCCTAACACAGCACTAAATAAAGAACCTGTAAGATAATCAGATTTGTGTTGTCTTTCTGTATTTCTTTCTTTTTTTCAATTAATGAAAAAGTTAGATGGGTAGACTGGTATCTGAAAAACATTGCAAAACTTGTAAAACTGTTTGTAAAACTTGGTGTTAGAGGACTGTTCAGATTTTCTGAAATTAAATGAAATAGCAAATTCTTATGACCTTAGCCAATAAACACATTTCATCACTATGGTTGCAAAAAACAAATACCCACTATTGCAGTGTATATCTTAGGCACATTAAGAATTAGTTGACATGGAAGGATTTGCTCTCTGATACTAGGTTAAAATGTGAATTCTCGAGGGGGAAAGAATACAAGTATGGTGAATTGATTAGATGAAATCTCAGATATATAATTTTATTCTTAATGTAGATTTGTATTTGATAGGCTTTGACATATTCTTTTAAGAAAAAATTCTGCTCTGAGACCCTACTTTGAGTATATGAACAGTGCTTGTACAATGGCAGATGAACTGTTTCATGGCATCCTCTCCAACTGGCAAAATTGTTACATTCTTTGTGTGCCTGCTCCCTAGAGGGAAAAAAAGCATATATGGCAGAGTAAGAAGTCCTGATGTGGAGTCCATGTGGGGGACAATATAATGAGATAATTGCTGGGAAGAGAGGAAGGCAGGAGTTAATCTGCTGGTTTGAAAAAAACACTGCAATAGAAGTTGCAAAGCCAAGAATTTGAAGATTAACATTCAGGGTTCTTGTGCAACTTCAGTGGAGCTGCATATACATTATGATACAGATTTTAATTGCAGAGACGTATGCTAGTTTTCCTTAAAAAAATTCCAAATATAATTCAGTACACAAATACTATTTGTTTAAACATTGTTAAAAATGGTCCGGAGCTTTATTTGCTAAATTGGTTCAAACCTCATTTGAGGAAAGCATCCTTTGTTTCTCTATGGACTTTCAGATTACTTATTTCCTTATAATAGTTGAGTGTTTCACAAGCACACAGGCATTTATTTTAAATGTAGGCTACGTGACATGAAATGATATTGCTGTTCACATTTTATGGGAATCAAGTTGCAGAATCAAAATAGAAAGTACCCACTAACATTTGTTTGCCAAATTAGAAACTTCAAAGACCAGAAAAAGCAGTATATTTAGCAGTATATTTTAGTATTCTCTCTCTTTCCATAAGCCTATATTACTTCTTAAACTTAGCTTTAATCAAAGGTACTTTGTCTGAAGCTACTTTGCCCTTCCAGAGTACCAGGCACAAGAGTACTAAGAGTGCAGATCATGCCAGATTCATCCTCCACCTTTCCTCTAGTTTTGTATGATTATTTCTACACAAAAATTTTCGTCAGTAAGCTAGTGACCTCCTTTCTATTTTCTTACCTGAAATGGCAGGTAGCATTTATCTTTTTTCCTAATTTCTTTAATGTACTCTATTATTTTCTAACTACTTCATTTCTCTTCCTCTGTGATAAAGAGATTATCAGTATGATAACTGGCTTTCTAGAAATGAAAGAAGGATGGAGCGAAGGCTAAAACACTGCAAAGATTGTCTTGGTCTCGAAATGGAAGAAAAAAGATACTTCTATACTGCTAAGTACATAATAAGGAAGACTACTTGCCCATAAAAATTGTCCTTTTTCTTTCTCTTGGGTTGGTGCAGGAGTCATTAATGACTTCTAATTTTTTTTTTTGTCATTGCATCACTTCCCAAATCAATACAGTTATTAGATAATGTTAAAATGCCTTTAACTCTGTTAGAGGAAAACGTTATCACGCCGGATCCACCTGCCCGAGAAAGGCAAGGCTGCTGCAGCTCCATGTCCCCAGGTCCAACCAGCAGTGAGGGTGTGTTCCCAGTAGTCATACGCACACAGAGCGCCTGTATCCACCACATATACGCATGGCCGGCTGCACACATCACAGACACACACATATATTTATACATACACGTATGTGGATCCCTCCAGCAGCAGGGCTCAGACACCCAGTCTGCCCAGTAGCTGCCCCTGGATCCCAGTCTCCTGGACGTACGAGCCGCTGAGACTGCAGCCACCCCCACCCCCACCCACACACACCCACACACCCGGCCGAGATTTCCCAGTTCCCAGTGCAGACAGGACAGAGACCCGCCCACTCAGGAAAGACTCGGAAAGGCATTTAATACGACGGGAGAGACTGCACTGATCTGTTCACACAGGACCAGCCCTTTTTAGCCTCTTACCTTTCTTTGCCCAGACTTGTTCCTCCCTAAATCACCTAAACCCCTCCCTTTTCCCCGTCTCCTATTCCTTCCCTCAACATGTTGTGCAATCCCAAAACGCTCTTCCCCTGCATCCCGTAGTGTGTCCCACGTCGCTACGTAGCAAATCCCCTTAGACCAAAAGGTGATCTGGGCAGCTGCTCCCGATGACTTGTCTTGGTGGGTTTCACGCCTGGACAGTGGGGCTGTGCCTCCGCTGGGACAGCCCTGGGAAGGGCCCAGAGAAATTGTTTGTTCCTTTGGAGCCCTTAATCGAGGTTCCAACAGCCATTGTGTCCCTGTGCTCCCCTGGGCTTGTGGAGATGAGCCGTTAATGGGTTGATGGCTCTTGCGATGGGCCATTGTCTCCCTGAGCTCCTTTGTGGGTGTGCAGACGAGTTTTTGCCACATAACCGAAATAAGTCCAACGTAGATGTTATTAGTCCTGTTCCTGACCACGCTCTTCCTTTGCCTTTTAAAGTTTCTGAATTGTTTCTGCAGACAGAAAACATTTGTCTGGTGACAGACAGCTGTGGTAAAATGTAAATCATGTTTCAGACATTTTCTAGCAAGGTTAGGCAAATCTCAAGTATATCAGTGTAGATATGTGCAGTGGGCAATCTAGAGGTGTCTAGAGACTCTGCAAGTTTGAATACAAATGAAGCATTCCAGTCTTGGGCACCTTCATCGGTACAGTCCTCATCCGTGTCTCAACAAAGCAGTGAAGCACCTACAGTGACTGGTATTTTTACTGTCTCTGTTTTGGAGTATCATACTTCAGGAGAACTGACATTTCAGGATGTGGGTGCCAGCATTTTCCAGAGGCTGTGCTCTTTTTAATATTTTTAGTGCCGGAGTTATGCTTGAGACAAGAAGTTTAAATCCATATATTTTTAAACGTAATACCTATTTTTTTCAGAAAGGCTAAGCAGGCATTTAGATGAGACATTAAATTTATTTTTTTGTCTGCTAGAGTCATCTTCTGTGAAGATCTGATTCTTCTTCCACCCACTGAAAATTACTATTTCTGTGGATGTTTGTTAACCCTTACCTTTATGTAGTAAGATTTTATATGTAGATAAGATGAAATTTAGACTCTTCAGTGAACGAAGAAGGAGCATCCTTTATCACATTTGAAAACTGGCTATTTTCTATACATATATAGTTTGAATAAGGCTGCACTGGTTGAAAATTGAAGTAAGAGATAGAATAAGCTGCATAATGAGCGTGAAATACTTATTCAAATAATGCAAGTTTAATGAAGGCATGCCATGAGAAACAGAAGGCATAATGCATGCAGTATGCACAATGAGCAATGAGATAAATAAAATTTCTTATAAAATTATGCTTCTACACTCAACACAGGGCCAGAGCTATTATGTTCAGAAGGTGTAATTCTCATTTTGAACACCAAGATAAAAACTGCCTGTCTGATTCTAGAAACAGAGCATGAGGGTATTCCTACCAATTTATGGCACAGATGAATGTGCCAAATATAGTCAGTCTTTTCTATTAGGTTATGTCTTTGCATATGAAAGACAGTATCACTGCACAGCCTTCACATCAGCTGCTGCTTGTTCATTTATTTTCACATCTACTCTGCTGAAAACTGTACCAGAAGATATACAGAATAATCTACAGAGCTTAGTCAATTTACTGATTTTTTTTTTAACTTTAATAAGGTACAAAGAAGAAAGATGTGGGTCATGATATCCAGTTGAGCACTGTATAGCACTTTGCAGGAATATGGAGGAGATATGGGGGGTTTAGCATTAGAATATTATAGTTTGTGATAACAGGGCAGAATAGAGAGAGTTGGCAGATGAAAGATGATGACTGAATAGCAGCTAATCTTCAGTAATAATTTCCTCTATATTCATATAGTGTTCAAGTACCCAGATAAAATTTGAAACAGTTATTTTCCTTCCCATCTTCTGCTCTGTTTTTTATGTTTGAAATCCACTTGGTTCTTGTTTTGAACAGACGCTTCATAGTCAAGTATATGAACAGTCTACACAAGCCTTCAGTCTCCCTAATTCCTTTTCTGCTATAGTGTCATTGCGATTACCTACAGTACAAAACCCTACAGTCTCTTAAGAATTGTCTTAAAAACAGAGTAGGACCACACTGTTTGTCCTGCTGAGCCTTGTTTCTAACCAGTCCATAATGCCAGGGACAGGAAAAAAGCTGATCCAGTATGCTGTTGTCCCAGATGTCTCCACCTTCTTCACCTGAATCTATAAATATTCTTGTAGTACTGTCTTACGCAATTTAAACTGCCATTACCTGTAACCTGTTGGCTGAATAGTATAATCCAAAAGGGCACCAGTGAGAGCTATGACACAGAAGGTAAGGTAGTGAGAATAAAATCCATTTACAAAACAGATTTCTGATAAAGTTATAAAAAAAAAATTAAGTGCCTGAAAAAAAAATTTTAGAAATCTCTCTGCCTACAAGAAAATAATGTTAAAAAATGTAAGTTTACATGCAGTGTTTGTTACCCAAAGAAATGTCATTGTTGAAGAAAATCTCTTCAGTGTTCTGCTCAGAGGGAAAGCAACTATTACACATTTAGGTGGCAGAACTCCCATAGCAAATTAGGAGTCTAAAATTAGGCACAAATGGTCCACTTGATTGTTTCTAATTGAAGATTATTGACTTCTGGGAATGCTTTTCATTTTGAAATTATGACGTCTGCTGCGGAGAACTTCATTTATGAAGGGAACAACTTGATCCCCTGTTAAGGACATAGGAAAGTGAATAACCAGGCAAATATTCATAATGTACAGTCAATTGTGGAGCATTCCTTAGAAAATCAGGCCTCAAGTGTCTAATTAAAGCAATCTGCGAAAGCTCTTAGTTTAGAGCTCATGGAATTCTATGGAAGAAATCCAGACTGGTTCAACCACTGTTAAGCAGTGACTGTAAATCACAGATTATTAAATGACTGCTCTAGATACTGCTTTTAGTGTTGATGACACCCAAGCAGACAGCAAATCTGAAAGAAATCTGCTGGTTTATCCATGTTCTTTCACTCTACTATTTTAGGAATGTAAACTTTTCTTTTCTGCTGTATAGAAAGATGTTGGCATAGGAGTTTGGTTTTTCTTTTAAATATATCAAAGGGCTTGATTGGTAACAGAGGAATATCAGGAATATAATGGAAATATATAAACATGAAATTAATTTATCAATTGGAGAGGCGCGGTACATGTAAACAGGCATAAACTTTTCTTGAATCCCTTAACCTAAAGGGATTGCCTCTAAGAATGGTGTTAATCTCAATGACTCTTCTGTTTTAGTTTTTCTTTAGCAAACCAGAAGAATTCCAATTAGTGCCAAACATTACCAATTAGCTTCAGTTAAGACTGACCTTTTTTCATGTGAGAAATTGCAGTGTGCATGTAAATTTATCACTGAACATCAAAGGTTTAACAAGCTGCTGTCATGTCTGTTAATCCTGTTTTGCTACTGATGTCATGTGTGAAAGTCAGGACCAACCCAGAGAGAAGACAGCCCACATAGTCTTTGCAGAGAGTGCTGACTTCTTGTACTGGCTTTTTAAAAAAGACATAGATGAGTCTATGCCTGAACCAGAGGTTACTGCAGAGCAGGGACGCACCTTTCTTTCTTTTTGAGCCATTGTTTAAGCCATTTTGAACTTCAGGTATTGCATATGCATTTTAGATGAGTTCTGCTTCCGATTTGAAAAGTTTGAAACTGCCTTCAGTAAAATGAGTGTTAATGGCTGCAAAAGATGCAGAAGCGTGGTGAAGAAGGCAGGTAGTCACTTTCTCTGAATTTTTAGTTAGAAATGACAAACCCAAGCCTATGACTATGTCATTTTGTTACTGAACTTTCGTTATGTTATTGAGTATTGTGTGTGATTCTGGTTCCCTCACCCCCTTGCTCTCTCACCATGGTTCCTGCTAAGAAGGCAGTAGTATTAAAAAAGATAGGAGAATAGTGGTAAGGAAGATTGAAAGGATAGAACACATCCACACAGTTATGGAAAAACTGAGGAAGATAAAGCTTTTCCACCTGGAAAGCAGACAACTGCAGAGTGACAGAGAGCAGAAGTTGTGGGGGGCTAGAAGTGCAATCAAGAGAACAATGTTTACTCTGTTCTTACATTCTCCTCTGGGTATCTGGTTTTAGTTACTACCTGTGAAAATATAATGAGCTAACTGGACCTCCAGGGCATTGGTATGTTCTTGTGACATCTCAGGCTGAGACAGTAGCAGTTTATGATCATAAACTGCAGGGACAAAGCAAGGAAGTCACCTAGTACCTAAAATGCAAACTACTCTCATAATTTTTTTCTAGAGGGAGCTAGATACAATACGCAAATTCTAACAAGAAACGCACTAAATTATTGCTGAGAAAACTAGAAATCTGTTTGCTGTGTGAGCAGATCTTTAGTAGGATTAATTTGCCAAGCTTTTTATAAATGTGGCAGATTATAGGGTCTGCAGAAAGGTTTCTCCGAATTTGTAATTTCTCAAAATTAGAGCCCCAGTTTTGTGAATTCCCCTGTGGTACTAGCTAGCCCATCTTTCAAGGCATGAAAGCAGTAAGAGGGAAACAAAGTCATACTGCTGCCCCGCCTGAATTTGCTGTTCCGCTTTTAAGGGTGACTAACGTAGTAACCTCTCTAAAAGTGCTTTCTTTTTGAGCGTCCAGGGACCCTAGGAATTCTCTGTCTTTCTGAAGCATAGAAACCCCTGGATTTTCTAAGCTGCTTCAATTAAACACAGTTTAAAATGTATACTTAGCTATATTTTGTCATAGACCTGTATGGATAAAAGGTAACATTTATATGAAAGATACCGTTAAAACAGCTTGAACCAGATATTGACCATTTACTCAGTTTTTCCCAGTTGAAGTTCTCATTCATCTCACGAAGAATGTCAGTTGAGCAATTCTTGCGTACTTTGTCTTTGCATATGCAGACATATAATTTGAGGTTTGAGAGACATGGAAAGAAAGTGCTGCTATTTCCAGTCTATAAATGCCTGAAAATAAACCCATTTGCAAACAACTTAGTTTTGCTTTTTTTATACAATTGTAAAAGTTAACAGCCATCGTAGTTTATTGCTTTGATGCTTATGGTTCTTTACCACTTCAAAAAATCACTCTAAATTTTCTTGTCCCAAAATAATCAAGTTTTGTGATTAAAATGTTGTGGTGTGAAGAGATAAGGGAAAGCAAACAGAAATTATTTACCATTCATGAGGAGTCTCTGCTGATAAAGCAATATGCTCCTTATCTATTGATTCAAAAGATCAAATGAGGTACTCGGGTTATATTTCTGTTTTGGTTAAGTAAGGTCAAATAACCTTCACCTCTGTACTCTCACCTTCCATTTTTTGAATGATTGTGATAAATTAGCTGTTGATAGACAGCAGTCTTACTGAAACTATAACTTGAAATCTTTCAGAATAAATGTAGATAATTTTGTAAGCACTGCTTACGATGACTGCAAGTGAAAAAGAGAAAAAATTATTGTGTAAATACCATGTAAAGATCACCCCAAAATTTGTTTGCCTGTAGCCCAGTACTCCCCCACTCAATAAAATACCAAACTTTACAATTTGAAGTTAATTTCTTAGCATTATTGAAAATAAACTGGATGATGATGATGATGATGATGATGATTAAACACCTATTCAGAGCTCTGTCCAGCAAATACTGTTGTACATGAGCAATGCTTGAATTTGTTTGACTCATCAGAATAAGAGTAAGACTGGAATGTATTCAAAACAGGATTTCTGTGCTGCAGTGCTGTGGGTTGTACATCTTCTGTTCTAGACACCTGCTCTGCAACTCAGACCAAAATGAGTTAGACACTGAGCCTTCAAGGTCCATTTCTCCACAGCAAAGACCAGGAAAGCCAGGTCCCTGTCAATCATGACGGGTGTTTGAGGCATTAACCCCGTCCAGTCTCTCACAGCATCTTCCTACAGAGCTTTACAACCCATGCCTCCTACTGATCGGTGACTAACCAATGTGAGACAGGCAAAACCACTTTCTGGAAAAGAAGTGATCAAGGTTTCCAAGACCACCTTCTAAATTCTCCTGCTTTGAATAGTTTAAGTAGATAAAACTGGCAAGGTCATATGGGCTTTTTCTTTCCAAGGATTCCCAAATGGCATAAACGACGTTCTGAATGCCTTAACTGAACGTGGCCTAACATAGCTGACACTACATAAGCCACAAAGGCTCCTTACTGTTCCATTTCCATGCCAGTCTTGGTGGACATCAAGATAGGCTAATGGACTTTGAGCAGGCTTCACCTGAGAAGTTCGTAAGTCCTGTTTCTTCTATAACTCCAGCCCCATAATTAAAGGGCAGAGTTGCATCTTCTTTCCATGCAGGAACAGGATCACGTGCTGTTAAGACAGTCATGCTCTGTCTTGCAGAACTTAATTTCTGGCACCTTTAATCCTGCTGTGCAGAAGGGAATAGTGCAACATTAGCGTAATGAGTAGAGCGTTCTTTTCTGGGAGGTTGGATTTTCAAGTATACGTACGTATCTCTGTAAGCTGGTGATGATGGCACTGTGCAATCTGTGCAGCATACTGATGACAGAAGTAGAAGTAAAAAGATATCACAGTTTTAAAAAAAGATGTCTGGCATTGCATTTTCTGAGATCCAGTCGTGTTGGCTTTTGTTAAGGAAATTCAGAATGCACGTACAGTGCTAGGTTTCTACAGGAGATTCAGCATAATGGTTTTTGGATCCTACTCTATACTGGAACAAGGTATAAACCAAGTTTCTCAGACTGTGACAGTTTAAGGCAAGGATGAAAGTTAAAACACAGGGAATATAGGCAACTTCTGGGGAAGTGACAAGTGATACAAAATGTGCCCTTATTTTCCTCTAGCCCATAAAGTGTTTGAAATAAGCATTGTATAATGATGTATTCTATTAAAAAAAAAAAAGAAAGAAAAAAGAAAGAAAGAAAGAAAAAAGAAAAAAAAAGAAAAAAAAAGGAGGAGTTTAATCCTGCATTTAAACCAGATTTGAACAGTAGGCAATAAACAAGCCTTGGGCATGTGCATTGAGTATTGACAATAAAAGAGCATAATTAGGAACCATTCTTTAAGAATTAGCCATTGATAGAAGTCCAGTTGGAAAAAATAGCAGGTATATTAAAGACTATCATATGTAATACACAAAGGGGAAAAAAATCAGTACTCAAATTTCCTAACATCTGAGTGTTTAAGTTTCTTGTTATTTTGACATGCTTATAATGTAATTGGGCATGTAAGATGTACTAAATTAATTAGTATTCCTAATTACTGTCTGGCAATAAAGTACAGAGTATAAGGTGGGGTTTTCTCAGCATCTTGACTGAAAAATTCACGCTACTGCTTATCTGGCAGAGATACCTGATGTTAATGTATCCCAGATTAAAAAAAAAAAAAATATTTGAATTTGCGGGGATGGAAAAAAATGGTCTATACTCAAATTAATGGAATTGGATCATAATATTGTGTTCTATAATCTACTGGTTTTGGAAGCTTTTATAAAACCAAAAATATTAAATTAAGACGCTTACATAACCTTCAAATTTCCTGTGCCTAGCAATATAAATTTATTTGAAAATATCTTCCTGGATAAAGAATTAAATTTGGTTTACTGCCCTTTGTGGAACATAATGCCATTTACCAATACTTGATGAGTAAAATGATAGCAGCAGAGAAACTCATTGGATAAGGAGTATAAACATATTCTCATAGATTGTCTATGAATCCTTCTCCATTTCTTTTTTTTTTTCCTTTTAGGTCTAACAGATGATTCAGCTGTAAACCATGATGTAAACTTGTGTTAATGTCTTCTAAGAATTTATCTTATTTAAACAAAGCAAACAGTTCTTAAGCTGCTTCCAGGTGAACAACTTTTCCTTAACAGTCTTGTGACAAATACTTTTAAAGAATGAAAGCCATCAGAGGAGATGGAGATTTAGTTTTTGAGACTGTACCATAGAAAAGGAGGAAAGAAAAAGCCACTGGAATTACTTGAAAACTTAATTAAATCTTATGTTTGTAAATGTAGCATTTCTATAGTATCAAAGCATCTTATTTATTGATATTTCATGGGTTTTGTTCTTTCTTCCTTAAAAGCACTTCAAAGTGTCCATGTATTTATAAATGTTTCAAACGCTAGTTTTGGTGAAGTATCTACACCCTCTTTTTATTGTCTGCTTAATGTTAATACCTCCTCTATTTGCAGTATTTCAAATGAAGAACTTGTTGGATAGTAGTAAACAAAATATATTTGTTGTTTGTTCTAAATGATCTATTGTTTGTTGCTTTATAAACCCCTTTTTGTAAACCCAATGAGTTAACAGGTAATTAAAAAAAAAAAAAAAGATCTGTACTTAATAGAATTGTAACTATCTATCAAAGCAAAACTAGCATTTTGAAACACAGTTCCTCAATGAATTGTTTCCACAAGATACTAACCGGAGAACATGAGCCGAGTTCAGTATAATAGAAGCTTGTAGCAGGAACTACAGTTTAGGTTCCTGCCTTCTGTATTAAAATTTTCAGTAGTTCAAATGCATTTTCTTAAACTTGAGTTGCTCGTGAGTTATTTTATAATTGAAACAATGTTGTGTAGCAATTTTTCCTTAATAAATATGAAGTCTTAAAGTGTTCAATAAGAAGAATGTACTTAGACCTACCGTCTCAGTAAAATTAGCATTTAATCACTTATGTGAGGGACACAGCTAAAGGTGCCATTCAAAAATGCTGTTAAACTCATGCCTACATTCAGCAAAGTAGAGATCTTACTTTCATTAGCATATTAGAAGAAAGGATTTTAAGGATCAAGTGTTCAAAAGGCACAACAGACATGGTATATAAAATTAAATCTGCTCACAATTATTTCATGCATCTCCATCAGAATTAATTCGTTTGTAAAATCCTGTAAGGTCTTTCTAGCAAAGAATATTTACTTGAATGATACAAAGCACAGACACGCATCTAGTTTTAAATGTATCTGGAATTGAATGAGAACTGGAATAAGATCAGTCATCCTAGTGAGAAAGATTGCCACATGAATTTAGGGATATTTTTCTTTCATTATAGCAAGTCAATAGCTTTCAAACTATATAGCACTTTCTTACGTTTGACTTTCTTTTACTTTCTATTTTAAGGTACCTTAATTCTGTATTTAGTACAACAGGGATTCCATTGCATACCTAAGGGAAGAACTTGAGTTATGGAACACAAATTAAAAGATGATCTGTCAAACATAAAAGAAGGATCAGGCATATGTCACGTCACTTTCTGAAATGTGGTTTATAAATCAGGTACAGCTTATAATGTAAGGAAGATCAATACCCTATTTGACATTTTTTCAGTGCCAGTTTTGATCATCTACATGTTCGTTTGAAATCTCAGTCATGAAGTGAACCATACTAAATTGATGAAGAGTACTTCAGCATCCATCTCACACTTTCTATACTATTTCCAAGTAATAAATCACATAAGGTCTTTGAAGCATTGCTTTAGTGTACCATGATTTCCTACAGCTTTCTTTTTAATATTATAATTGATCAGATATTAAATAAAAATGTCAGAAAAGAAACATAAAATGAAAACTTTTCTCAGTACCTTTGTTCACAACCGCAACTTGTGTTTCCAAATGCATTTCCAAAGTCTGAAATTTTTCCCCAGTCAAAAAGTTACATTCCAATCAGTTGTTAAATCTCAATTACATTCAATTGTAGCATGATTTATTTCTATATTTCTTGCCTAATTCTTGAGCTTCACTTGACACTTCTGCTTCATATTTTGTTCCAAATACAGTTGCTGTCACCAGTTCTGAAATATGGGCCAAACCTACTCTTTTTTGGACTTGAATCTATACCCGTCTCTTCTATCCAGCTTCTTAGGCATTTTGTACCATCACCATCAATGTACTATGACAGAATGTGAACTGCTTTGTTTTCTGAGATCTTGTCCACCCTCCTTCCTTCATTAGGAATAATAACTCTTACACTCTCCTCTTCTAAAGCTGTTATCTCAGTGTTATGCTTGAATATCTCCCCTTTTTCGCATTCACATAGGAATGTTTCTTCCTGTATAAGGAACTTTCTGTTACTTTCTTTATAAAACAAATTTGTTACTCTGATTAGCCTATTCCAAAAGTGCTGGTTAGTAATCAGTTGAATTCCCACTGCAGTGTATTCGCTATTTCACCCATTGCCATGCTACCTGACCTCCAAGCTACACAAACTATTTGCAACCATTCTCTTATTTCTTGAATCTCACTCATTTTTGGCAACCTCTTTATGACAGCTCTTACTGAATACAGAGAGCTTGCCGGCTGTTGAACAGAAATCTGTATTTCTCATCTTAATGTTAAAATATTACCTCCCTCATAATTTTTATGTAAGGCAAAAGAACATTCCCTGTATTTTGATTAAATTTTCTGTCCAGCCTTTGACAATGGATGCATTATCAAACTTAGGAAAATTCAGCCATTCTTGTTTTCAACATTTTTCAACTTGACCTTATAAAATTAGCACTATACTTTGTGACTGCTGAGACCTTTCTGAGCATGTGTTACTGCAGTATCTGGGCAACTGACAATTTGAAGAAACTGAGGTGCTGAGTGTTTCATTATGCTCTTATAATTTGTTTTGGCAAAGATGATTGATTTTTATTTTTACAGTCAGTGTAGGGCAATATTAAAATGTCATTATTCAAAAAAACCTGTTTAATTAACCTGAAGAAGAAATAAAATAACTCTTAACTCAACATCTCATCAAAATTGGCTTGTCCAGAAATTGCAGGAGTAGCTATTTGGTCTCCAGCACATAGGTTTGGCAGTCAAGGTCTAACTTCTGTTCTGGCTCTTGTTTAAACCGTGTTGTGATCCTAGGAAGTCTGTTGTAATTTTTTCTTCATCTATAAACTGAGGATAAACATAATCCTTTTTGTAAAATGTTACATGGTCTACAGATGGGGAGTGGTGTGTAAAAGCTACATGACTATTATTCAGATTATGTATAACCTACCATTTGTTATTTTCCCCTCTACCTTCACACTTTTCTGCATTCAAGCTAGTAGCAACATCTCCCCTGGCCATCAGTCACATTTGCAGGACAGGAGAAATCTCACAACCTTTCTGCTTGTTTTCAGCTAAGACGGGGGTAAAAGTTCACTGCTAGAGCAAGAGTACAGGCTGGAGGGCAGAGTGTGCTGGAAGCAAAGGAAATGTGTTCCATGATCAGCAGCCTCCCGGAGATCCCAGGAGGCCCTGGCAGAGTGTAGGTCATGGACCCCCAGTAGGATTTCACAATACAGAGTGGAAGTTGTACAAATCCCTGCTGTCTGCTGACAGTAAATTACACTTTTCTGTGCTACAGGTTTGCATGTGAGGGAAAGCTGGATGAAGAGTGACTAATTCCAACTCATTTTTTCACTCGTATTTTAGAGTTTCTGTAGCATGCAGTTGAGCTCCCTGCTTTTGTTTTTGGCCTCACAAGCAACTGTCGGTGCAGGCTCTCTTCTTCCTTACGGCAGTTGGTAGGTAAAGCATAGCCATGGTATTTTGGTGACTTATATGCTACAAATCATATCACTGTTCATTTTTGGACCTTTCTGCATTTTTTCTAGAATGAAGTGATACAAGTATCACTAAGTTACCAAAACACAACCGTTAAGCTGTGAATTTTTTATTTATTTATTTATTTGTTTGTTGACACCATTGCTTGATTGCTGAAAATCAGGCAAGTAGTTGGGCAGAATTTATATATTACAAATTCTAAGAGTACATCGCTCGATAGAAGCTTATTAGAAATACTATGTTTTATATTACTTACGTAGAAATATTTTTGTATTCAAGAACTGTGAGTTTAGTGTTACAATTCCTTAAAACATTTTCTTCAAGCAGTCCCAGAAGCAGGATGAAAAGCATTGCTCTGCTGTGTCTCAGGACACCACTGATAGGAAGAGTCTGGAAGTAGGGGACTGGGTTACAGCAGCTTCATCAACCCACCAGACATAATCCAAGAACAAAAATGCAAGCAGCTGTTAATAAAAAAAAAAAGAGTAAACCAGCTTCCAAGCCCCACTGCTCATCTGAAAAATTATGGCATGATTGCTTTTAAAGGTATGATTCAACTGCCGTCGCATAACCATTTAGTGCCCCCAGGTGTTCTTGGGTATCCTGCTTGGCCTTCAGCTGCTGCTGCAGATGACAGGGGTATCCCATAAACCCGTAAGCATAATCTAACAGTGCAGCAGCAACGTCTCAGGTATTGTAGGACATTTCAGGTGGCACAGTACATCTATGTGGGCAACAGAATCAAATCACATGTATTTTTCTTCAGCTAAAGCATTTGTCATTTTAAAAGAAGAAAGTGCTCTTCTAACACAGTGATATATTTGGCTTTATGTCAGTCACATTCGGAAGATACATCTGAAACCAAAGCCCAGAGAAACACCTTTTGACCTACAGTGTGTTTTCATCAGGTTTGCCTCACTATGTGCTAGTTTCTCCTAAGTAGTTCTATATTTAAATTTTGTGTAAAATGAAGCTGTAGTTTTCATTCAAAATTGTAATGAATAATAAAAATCTGTCAGCATGAATTTAATCATTTAAACAGAAAGGCAATGATATATTTATGCTAATAGAGTATCATACAATATTTAATATAGAGAGATGTACACTGAATTAGCAGTAAGTTCTCTCATATTTCATAGAGGTATTCAGCTCAATGTCAACAAGTTGCTGTCATGTCTGGAAACTGCAGAATAGTTTCATCCCTGTTGTGTCTTTGTCCTGTGCTAGAGGAATATGTGTGTACACATTACATTTGGGAGCAATGAGTATGTGATATTTTTTGGTGTGTGCTTTAAAAGAGAACCAGATACAACTAAATCTTTTGCATGTTAACTTTGAATAGATTTTTTTTCCAGTCACTAAGTGTGCCAGTCTGATTTAAAGTAGTTTAGCATTTTAGATACTGATTAGACCTTTGAAGTCAGAACAGCTAATGCTTAGAGGCTGGCATAGTTTTAAATGCTTTGGTGGGTTCAGTCCCAGCTTCTGTCATTCATATGCAGAATTCATATCCACTGAAACACAAAAAATTGTATGAAAATATTAAGGCATAATATGACACTGAAGGAGTAGTATGCTTGACTTTGGGATGTGGAGCTTTAAAAATATTTGTAGCTTTAAAAACCTTTGAAAAACCATGAAGTAAGTTTTGAAATAAACTTCCAATTAGTAAATACCAAAATGGCAAAGAAAAGTCCATTTGTCTTAGCATTACATATATGTTGGACTCTTCCCCTTTTAACCAACCTATTCTTAATGAAAGCATAAGATTCTATTAGGGCAAAAAAAGGTTAATGTTAAGTTCTATTGCAAATCATCTAATTTTTAGATCTGAAGAGGTAGAAATATGACTCTTCTGTTTTCTTAATCATACCTTAAGCTAGATCATCAATACTGGTTTTGTTCCTAATTGGGATTTCATGGGGAATGTAGGAATTGTGTTGACTGCCAATATTGCTAAAACATTTGGGAATGTCTTGTCATTACAGCAGATCTGAGTTGACTTACAAAAATTCTTTTGGTCTCTTTAAGAAAATCAGAGTTCTAGAACAAAAGTTCTGCTGAATGCCCCAGATAGGGTTTATAAAATGGTATGAAATAATGTTTCTTAATCAGAACTTACTTTCCTTGTGCTTACTGAGGTATTGAAGGCTCACTTTGACCAAAATGCCGGCTTCTGCTCATGATGACACTGCTGCAATTGTGTCCTCCTGTTGTGCTTCATCAGTAGAATATTTCAGGAGGATGTCTAAGTAAAAAGGGAAAGGTTGACAGTGCTTTTCGCATTTTATGATAATCTAAGATTTATTTCTAGTCAAGATCTCTATATGATGTATATAATGGCTGTTATGTATATAAAAAAATAGATCTTTCTTTGTGATTTAATTAGAACTTTACTCTCCAGAACGTAGTGTTGTATCCATTCAGGATGAACCACCAGATGAGTCTCAGTATTAGAAGTTAAAACACCCACAATGTGCAAGCCAGAGCATATGATTCATAGGAATTAGTGAAGATACGGTATTAAAGTAGGTATAGAAGTCTAGAAACCTGCTTCTCTTGAAAAAGGGTAAGATTCATGTGAAAAGTGAGCTTATTTATTCCGGAAAATGTAAATAAAATAGAAAATCTTTTTAAATCAGAAATAGATCCATATTTCAGATTCAGATTTGAATATGGATGTCCATAAAAATCAGGAGAGTTGGTGTCTAGGTGTATGGGCATGATTTTTCTGAAAATCTTAGATCACCAATACTAAATATCAAATATCTTTATTTGGAGATTAGAAATATCGACAGACAAGTCATTCAGTGCAATGTACAATAATACCCTAAATTCATCCCTCAAGTTTCCCTCAGTGAAATTTTTTCTGTTGCTTCTGGATACAAAGAAAATCTGTAATTAGTAAGGGTTCCGTAATCAGTAATTCTTGGTAGTTTAGTAAGGACGAAACACTAAGAAAAGTTGCAAAAATGTCAGCTGTCTGGCAGAATGTAGAATTAACCTTGTTCTTACCTTAAAATGACATATTAAAGAAAAATGTAATTGATGGCTTACTGGATAGGGAAGTTTTTCTATTCTCTTGCTGAAGAACATTCTTTCACATGTATGACAGTCGTTTGGCAGAACGTAAAACACATGATGATCAGAAATACCTTTGTAAAATCTACTTGTTCCCTTTTAAAACTGATGGTTTAACCTGCTTAGAAACAAACAGAGGTACAGTTTAAAAAATTCCCCCTAGCATATCTGGAACAAACTTTACTTTACATGTTTGTTATTCCAGTCTAAGCCATGAAATACTGAACCTCCACAAAGTTTTTTGAAACAGATGGAAATACAAAACTTTGTGTTAGAAGATTTTATTTATTTTTAATAATTGGTTATTTGTTTCTGAATTGTGGTAGTAATGGTATGAGGATTGCTTCTTGAAGCACAGTCCTCACGCAAATTGATTTTCATTAAAGAGCAATTAACATAAGGATGTGACAACTGGCAATATCATCACTGCAGGGTATGATAGTGGGCAGAGAGGAGTAGTGAGTGTTGCAGAATAGCAAGTGTTCCATTGTACAGAAATGACAAGCAAATCTCTTCCTGTTACATGAACACTGTGCCTTAATACTTGGAATTTTTGTGACGTGCTGTAAGTTTCAATTTTCGCAAACATTCTCCAGTTACTTGTATTTATTCAGTAAAAATATTCCAACATTTTGATTGCAGTTTTCTTTGTAGAAAAATAGCCTAATTAAATCTGTCATTTCTTTCAGAGTTAGAGCAAGTGTGGGTGATAGATTTGGCTGCGCACTTTTCATTTGTTTTGAAATGACAGCAAGTTGGGTTGGCTGGCTGATGTATCAAAACCAAATGGCAAAAAAAAATGCACTTACCCTGTTCACTGCAAGATTGCTGGCATTTTATTTCAAGTAGCTTAATTCAGTCAGGCAAATCCCTATGAATTAGTTCTCCCTAAACTGTTTTGTTGTTGTTCACATTTATTGTTAGATATAGCTATTCCTTGTATTTTAGGCAGTTCTGTTTCTTGGCTGTATTGGCAATGCTACGTATTATTATTTAATTCCTTGCAAAGGCATTCCAATAACAGTTTTTTGTCTCTTTCTTTTACAGTTTATCATGCATCAGGCACAACAATATCAGTGCTTTTTAGAATACAAACCATAGTGTTCTGTGTGGGTCAATAGACCGCATATTTTTTTGCAGGTTGGAGCCATGTGAGAAGTTAGCCAGGATCTAGTTAGGGCTCTGATTTCTTGTTCCAGGTTAGAAGAGCTTAGGGTTTGCTCTTACAAGCATCCGCTGAAGGTGGATCCATCATCAGAGCTATCTTTTGCCGTGAGTCCCGGCACAGCTTTTCTACGTTCATCTGTCCAAAATCTGCAAAAGTGGAAGTGTAAGCAGGCAAACCCAGACAAGTCAAATATTTCCAGAATGTGATTAAAGAAATCTAACATGCTAAAAACCTCTTTACAATGTCACAGCTGGTATTTTGCACTGAGGTAATGAATCTGAATGACTAAAACATATCAGATATGCAAAAGTGCCTGAATATTAGCACAGGATTGTTTATGCAGTATTAACTACTTTGTTATTTATTCATGGTTTCCAACAGTTAATCACATCTTTGTGCTTTTACATATTTTCAGAAGCTGTGTTGTGCAACAAAATATAGTATTGTGCAACAAAATTAATACTGAATAAACAAGTAAAGAATTTTATGCAGTATCTTAGAAATGGTGGCATAAGTTAGTTTTCTACTAACTTTCTGAGTTTAGTTTGCTTTTCAGCATACTCTATTTTCTGTAGGACGAACATATATATATGATTTTACGTGATGACAGACTATCAGAACAGCCTCTCTTCTCTTGCCCTTATATTTCTCAACATTTTTAGTAAATGCCAAGTTTTGGGATCTATTATTCCAGCAGACTTTTAAAAAATCACTAATAAAATAGCTATTTGTTGAGAGGAAGAAAAAGTGATTTATGATCAACAGAAGAAGTCAGAAGTCTGCATATTCAAAGCCAGGCAGAGCCCGCTAGAAGTGGCTGAAATAGTATATTATTAACAGAAAAAATGAATTGGTAACAAAAAATAAATTTTCAAAGTATCATTTTCTTCTAATATTATGTAAATATTCCAAATCCAAGACAGGTGTAACTGATGCCCAGTCAATTTCTGTACATGCTTTCCTTTCAGCAAGTTGGAAAGTGGTGTGATTTCTGCTTAATGAAAATGAAAATTGGTCCAGAAAGCCATTTCATATGGCTTTAACTCCTGTAGTATAATTTCTGAGCTGTTTGCTGTCTCTGACTGATTATACAAGCATTATCTGAAAGAACATCAACATGAAATGGTGTTAGTGCAAAAAATCTGTTAGAAATTATAGGTTATTGATAAAGAGAACTAAGAGGAAGGTCAAAGCTTTAGTGGACTGGCTATAGAACGCAAGCAGAATCTACTCTTAATACACTTTTTAGTAAATAAATTGAGATGCTTTCAAAATTATACAATCTTGACAAACTGACATATCCATACTGATCTACTATGACTTATTTTTTTGATTGTTTTATTTTAATTCAGTGTGGGGTTTTTCACTGTTGAATTCTCAACAGGGTAACATAGGGGAAGTGCAGAGTTTAATACTACAAATATTTATTAAAATCTACCCTGGACAATCAAACCAACAATGAAGTCTGATTAAGCAAAAAATGAACTTTTTATACATATCTCACCCACTCCACTTACATAACCAGTCAACATTTTTCTGTTAAACTCTTCTTATAAAGAAAAGAAGCATATTTAAAGGTTTTGTGTGCGAAACTATATGATTTCATATAAATAAATAAATAAATAAATAACTACATACATACATACATACATAAAATAACTTGGTAATTACAAATATTCCAGTGCAAAAATTATCAGTTCAAACAAGCACAATGAAAGGAGATAACTTGCATTCCAGATGAGCTTCTAAATCACTGTAACTTTGCTCAGGTTTACATTTTTTTTATTATTTATTTAGATCAATTTTGTTGATATATTGGGATTAAAAATGCTGCCTTTTGAGTTGTAAAAACCTTATTTGTATACAGAAGAAATAGGTAAGTCTAAAAAATGTAGAATTAACTAAACAGAATATCTACATGCACGTAGATAATCGGTGAATTCTGAGTGTACAGTTTCCCACAAAGAAACTGTTTAGAGTGCTTTCGGAGTAAAAATATCAGAACCGAATGTAGATGTGGAGGTTGAACTAGAAAAAGCTGCATGTATAAAGGAGTATTTATAGTGTATGTAATCTTTCAAGTTGAGCATGTGAATGTTTTTCATCACATGAAATCAGGTAAATAAGCTATGTTATATGAAATAGCATGTAATTATCTCTAGATACGTAAGTATAAATTGACAAATAGTGATAAATCCAGAATCATTCTAGATTTTCAAGTTTACTTAATCTTGGCAAAATAAACACTAATATACTTCACATTTGCAACATATATGTTATATACTAAAAATCAGACAACTCTAATTTGCAAGTTTTACTTAACTGTATTATCTTTATTGCATTAGACCATGTTCTGTGTCACACAAATAAAGATGAAGTTAATCTCCCCTAACATTTATATGCCCACTACTTAGCCTGTCATGTCAAGCTTTTTTCATAGTCGATGATTGTTAGTCAACATAGTCAACAGAATCTGGAGACCATTTCACATTAAGCTGGCAACTGTATTTGGTTAGGCGAATCACACTCCAAAAATACCTGTTTCTCTCCATGGAACACAGACCAAGCTGTGACTGACTAGTGCAGTTGTTGTCTGTGCTGTACATGCCTACACTTCAGGGAGACAAACCCTGTGCTGTGAATCTGAGTTATGTGAGTAAATCAGAAGTTATGTGCAAACCGTTGACTCAGCAGAGGTTCTGCAAAACGTTTATGGTTTGGAAGTTTGATACATGTCCTGTCCAAGTGATCTGGGCATTTTCAGTACCTCATACCAAGCCCATAGGACTTACTGCATGTACGCAGGCCATTGCCACTGTATATGTCAGGTTGAAGAAATCCAAGATGCAAAAGGCCTCTGATATGGGCCAGTTGCCTTGTCTGGCCATCCATGGAGCCATATAAAGCACCCAGACAGTGCAGACAAAGCAGTTCTGATTAAAATCCAGATCATACAAATACCCTATCTATATCTTTACACTGATCACTTACAAATAATGTTTGATAAATAAATGCTTGCGATTAATCCTTTGAGTTAAAAATGTAAAGTATTTGTGTCATAATCTAAACTACTCTAAAACTACACATATTCCCTTTTGTAGTAGCTGCCTTCAATGAATTTACATGGCTATGTAATAGAAATTAACAAGAAATTTCTGTTTATTTTCAGAGACGATATGGACCTCAGCAGAAAAGCTATTGGAAATAGGTAAATTTTCATTTTTGTGTTCTGATTTAAATAGGTGAATAAACAAAGAATGGTTGCCAGTAAATGGAAAGTTAGAAATAATCTGACTGAAAAGAACTGCAGCCCTGGAAAACCTATAAAACACATGGTGTTGCTTTAGATCATTCACAAGTTCGGACACATTAGGCAGGTCGTTGACAATCTGAACACATGCATCCAGGCATTCCGTATTGTTCTGGAGGGGAGCCTCTCTGACTGTGCCTTGTGTGCCAGGCAGGAACACTTTGCACTGCGTGAAGGAATCCTTTTCCCCCTGCGTGCTATATCTGGTACCTGACTGGATCACCCTGTATCTTTGGAATCCACGTGCTCTAATTTTTGAAGGAAGCCAGAATATGTGTATATCTTGGGGGAGTGCAGAGGAAAAAGCATACACTTCTTCATCCAGAAGTCGAGAAGCGCTTTTGTGTTCCTGAGTTCTCTTTTCTCTTATGAAAAGCAAACTATCCCAAACAAGTAGAGGATATGATTAGAATCCTTATAAAGATAAAAGGTGTTAGCTATTATTGTCATTACCTCATAGTCCTCAGAGTCCGCTCTTGGGGATAAAAAACATCTGGGTCTCATATATGGAATCTTAAGGGAAGGAATCTGTTTGAGCAATTTGTTAAATGAAACTGGGGCAGTGGCCACAAAAATAAAGGGAATATGCTACCTCCCTGCTGTATAATACCCAGCATCTCTAAAAGTAATTTGTCTTTTCTTTTCCCTGGGAAATCAATACTACAAGAAAGAGAAATTCATAACAGCTGAAGAGCAATTTGTATGCCAGCATTCGCCATATATCTTGAGATACGGGTATGTCCTGCTGGACATAAGCATTAAATAGCTTGTAGCAGAAAATACTTTTCAGTATAGGAAAAGGCAGAAGGGGACTATTGTTGGCGGGTCTTTTATAATTTAAAAAGGAATAACATCTAAAATTTTACTTCTGAGTATTGGTTGCAGTTGTTTTGGGCAAAGGATACATTCAGTACACTATTTAGTTTGTTGCATTTGAATTCACATGAAAATGAAACCAAATGCTACACAAAGCATAAATGGTGAGGAAATACGGATTTCAGTGAGGAACCCAAATTTATCTGTTAATTTCCTACCTACCTGTACTGCTATATACTCATCCTATGTTAAATCCAAGATCTTTGAAAACTGTAATGTGGACCAGTATTAAAATCTTGCAGATCTAGTCCCCATTCATAGTAATTTGTTCCTTTCATATACATGCTTCACTCTAACTCTCATCAGCACAGTTGTTCAGTGTCATCAGGATGATGTTAAGAAACCCAAACACTGAATGCTATGGACTCATGAATTACTTTCTAATGTCCAGAAGTCTCCTTTACATAAATAACATAAGACCAGGGGGTAATGCTGCTGTCAGATGTTCCACTCATACTTCATGTAACTTAATCCTAAATTTCTTTATTAGTTCTGTTCAGCAAGATAATATAATTTATATATATTGTACCTTATATATGTAGGCAATCATACACATGCACACACACATACATCAGTGCTAAATGTGCTAGAAAAAATGCTGAAAATTAAATGAAAATCAAGGAATAAGGAATACAGAATGTTTTAAAAAATCATGGAACACAAGGAAGGCCGTTTGTCTTTTTTCTGCATTTTTAGTTTATGGAGCACACACATGATGTTGTTAGGAAATACTGTTCTAGGATACATTTCTAGGTGCAACATACTGTCATAAAAGCATTGGGAGAAGTTTTTATTTATGAAAATAAGGTCTGGAGAAAGGCCAGGTCATCTATACAGACAAAAATAGCCAGGTCATCTATACAGACAAAAATAGCTAGATTTGAACATTGTTGTAGAAGATGAGATATTTAAACCTTATATAGATGTTTGGGATTAACTAAAGACCTGGGATGAAGGGCATATCCAGGCTTGAATACTAGTGAAAATAATTGTCTACACTAATTAAATAGAAAGGCATAATTTGATTTGTCATATACATAATGAAGAGTTCATTTGGTCATGATTTCAGGAACAGTTAGATTTTTTTTTTATACAAGTTTGGCATAACAGTGATTGGTCTCAAGTAAGAACTCTAAAACTAATCCAAAACCAAATCCCTCCCTAATACTGATAGGAATGTTTTTAGTTTGGACAAGAGGTTTAAGAGAAGATGAATGCATTCCTGTTGTATCACAATAGATCATTGTCTTGTTCACTTACAATTTGCTGTTGATTTTGAAGAAGAATTTTGCATTATTTCACAGGGGAAGTAACGTATTTTATAAACTTCCATGGATAATATTTTGTGGAGCTTACATTGCTTTAGAAATTGTAGGTAGATATCTTAATAGACAGCTAATTCTATTTTTTAAGCAGCATAAACATAAAAGAAAACTACTTCAGCGTCTGAGCAACATAAATAAATGGTTTTTTAAACACTATACAAAAAACCCATAGAGGTATTTCTCTGTAAGCAACTAACAAAACATTAAACAAGCAGGCAAATAAAAGAGAACTAGAAACTAGAACTGTGTGGAAGATTCTTAATTTGGAAAATGGCAACTTGTAAAAAAACAACAATTTTTTAGTTAGTTTCAACAGTGGTTTGTGTGTTACTGAAAAGATTAGAATATGGCATTTCTGGTCAAAAAAGAAGAGAGATCCCCTAGCAAGATGGGTATAAGAATGCAGATGAGCTCTACTAAACTGATTCAAAACAAAAACTTAAGTTTCAAGTTTTCCAAATTCCAGTTGACAGTCTGACCATCAAGCTAAAACACTGTTACATTTTGAACTGCACCGTATTGTAATCCTTTGCAGTCAGTAATGAACGTATATCTTCAGCAGCCCCTAAGTAAAACATTTTTGAAAGCAATGGGTAACATGCACTTCAGTTACCATCTGACTATGGTGATTAAAATGACAATTTGCTAAGCTTTCAGAGTTTCTATTCCATGAAAGTAATGTGTGAATGCTATATTACACCTGTTTCCTCTGTCGTCCAGAATATAATATTTAGTAGTATATACAGCTGGAAAGGGAACCCAAGGAAAATAACTGCTGTTAAGTTGAATGTTTACAGCACTTAATATCAGTGTTTCTGAGTAGACCTTAGAGAGCAGTTCAAATTGATTGTTAACATTCTTTCTTACTATGAAAGCCAAGGAAATACTGGAAATAAATTTATTGTTTTTTTTTAAATTCATCTTAATAAACACCAATTTGAAATTTGACATGAAGAGTAGTATCTTCTACTATTACACCATTATCTAGATGGAGCCTAAAAATTGCCTTTTTTGCCAACACCCCTAATGTAACACGTGGCTAGCTTTTAAAGTAAGGTCCCATTACAGGTGTTTGTTGTGAAATGCATATTGTTGAAATAATTCAGTTGAGAAAATACTTTGTATTATATGTTTCCCTAATACGTTTTTTTTTTTTGGAAAAGTAGAAGAATGAAGGAAAAAAAGTGCTGGATTCTGTAATTTATAAAAGTCACCTTATGCATCTCTGCTCCCCATTTCTCTATTCTGAGTGCCTAGCAATGCAGTGAGTTTATCTTCACAGCACCAAGTGAAGGGGTAGCATGTTGTTTGTATATGCTTTTCAGGTGGAAATCAAAAGCCTGGTATTATTTGCCTTTTCAAAACATGAAGCCTAGGCTGGTGCACTTTCCAAACACATCTCTAAAAGAAGCATGTAATTTCTCTACCACTTTTCCTTCCTTCCCCTTTATTTTCCCCCACTTTCTTCACGTCCCATTCTTATTCTGTAGAACAGACCTAGGGACCGTTCACCCTCACCAAAAATCCTGCATCGGAGGGTCAGAGTGATAATGAATTACAGAATCCCCTCTGTATGTCTGTAATTCTTTTTAGCACATGGTAGCAAACAGAATTCAGAGAGGATGGTCTTGTGACAAAAGTGATTCAGAAAATCTAGGCTCTGATTATTTGTTTTCTCATGTAGCAAGTAAATCGCATTGCACTTCAGTTCTTCCCTTGGAAGACACAGATAATGTATCTTTTCTCTTATGCTTTGCTTTTGTCCATTGTCTCATTGTAAATTCTAGAAAGAAAACTGTCTTTTTGTGGGTGCTTTCGCAGTGCCTAGAATCAAAGCTTGCATTGGCTGTAGCTTCTAGCAGAGGTGACACAGCTTCTCAGGAGTGTCTCCTGAAGGTGAGCAGGCTCAGTCAGTGAGGGGCTGCTGCTTCTCTCATGGGGAAGAAAAGAAGATGGAGCAAAGGCAGAGGACTGAGGAGTGGAGTACACTGAATTAGGCTTCCTGTTACCCCTGAAAACGGTACCAATCTTATTATTGGGAATTAGTCATCTTCTCAACAATAGCCGCAGCACCCAGCGCATTTGATCCCTTAATATCAACTACAAGCGAAGAGTTTGGTACTGACAACAGGCTGCTTAAGAAAAGCAGGAAGTTTTTCCATTTATTAGACATGAAACTAATGACTAACAATGAAAATATTAGAAGAAAAACCATCTATGTATGAAAGTTCTTTCGCCTTTCAGTAAAGTTTGAATTTCTTATACCTATTTTTTTCAAGTGTTCCTGATCATAGTGGTTTCATTTTGGGAACTAAAATAAAATTGTGGTAGGAGTGTACAATAGTCCATACAGAAGACTGGGTAAATGTATGTGAGTGTGCTTGTGCATGAACAAAAATGTAACATGCTGTGCATACAGTCACATACAAGTTTCACTTGACATAAAAGACACTTCAAAGGCTTGTTGAAGTAATTAGAATGACTTTATTCAGGTTTTTTTTAGTCAAGCTGCGTGTAATTTACACTACTCTGCTTTACTAGAAGTAACACCATTTAAATGCAGGAAGCAATTTCAGTGGAGTGAAATATCTCACTGCCATGCTGGGGGGAAAGAAGGAACAGAGATTTGAGGAACAATGTCCCAGCACTATGCTGTCCAAATAACAGCACAGAGTATTTTGTAGTATGTACATATATAGGAATATTTGCAAGTCTATATACAGATACATATACACTCAAGCAGCAAGAGAAGAGTCATAAGTTCTTCCTGCTGTCTTTTTTTCCCCTACTTGCTGTGTTGACACAAACACAGGGTGAATTAACAAAATGTTCTACGGATGTTTTTGATGAGAAATGTTTTAGGGCTGCCAAACCATAGTTATTTGTGCCTTGAAGGCTAGATGAGAAAGATTGTCAAGGAAACAAATAATGAGTTACAATAGAAAATGTTGCCTTTAGAAAATTAGGGAGATAGGAGCCAAAGATCTACCAGACTAATCTGTAATTGCTGCGGCTTTCACAATAGAACAAAACACTGCATGGATACCCTAGGTTTTGATGTAGAAAGTTTATTTGTAAACGCTTTAATGTGTTTTCAAGGAACATTAAGATAGGTGGCAAAGACAGTTTTGAAATCATGCAAGAAAGCAGTACAGTCATTTTCTGAAAGGTGTTCCAGCTAACTGCTTGGGTAATTTCTACACACATTAAAGATTTTTTAAAGCAGTAATGTCATGTGAAGAACCTTTTTTTTTTTCAGTCCAAATTGGAATGTGATGTGGTCTTATGGAAATGCAGTGAAGGCCATGTGAATTAATTAAATGGGAAAGGAACATACCTTTTATGTACTTATTGATGGATATTTTCCAGAAGTCCATTAGTTTCCCAGAGGTCACTGTTTAGTTACATCAGACTTTATGATGTGATTATATCATACATCAAGATTCAAGTGTCTAACAAAACAAACAATTTAACATTGATGTAAAGGGAACTTGGAAATATTTCCCTCTTTCCTTTACCTGAGAAGTTCCTGCCTAGTAGCATGAACTTATTTAGTAAAGTAGTTCTGGAAGAGGATATTTTGTTTGTTGTGTTTAAATACTTATTGCAAGAGCTGTTGGTGGGCTATTAAACTAAAATAACATTTCCATTGCACTGGGTGAAAATGGAACGCGTGTCTTCCAGCTGGTGGCTAACATACTGTCAGCAGCATGCAAAGGAAATTCAGCTGCTATAAAAGCTAAGAATAAAACCTTCATTTCCCCAAAGAGTTGGTGTTTCAAAAATTACAAACTTTTCTGCTTCTACTCACTTTGCTTCTTAGTATAGATTTTATACCACCCCCCTAAAAGATTACCATAGGAAGGAAAGGATTAAAATGGAGCCTGGCATAGAAGGATGTCTTCTAACTGAAACATATTACTCTTTTTATAATCCATCTTTGAAAAATAACTAAATAGGGCCTTTCTGGTACATACCAGATTTAGTTTGCAAATGTAAAGAACACAGGTTCAACACAGGGAATAAAAATGGCTGGGAAGGCAATATGTACTAATTAGGAGGAAAATTATCACTGAGGTACAGAGAAACATCTACATTGGATTTCTAGTCCTTAATTCAGTGATGTTTTCACCTTTTCTAGGATCTAATAAATCTGTTTTAGAAGGAATCAATATACATAATTACAAATGAGGTCCACATAACTGGACAGGGTCTTTACACAGGCCCTGCAATCCAACAGGAACCCCGGAAATTTTCAGAAATCAACATTTTCATATCAACCCTGCAGGCTAAGTGTGCTGAATCAGCCACAGGAGCCTACATTTTGTTGTAGGAAAGAATGTAGCAATTGCTGGATGGTACATATATCCATGCATTCAGCCAACCCTTCTAGAGCTGCTGAACCAGTAGGCCTTACAGATTTTGTTGCCAGTAAAGCGGTGATACAATGTCAGTAACTTCAGGGCTGTAATTTGTCAACTGTCTAACTGTATGAACTGATAGTCTGAAAGCCCCAAGATTTGGAAAGCTCACAGACCAGCATCTCATCTGTATGATTTTGGTCATACGGGATTTCAGTTAAATACACAGTCAATGGGGAAAGCTTTGGCCTTTTAGACTTCCACTGTGGGACAGCAGATCCTGATTTAGTGTGAAAGAGAAAGGACACAGAAAGCAGATTCTGGAGTACCGGAAAACTTTGTGTCAATTTATTCATTTTCTTCCCATCACTGCAGTGGAGGTGGAATTAGGCTTCGTACTGTGAGGCACAGTACCAAGGGACTGTGAGGCACATAACAGTTTGCCACTGTCTGATCATTGCCTCCTCTTTTTGCTCCTCCCCTGTCACATTGTGGCATATGTAGGAAAAAGGTATAACAGAGAAACCACCAGAAAGTTAGACAAGAAGGGGAGCACGATCCCTCTAAAAGCTGTTATATGGAATAGTGGTTGTCCAAGGAGCCACCACTTGGTCACAGAAACAAAAATGTCCTGGCATCCAGCTGGAGTTTCATGCTAAAGTAGGTCTCCTCTGTATTTGGGTTTGTTTATGATGACATAGCTTTACTCCCTTGTTGTATCCTGGGTAACCATGGCTTTTCAGTTTTTCTTTCTCTGGAAAGCTGGAGTTGAGAGCTTTATGAAGTTGATGTGTTATGTAAAGACACTGACTTTTCTTTGCTTACACGCTACCAGCCAAAAAGCCGCTTTACTTTTCTTTTTCAAAACAATTAATCTAGCTTAAAAATGGATTAGTGTTGACATCTCTTCTTAACAATATGGATAGAAACTCAGAATGAACAGCTGTTTGGACAATCTTGGATGAAAGCCTTTCCCTAGGCAAATGCAGTAGTGCACAGGCACATGCAAGGGCACATTGCTGCCATTACTGATGCCCATCTGTTAGACTGGCACCGTGCCCACTTAGAAACTGAGTCTGAAGCAAGGTCTTTGTGATGCAGGCTCTGCTTCCTCTATGACAGTACTGCCACCTGGGTGCCAAATGGCTTTTCACAATAGCTTCCATTTTTAGGTAGAAAGCAAAATAATATTTTTAAAAGGAGGAAAAAATGAAAATAATCCAATGGAAAGCTTGTTTTACTTTCAAACAATTTTCGTGTCATGGCTTTATATCTATGTGTGTGTATATATGTACATACACACACATTTATATGTAATATCACATTGTTTCCTGTTGTGACAGGTGACTATAGTCACTCGTTTTCATGAGGACCGAGAATTTGTCATTAACCAGGCAAGTGATCTATAGATTTCACATAAGTATAGGGGAAGGGATAGTTCAGAATATTTAGCAGTTTCACCTGGGACAAGATTACTTACAGAAGGAGGTCACATTTAAGTACCTAAAGAGACTGATTCTTTCCACCCCAGGAAATTATTTGAAAAACACAGGTAACCAAATAAGAGGTACTGGATTTCCAACACTTCTGAAATGTCCATCCCTTACCTAATGTTTCTGATGGAGTCAATGTCACCAAAAGCCTGGCAGTAATCTTTTACAGGCAGTGAATGGAATTCAGAGTAATTCCTACTGCAACGCGTAATCCTCCTCCAAGCCATTAACATGACCTTAACTGTTGTATGCAGAATTATAGCAGCAGTGTTTCATGTCCTGCCAAAATTCAGCTTATGTTTTACACAGAGTATTCTATTTAATTATGTTTTCTTCAGTAGAACTATTTATTCTTTTACTTTATCGTGGCCTGGTAAATAAGGTACTAAGTTTTATGCCATGTCCAATAGTATGTAAAAATATGGGTCAGTTTACATTTTTTTACTGATACGACCTTGAGTATGAAAGTGATTATTTGTTCGAAACACTGGGCTATTGCCAATCTGCCCGGGAAAACTCAGTGATGAGGTTAATAAGAAATAACCTCACAATATTCTAGCTTTTCATACTTAATGGAATTTGAGTATTTTGCCTTTAAATGCATACAGGTTTATTATTATTAAAGGAATTATGTTTAGTCATCAAGAAGAATACTATACAACAATAACAGAGGTAAAAATGCATTTTTAACAGTTTTGAAATAGAAATATTACAAAAAAGTTCACCAGGGGGCAATCTTACACAAACTCTTCCAAGTTCTTTTTAGTGTGTAAGCAAATACTGCGTTTTAGAAAGATGTGTTAGCTTTATTCTTCAGTTTTGTAAGACTCTGCAATAATAGCAGTTCTCTCTGAAGAGGAAACTTCATGAGTATCAGAAATATTTTCTATCTCCTTGACTTCTGATTAGAATTCATCATTGAGGCAGACCTGGCTACTGGTAAGTAGACACTGTTTTCTGAACTGTGTGAATGGGAGACATACATCATGCCCTACAGGCTACTCAGGTTACACAATATAGTTTTAACACTCCCAACTGACCTCCTAACTGAACTAATGAAGCAATTACTATGAAGTGGAAGCCCTTAATGTGGGGATAGTTTTACAGTACGAAGAGCTTTCCAGAGCCCAAAGAAAAGATTCCATCATCGTTTTAGTTCTCACTAAATACTATTTTTTTTGTGAGCTACCTCACAAAATAAAAGCAATGTTGGAATACGCTGTCTTGGCTTTTTGCCAAAAGCTAGCAGCAACAATATCTCTGACTATGCAGGAAAAAAAAAATGTTTAGTTAGTGTTTCAATAGGGAAAGATGGTTCAAGTAGGTTCAAGTAGGAAGGGCAGGCCCCAGAATTGGTAAAAAAGCTTACTGTCCATCCCTGCTCTGTGATCTATGGTTGTCATTTATCGGATCTCTGCAGTGGCATTTATGATGATACAAAGAATAATCCTTACTTTTTTTCATTGAATTGATGGAAAGATTTGTTTAGAACTGTCATGCATCCTTCATTTTATGAAGCAGAAGAAACGTTTCATTTCTGGCTTCATCTAAAATATTTGAACTGCATCTTGTATGTTAAAGTGGCTACTGCTTTAATTTTTACTTATGAGGTAATGACATTCAGGATACCAAACTAGACTTAAAAAAATGGATTCCAAATCCAACAGGATTAGGGTATTTTAGGTTATTTTCAGCCCATTTTAAAGGGGCTAATGATTATATTTAGTTAGTTGTATTTCCAGGCAGAAATTAAATCCTTTTTTTGTTATTCAAAGGTCATAGAACACTTGGCACACGGAAGTTAATAGCACATGGAAGTTAATATCCATTAGCTTGTGGCCGTCATCTAAACTCATGCTCACATACTTCTGAAAAGAGTAGTGCAGAAAAATGCACTATTTTAACATGGTCCTGGGAAATATAGGTGGATTTATATATGGAATTAAACTGGCTTCTGAATTAACTGATTCTGTTTCAACATCAAATCATACGGAAGGATAGAATATTATGAATGTGGGCTAATTTGCTTATTAATGTGAATCTTATCCATTTACTGTATTGCTGTAGCAGTAGTAAGTACAAAAGTAATGTAAGCAGAGTAATCTACGCACAAAGCAGATGGAGACAGTTTGGGTCCTGGTGTAGCCTGATGACCTAATACCTGGTTTTATTTACCTGTTTATCAGGGATATAAAAAAATTCAGACTGCTTTCACTTGCCTCTAAGAGGACTTAATTTCTGTGAATTTGCAGCAGAAGTCATTTATGTGTTTTGAACAGCGGTTTGCTGACTGCAAGGATAAATGCTCACCTCTAGCCTGTGGCAAGCCTTCTTACAGGCTGAGTCAAATAATCCAAAATTAAATAATGGATTAGTTTAATAAATAAAAAAATATTTACCTTACAAAACATAATATTTATTACCTACTCTTACGGACTTCCAACTTCTGGAATTATACAGCACCATTTGAATCACTTTCCCAGCCACATATATTGCTCAAACCAGGGTGACAGAAGTGAGGCTGAATAGGACAGTACCATAGATACTTTTGGCAAAATAAAAAGCAAACTCTGGAAGAAGTCCAAACTCAAAGAATATTAGCTCTGCAGATAGATGTGGGAAAACCAACTTTTTGCACTCTCCAGACATGCCCAGATAGACAGTTTATGAAATATTGCTTTGTTTGATGCATGTGACTTTAGATGTCCTGAAATAGTGTGACAGGAAATCTTTACTTACCAATCTGTTGGCCACTATTTCATATGAATGCTTTAAATGGTTATTTCCCAGTGAGGTACATTGGACATAAATGTTTCAAAAGTTAATAATAATAGTTTCAAAATACCCTAAGAAATTACCCTGGTTTTGACAAATAATTCATGAAATCCACGCTCATAGTTCTGCTACACTTCTTTGCAGCCACGATGACCACTTTCAGTTGTTTAAAATGTTTCATCACGTCTCTTTACCAGGAGCGGCAGAAGGAACCTAGGGTTTACACATAAGAAATTAGGGATCTTCAGATTTGTAATTTGATGTCAGGAGCAGACTAATTTCTGAATTATCTTTGATACCCCTAGCACTGAAAATTTTAAATAACCATGAGCTGCCACTACATTTTTACCATCTACTACTAACATTTTGTGTGACTTTCATAGTAGAACAGATTATTGCACTGTTTTCATGCTTCTACAATGTGCTTTTCTTGCAATAATGTGGAAGTTTCAGCTTATTTAGTTTGCAGTGCAATACTAAGGCCTATTGCCTTAGATTCTTCTTACCATTTTCTTTCCACAAGTTTCTTATTTGTATCCCTACATACATGTACACATACACACGCACACCCCTCAGTATCACCTATCCGGAATTAACTTTTACATAAATCGGGCTTGGAATCTGGCTCTTTTAGAGATGATCTCTATTTCTGCAGCAGCTGGAATTAATAAGAATATGATGTCTACTGAAAAATGAGACTTTTGGAAAGTAGAAACAGGGCATTCTCAGTGTGTGTAATTTATATTCAGTCTACATATGATATGTGGATGTTCTGTTTGGGAAAAGGCATTTGCCTTTGTCAAACAATGATCTCAGAAAACTCATAGAAAAGGAAAATAAATAAACTCCATTTTCAATGACAGGAGTTCAATGGCTTTTATATAACAAGTAGTTAATTTGGCGGTATATTTTTGGCCATACTGAAAACCAAAGCCAAAAGATTTGTCCAGAAGTCACACAGGTTTTCAATGAAATACATCAATATTTTAATAGAAATCAAGGTAAACATAAGAAATAAATCTCAGTCAAATAAATCATTGAAATTTCCTTTTTGCTTTTCCCAGGATGAATGTTGAAGTACCTGTAGCTTTAAAAGTTTATATAAAAATTTAAAATAACATAATGTAGAAAGTTACAATCCAGAAGTGTCAGAATATTCTAAAGTGTCTGCTGTCTTATTTTATCTTAAATTCAACTTTTTTAGAATATAAGGAAGTAAAATGGAAAGGAATACATCAAGACGAAATATATAACAATTATAAGCTTAGTTAAAAGAAGAAAGCTACAAGTGTAAGGGAAAATATAATAGGAAATACTGTTAAACATAGAGGAAAAGACAGAGTGCCTTTTCTTTTATTCGTTTTTGGAGTCTGCAGGTCGTGTAAGTACCTTAAGTATGTTTTGGAATTCCAAAACAATGGTTATTTTCCTCTTTTCTACTAATATTTTATACAACTATAGTGTATGTTTGGTAAGATTGTATCTTTTAATCTGGTAGAAATCTGGTTTTTATTCTGGATAAATGAGCGATGAGTTCACTTTGGATTTTTCAGTGAGCCCCATGACAATGCAGGTTCTTGGACTACCATGTACAAATAGGTAAAATAAATTTTATTAATTTATTTATAGGTTATTTTGGGGGAAAAAGTGGATGGGATACTCGAATATAACAATGGAAAAAGTACTTTCAGAATATGAGAAAAAAAATCACCCACACCACCTCTTTGTTCTGAATATTTAAAAAGGATACATATGCTTGAGCTAACATATGTAGCTATAGCAACTTACGTTTTTTTCAGTACAAAAAAATACAGCAGCCAAATTATCTTTGCTCGTCAAGTATGTTATCAAGAAAACAATATGTTTAAAGATAATTACATGTTTATGGTTTGAAAGTTCTTATACACGCTGATGGTTTTCTTGCATGTTATCTACAGCCAACTAGGACTCTTGCATCCCAACAGATGAGGATCTGAGCTAAACTTCGTTAGAACCTTCCACCACTACGTTTGCAACTTTCTGGTGAAATTATCACCTGTAGTCACAGCAGTAGATTCAATTACAGGAGTGATTTTTATGAGGTTTCCTAAACACCTGTAACCATTTACTCTCCCTAAAATCGTATTTGTTAGGGCTGCGGGCAGGGTGGGGGGACATGCCAGGAGAGATCAGGAAGGGCTAGTAAGGGCTGGTAGTTCCCTCGGGGTCCTGAGCTTTTTTCAAATAATGACTTTGTACCTTTTCTTGATGGGCATCCCAGTCTACATGGTAATAATTCATGCTTACCATTTGCTTCTTGGTGAATGAACTGCTCCTTGATCTACCAATATCAGTTGTAACAGTCATCATACACGTTTGTAATAATTTTCAGTAAGTGATTTTATGAGTACTAAACTTCAGACTTTCACATTTGGGCTGATACAAAGTGAAGCTAATTAGAAACTGCATCACTGTCTTTAAACTGAAAATAGATATTATTGTATTAGCACTAAGTGCCCAAATTTGGGGCTGCTTCATATTGAGACTGTTGAATAAAGCACTACATTTTCTTTCTTTACAAGCAGTAGCAAAGGCAATGATTGCAATGAAGGGTTACTCCTAAAAGTCTTATTACTTTTATCACACCTACTTAGGAAAGGGCTGCCTTCTCACAAAGCATCATAAAATGTTTTTTTTCACTCTAAAGTCTTTAGTGTAAGAAATGGTTAAAAAGTTTGTAAGAAAGTTTGTACCGAGTTACTTTCTTAGAAACTGTATTTTCCCTGTGAAAATAAAATCAGACTGAATTCTTAAGTATCAGTATCAGCAAAGCTATCCAGGTTTATGTATATGGCAAAATGCAGTGCTGTGAAGAGATATGGAACATCTCTGTGAAGCAGTTTGAGAGGAATAATCCTCTACTGTCCACTGAATCTGCCAAATAAATACGTGAGGTATTTGTTAGATTATAACAAGCCTTTTCCCCATGAATTACATTTTCAAATGACATAGTATATATGCAGCATTTGTCCAGAGCTTTGTAGTACTAAATACAAGGATTACTGTGACTTATTTATATTGAAAAGCCAAAGAATCACTGCTGTTTGTATAACAAATCAATTAGTGTCAAAAACATCACTTTACATCTGAGGTTAGATTGCTACAATACCCTTGATGCTGTTATGTTATGATTAGCCCCCATTTGTGAAAGAAACCATAGAATTCCTTTTCTGAGTTTGGTTGAAGTACAGCACCTTTTACAATTATTCTCCATACGGTACTAAAATCCACTTAAAATATACTTTATTGTTATGGAAGCTTTAGTTCTCCTTGTCTACCATAAGTGGAAAACAAACTTAGCATCTTAAGAGTTTGTTTATGATGTTTAAAGGGAAAAATATTATATGTAGTTTAACAGGAGCATAAACTTGCTATGGAAAGTGACTTACTGGAGCAGTTATATGAGTATCAATTGTATTTCCACATTCCCTAGTGCAAAGAAAACCTAACATAAACAATCAAGTCAGGGTAGTTACTGAAAGTTTTGCTGTTTTTTTCAGGGAAGGCAGGGTTTCAACCCTGAATGTGAGAAGGTCAGATGTATCACTACATTTTAACTTTACGAGATTTTTTTTTTTAATCTGAAAAAGCTGCCTTTGGAGGGAGTACTTTGGTGATCTAGAAGATGGGAAAAGCTCTGATAGCTAGAAAGGTGTACGTATCCATTATTAGTATGCTGAAACTATTTGGAATTGTTGCTGCTTGGTCTTATTTTATTTAGCGTATTTTCTCGAGAGCTGTATGTTTTAGTTGAGAAATGCTTGAGGCATAGTTTGAAGTAAACACATCAGTACCTGTGAATCTGGACAGAAAGCTTTTTTGCTACTGGGCCTCAAAAATTCACGAGCACTTTGTGTAAAAAGGGGTTCCAGTTCTTTTTTGAAAACCGAATGTGAAACACATTTGGTTCCAAATTTATGCTTTGAAATTATTTTTAAAAAAGCAAAAATCCACCAGCAGTTTTTATCTCTTTCTGTAATGTTCGCAACCCATTACTGTTTTGCTAAATGATAATGCTGATAAGTAAACATAAAATACATGGCATTATCTTTCATTCTGCCTGCTAAATGCTAGCAATTAAATAACAGCCATAGTAGCTCCATGGAGTGTAAAACCATAACCTAGCACATTAGTGTGACAAAAAATAGAGAATTTTGTGATAATCAGGAGACATCTGTGAATAAGAAATTATGCACGCTCTCTCAAACAAAACCAAAGCAATGCATCCTTTATAACTAGAGTAGATTGTTTTTCAAAGAAGCTGTGATGGCCCTGCAGGCTAAAAAGTCTAGCTAAATGTATGTGAGCAGCTACGTAAAAATTTAAATATAAAAAGCCAGATTTGCAAGTATTATATGATACCTTGCATGCAGGAACCTCTCAACTCTTCAGTTTATTTTATTAAATTATAAGTATGCTATAGACTTTTTTATCAATAGTCTACACTTATGTATGCTCAGAGGTACATTTTGTGTATCAAAGTTTCCTATATCTACATTGCACTGCCAAATAAGTGTCATTTGCATGAAGATTTCTGGGCTAAGTTAAAATTTGTCTGCAGTGCCAATATGTAGAAAATTATGTATTTCAGTTTCATTGCAGTTCAAAGAACTGTTGATAGTTACTTAGACTGAGAGGACAACTTTTCACAGATCTTTAATAATAATAATTATTATTATTTTTATACTGCACCTTTTGGATCTTTTTTTAATTGCGGCAATTAAAAGTTTGATCTAAAATCCATGGAAGTCATTAATTCATTCCTTCATTTTGACTGCTTAGTGTCCTCAGTATCATTAATGAGAGATATATGTAAAAACCTTTTTGAAACAGTAAATAATTTAAATTGACACTTTAGTACTATGAATAGAGTTCTAGTCAAAAAAAGGTAGTGGAAGTAGTTCTGAAAATATAAATGTACTTTCTTTATTTCCAAATAGACTGTTCTATTTTAGAAAAGGTAATTTTGTTTTCTCTTTTTTCTGATAAGTACTTTATTTTCTGTTTTGGCATAACAACTGTATTCTCTTAATAAACAGTTAAGCAAAATGGTTAGAAGCCCTAAAAATGAAACGTAATTTGCCAGGTACCAGTTGCCTAATAAGGATTCTTAGACTTCAGAATTTTACTATGGCATTAGTATTATCAAGTGGTGTTATCTACCAGATATCAGCTCACTACAGAGTAGTCGTACCTAAGTTGGGCACTTGTTGGAAGATGTCTGACTGTGACTCAGAAAGGCTTTTTTCTGGATGAATGAAACATATTTACTTTGACACTAAATTAAAGGATTTTATTTTGTGTTTTATGACAAACATCAAGAATATTTTTCTCAAACCATTTTCCTTTCTAGATTTTAAATGATCTGGATATACATTCTTTACTGAGCTTTTACAGCAAACAACTTATGCTAAAGCAATTCTAATAGATGGAAGAGAATGATTTTCCCTTGCAGAAATAATAAGCTTGTCTATCTTGTTCACTTTACAGTTCTAAAAGTGTCTTTCCTTACTGTTTTTACTGTAAGGAAAGAAAATGGATTTTCTCCAGCAGTTCAATTAGTTATATTTCTCTCTAGCTGAGCATTAACGTGATCCCAAGATGTTAATTTAAAAAATGCACTTTATTTACTATTATACAACAATGTAATAGTTTACAATTTTTTCTTAGTATCAGTTCACTAGAGTAATATAGTATCTTAAACTTCTCAAGATGAAGTCTCACAGCCTCCAAACACCCCTGGGTTCATTTGCCAAACTCCATTTCTTATTTTAGCAGGGGTTTCTCTCAATTCAAGACAGGAAACATAGGGAAAGATGATCCATGTTTTCCAAGCGGAAATGAACAAAAAATCTGTGAATGTTTTCAACTTGAAGCTCCAAGCATGTGTTAAATAACAGATTATTAGAACAAAACTACTTTTTTGTTTAATTGATAGATACTGCTGCAATATCTTTTTTAACAGTTATCAAAATAATAATATGATTAATTTTTATAATCTGAATTTATAAGAGACTTCTTGGACTGTTTATTCCTCTAAATAAAGATTATGGAAGCTTCTATACTTCTCTAGCAAAGTGGGGTGGGTTATATTTTAGCTGGTTTGAGTCTTTTGGCATTACGTGGATATCATTAGGTGATAAAGTAATGTAAGCGTTTAATAACACTACCAAAGTTTTCTTACTGTATTGAGATATCGAGATACAACTTGTTTTCTCTTCTAAATAATGGTAGAATTGTAATTTTAATTTTAAAACATTAGTGTTATGTAGCTTTGATAAGGGAAAAGACTGCATAATATAAAAGTAGTTCCTATTTTTCTTGGCTTTCTTGACTTTTTCCTTTTTTTTCTTAGTTGAGTGCCTGTTTCTTCAAAATTCTTTTTTTCTGTTCAGAAAATAAACTAAAGTATTTAATTTTGATCAGAGAAACACAGTTCTACATATTTTAGTTCCTTAAACTGAAGTGAAATTTATTATTTCCACCCAGCTTTTTTGTTTACCCAAACTACGGAATGAGCTGTGGGAACTGTTGTTCTGTCTGTACCTGTTGCTAATGATTTTCTCTAGGTATTAAGCTTTGTGGTGGATTACTTGCTTCAGCTACACCAGATAATTTGACATAGTCTGTTTTTCAAAAATAAAGAAGTTTTAAGGGATCACAGGATATTACAGCCACTCAAAACAATGTAATCGAGTTGTCATACTTCGCTGAATTGGTCAAAAAGAAGTTTTTGATTTCTAAATAATTCATTTTGACAGTTCCAAAATTTAACTCTAAAATTTCTCTAATGCCTCCACTGGCAAAAGTTTATTTATTTATTTATTTCACCATAATAAGGAAATATTTCAAAATAATAGTATTTGGATATTCAGATCTGACAAGTTTTTTTATTTACAGATTATCAGAGCAAAACCTTAGTGAACATGGACACACAAAACTGGCTTCACACTTTAAAAAAAGCATCAGTGTACTTTTACAACTACGTCATTGATCTAAAGCTTTTGAATTAAAGTCGTCTCACATATTTTAATCTCTGTATCCTTTTCTAATGTTACCTGTATGCCATGTTGACTACTATCAAGATTCTGATCCATAAAAATAAGTAAATGTTTAATGTAGGCTCACAAGAAATATTGAACTTGATAGGAATCTAGCTGAACACTTAACTGAAAAATATATATTGTCTTAACTGAGAAATATATATTTTTACATATTTTTAGCAGAAAGAAGTATGAAACAATTATATGATGATAATTTAAAATAAAAGAGTAGATAATATTCTGCAGTGCCTTACACAGCTGTCTGCGTTTTTATAGAGAACCTGTAACATTACCAGAACAGCCATGCTTTGCATTCAGTTCAGGAAAAGTGATTACAAATATGTGAGTTGGGAGACAATCTGATCCACTATTATTGGACCGCGTAAATATAGGTCTAAACCACTCTTATGCTTATAACTGCCTGAAAAAATCATGTAGAATATATCCACTGTAGGCCTATTCAGAAATTGAAACACATCTCGACTTACAAATAGAATTTATACAAACCGCTATATTCAGTAACATTCCTAACTTGAAAAAAAGAAAATATTTCACTTATTTTCCAAAATTTTTCATGGATGCCCTGCAAAGGACAGAAATGTTAATGGTGCTGAATTGTATTACTAAATCTTTAAAGAGTTGTCAAGCCAGAGCAACAGTTAACTGTTTGTCTCTGACCTTGGCACAAGGCAGGAATTAAAGTGCATATTTATCACAACATGTAAAAAGTATGCATTGAAGTTTGAAAGCTGGTAGAAGAAAAGGTTTCTGCCAAAAAAGCAATGATAGATATAGCAGTACATGGCAGAGATCCCAAGGTTAAGGCACCAGATGTGAGTTATATGATTTGTGAGGAAAGATGTTTAATGTGACCACTGCACAGTCGGTGCACAGTAATACTTGAACAAATCAGTTGTTTACATAGGAGACTATGAATTGATAGTATTAAGTGTGTATACTTTATTGAAAAACATTTATTCCACTCTGTGGTCATCTGAAATGAATATATTTGATACAAATCACTCTGTGCTCCTGGGGATAATACCATACAGATCTTCAAGACAGCAGGAGAGCACAGAGATGATTTTTCTGTAACTTGCATAATGCTTGTCTCAACTGTAGGGAAACATATTTTCAGTTAGCCAAGAACCAAGTGTTACTAAAATTGTGAGATAAACTATAACAGGAGAAAACTTCTGCCAAGCAGCCCATTCCCTGTAATCCTAGTCTTAGAAGGAGCCAAGAAATAAACAAAGTTTAAGAAGTAGAAAATAAGTTTATTAACTATGAGATCAATATTTTGTGAAAAATGAAGAAAAAAGCAATGAACAATTTGACTACATTCACTTCTCTGACTTAGGTACTTCTATCTTACTTTTCTTATTCACTCTTCTCCTCTGTTGCTATGTTGTATTTTAGGCCTTTGTAAACCACATGAAAGGAGGCAAATTATTTCACTGGCTGTCTTCTAAAGAAACTAGGTAAAAAATTATTAGTCTGCTGCCAAGAAGGAACTTGGTTCCCCACAACAATCTAGTTCAAGCCTAACTATCAGGTTCTGTAATGGAAGCTTACAGAGTATTTAAATTACAATATTAAAACATTTTAGTCACTATGCAGGGGAGGAATGCACTTATGTATAACCCAAGAACTACAATTCGTTATCATGCAGAGAACCTTTTAATGGTTTTATTATTGGTATTTCTTTGCTTCTCTACAGAATACAGAGTTTTGAAATTAAACTGAACAATGTTTTCAAAACCAGAAACTGCATCTCAAAGGACTTTTGGTAGTTGGGATGCACAAATATATTTTAGAAATGCCACAAGGCATCTACTGCCCAATGTACAAAGGGACAAACTGAGTTTAGGAGGCTACTTCTAAAGATTTCTAACTCCATATTCCTTCACTGTATGGTTGTGAGTGTATATGTGAGCCATTTCTTGGGAGTTAGAAAAAAAGTGTTTTAGCTTTCAGTGATGCAGGAATTCAACGAAGCTTGGCTTCAGAGTTCATGATCTGGAGGGAACAACGTACTGAATGCTGATGTTCATCAGGGAGTCTTCTTCCCATTAGTTCCTGTTAAATTTAGTGTCCTGTGACTCCTGTTCCTGCCTTCAGGTCACCCAATATCTCTAGCCTCTTTGCTGCTTCCTTTTGATGCCTCCAATTCTGTATACTTAGCCCCATGAAATTCCAGTAGCTCTGCCTCCTTCCTACCTCCTGCCCAGTTAGAAAATCAACAAACACAGCAGTACAAAGCTGCATGTACACTGATTAGCAGGAGCTATGTAGCCGAGCACAATACCAGCAGCTAGACTCCCTCTGTTTTTTTTCCCAGCAGATCACCAATGGGGTCTGTATTCTTGACCAGTCATTGCACTTCACAAAATATGTAGCAAAATGAGACCGCTTGGTCTCTGAAAAAATCAGTGGACATTGACCAGTTCATTAAAAAGGTGTTAGACAGACAATGCAACTGTATAACCTTAGTTTTCTTCGGAAACAAGGCAAGAATAAGAATGTCATCATCTAGTGCTGTTGGTTGGGAATCTGTAATTTTATAGGACAAGAGTTCCAGCACTGGAGAGAGAACAGAAAATCATGCTAAGGTGCTAACAGATTCCTAGATGTATGCCTATATTTAAGAAATTGTGTTCTTTAGCCTGTGAATTTCATTAATACTGGTAGTCATTTGAGGAACAGATGAGGTTCACGAACACTGGCTACATATGCCCGCTTTGTAGTCATCAGATGGTTCATTTGGCTCTTGGTCACCTTTCTTTCCTTGTGATTTCCTTCCATTTTCTTCCATACTGTTAATGCTTTGCAATAGCTGTTCTAATCCCTCAGTTTCCATTACAATCTTTTTTCCCCTTTCTAGTACCTGTTTAATATCCCAGGTTGTTTTTTTCTTCGGTCGTTGTATTCAATCTTTCCATCCCAGCTCTTTCTCTAATTTCTTTTAACAGTCAATACTGTCTGTCCTCACTGCCTCTTAGTCACATGTATGTGCTTGAGTTCACGCTTCAATTTGTGTTCCCACTTTCTTACTTCCTTGTTATGGTCAGTTTGCCCAGGTAGCCTCAAAGTCCTAGCCGGCTCACTGATTCCTTGTCAAATATATTTCCCTTTACCGTTTCCTTCACATCTTTAAGCAACCACTTTCATAAAACTCAGATCTTTTCTCCCAGTCTGCAAACAACTTAAAAGAAGATCTCTTCATGGGATGGGGTTTTGGTTACCTTAAAAAATGTACATAGCTTTTGTTCCTGCCTGCAGAATATGTCAGAGTAATCTGGAAAACTTTACAAATTAATGTAACCTCTTAAATTTTTCAGTAAAGAAAGAAATGTAACATATGTCATGCTGATAGCTCACACATCATGGATCGGGGCAAAGCCTTCAACAGAGAACCTAGACATCCTCCCCCGGCAACCTGATTCACATAGTCTGCTCTCTTTCTGACCTAACAGTATACCTCCCTTCCTGTTAAATAGTAGTGGGCCCATGCCACTGGAGAAATTTACAGTATGGCAAAATTATTACAGTAAAATTAACTTATTTATTGCCAACAGTGAAAGATGTTTTAGAGGTCAAAGAATGCCATTAACATTGAACTTATGCGGCTGATGCTTTCAGTGCTCCCCAACCCAAGTCAGTTTTCTAGAAATGAACTAAATTTCACATAGCAAATATTTATAAAGTGATATAGTGCAAAGTCTCAAATGCTACATTGTTAGTATTTCACAGCATAGTGAAACGGATTTTATGTGCTGGAAAAATGTACTTGGTGTCATATAAAACTTAAAATAAGACAATTTTACAATTTGTATATGACCAACTGCCAGGAATAGTTTTTTATACATTGCTATCAAAAGAAAATATTTTCATATTCAGCATAAGATTCATAAGTATGCTAACCTTAATCATTTAACATTGTCGTAGGCTGCTAGAGAGCCTAGAGAGGAACAATACTGTGCTGATTATAGTCAGGCCATTTATTAAAGTGCTAGTGGTGTTCAATAACACCCTTCAAATAAAGTAATTTAATAGAAAACAAACACGTAAACTGTTACTCTCACCCACGACTTCTTCCCCAGAGGTCCTGTACATGCAACAGTGATGCTCCATTAACAGTGAATTTTAGTATTTATGTGATTATCAGGCAACCATAAGATTCCCAGTATTTATGAGAAACAATCTCTTCCTACAGGGATTATACACACATGGAAGTTAATGACTAAATTTGTCTCTCTATGCATTCTGAGATCAACTTGAGTAAAATGTAATTCAAAATTACCATCAAAGAGGCTCTGCAATTTCTCTTCCTCTCATACTGAAGAGTACAGAAACAACAAAAAAGGATGCATTCTAACAGTAAAGAAAAGTAACAAAAGAAAAATTTTTCTGAAATCCAGTTATTGGGGGTACTGAGGTGGTAAGGTATTTTGGTGCTAGTTTCTTGTTGCCTAGGCAAGTGCTCTGACCATTACCTAGTTAACTAAAATTTCCTTCTGTGATCAGTTTACACCATAAAGAATGCACGACTACATTTTCATTGGAGCCAGATCAGGCATCCCCAGAAATTCCACCTTCTCACTGTGTCCTAGATGGGCTCAAGTGGGATAAAAGCGTCTAGATGCTCAGTCAGTATGGTATGGTAGACTACATTTTTGGACATAGAATTTAGATGCCAAAATCTTTTTTCAGATACAGCCCTTGAACTATTGTTATGTGAGATTGAAATCAACCACAGCTGGCAATCAAACAGCTAAATAAATTGTGGTCCTAAAGGGACCAGACTGAACGACTAGGAAGCTTTCCTGCAGATTCCTCTGGATAGAGGCTTCTGAAGGGTTCTGTTGCTTGTGCCGAATGCTTTTAGTTGTTCATTACTGAATGAAAGCTGCCAGTAAATATTTCTTTAGCACTTCAGTAGGTCTTTATAACTTCATATTATTTTGTTTTGTAGTTCATTGCATTTCACTGTGCTCATCACATGGCAAGTTAAAATTCAGAAACAATCTGCCTAGTTTCTTTCAAACAGTGACTAATACTGTCATTGTATTTACTAGATTTATTTGTTTGAAGAACACTATATTCATGTACACAATATTCATGAGAATATTGAAAAGTATCTTTTACAGAATCATGAGGAAAAATTATATTCTTCAGTTATGATATCCACACATTTCTTGATTCTTCACAAAGTATGTGCAGCAAAACCACAAACGTGCTTCTAATTACTGATATCTGCTAAAAAACTGGCCAAGTATGTTTATAGTGGTACCATTTTCTACAGGAAAACATGGAGATGAATAACACTTGGATATGTTAAATTATAGCAAAAACAATTTACCTCAAACTAGTCCCGTTTCCTTCTAACCAAATAAATTCTTGTTATGTAGGTAGTTTCCCTAAATGCCACCTAAACGTAGACTCTAGCATAGATGTTAGGTTTTCACTGTCTTGCATAGTTCTGAAACATATGCTTCCATTCCCCACTCTTTAAATTTGTTAATGCCCTTCACAATGCTGTGGATTACTTTATGCCTTATTGCTGAAAGAATTTATACTGTATGTATTAAAGTTGTTCAGTAAGTTTCTGATTACTTTTATTGCTTTGTTTATTCTGCATGTAGGCATAAGCAATTATTTTCAAAAAGATTTAGTGATTTTAGATGCATGCATTTCTTTGGTACCAACTCAAGAGACTTTCACTGGGCATGAATCCAGCCTGTTGGAGATGATTTAACTGGTGTCCAGAAACAAAAACAATCTCAGTCAGCCTCAAATCCTGGAAAAATCCTGGATTATTCAGTAATCTTCAGCATCTACTGCAAACTTACTGTAGCTGTAGCAGGCATGAACATCTGATCAGAAACCATGAGCCTGAAAGGTGAATAACAAAATACTACCAAAATGAAAATTACTAGAAGGTTTTTACCTTTTGTCCCTCTCTCTCTAGTCATTGGAGTTTAGAACGGATCTTTAATAAGCCACATATTCTTGATATATTGTACAAGTTTGGCTCGGGTTTCCTTTCCGTGATTTTCTATGTGATTAGAGTATGCCTGTGTAGGAAATGCCACCCTAATGATAATAATTTTAAACGGCAAACTACGAATGATTTTTAAATGTCCGGGTACAGTACAGTTGGTCAACAGAAAAGCAATAGCAGCAGTGATACAGCTAAAAGTAGAAAAATATTTAATGATACAGGAGTCTCTTCTCAGGCTTTTAAAAATGGTAGGTAGCAAGGAGAAGAGTTTTGTTGCTTTTGTTTGTTTGTTTTAATTGACACAATGTACAATAGCAATTATAATCCATCCCTAATATAGCATCCTGAAAGTGAAAATAAGTGAAGCTATACTCCTGCAATACATTTTGACATTCACTGGAGTTGCCAATAACATCAAAATACTTTTTTACCTGTTTTTATCCCTTTGGAAAACAGGGCATTAAACTGGGTGTCACAGGAAATTGGTATTTCTGAACTTCAGGAATCTTTCCATCTGACTACGTTGCAGCTCGTAGCATAGTCTAGAAGTATTTAAGTTAGCTTAAGAGTGGCAAGCTGAGATTTCAGTTGTTACCAAAAGAAGGTATCAGCATCCCGAGTGCACTAATAGGCCTTAGTGGCCCTGGCAAGCCACACCCCAAATCCCGACCCACTGGTGGAGGGGCCCCATTGCAGCTCAGCCCTGAGCCTGTACTCCCTGCTTACTGTAAGGGCACTGCATGGGCTGGGGGCTCCCCATGGGGACAGCAGGGCAGGGCCTGGCAGGCAGGGCCTGTCCCCCTGCCCAGCCCGGAAGCAGGCAGGACAGCCAGGGGCCCACTGCAGGCAGCCCCAGCCCTGGGCATCGGGCAGCTCCCTGGGGGTGTGGGCCCAGCTTGGCAGGGCCCATGGCCAGGCAGAGCAGGGCTGTGGGGAGCGGGGGCTCGCCCTGCTGCAGCGTCGCTGGGGCAGGGACTGACAGCCCTGGGGGGGCTGCGTGGTGTCCTCAGGGCCCTGGCAGCAAGTTGGGAAAGAGAGAGGTGGTCACATGCATCCCAATTTACTGGTGATGCTCAGCATCTCTCACCTAGGCTACAATGAAAGGCATTATCTGAAGCTCCATGATGGCTCCTCATCTTTTCCCTTTTTTGTGCTCTTTTATGAGGTGTCTCTCAGTACAGTCTCGTGAGAGATACTGGATTTATTACTCCCAGTGAGAGCTGGACTTACTACTCCCATTTCTTTTAATGGTATTACAAACAATTTTTCTTTGGTTATATTTGGGATTCCTACTCATGGATGCCTTCCTAGAACTTACTCAAACTGGTTTTCAGGGAGCCTAAAGTGTGAATTTACTCTTTTCATCACTGGCCTTAATATGGAAAGGGGTTTTTTTTTTATTATTTATTGTTCTTAGAATGCCTAACAAACTGACAGTTGCCACATATTTGCTAGTCATTAATTTATCTCCTTTCTTTGCTAGCTAATTAAGAAGTTTTGCCTGAAAGGGACTCCAAAGTTTTACTAGCAAAGCTTAGGTTCTTTTTGATTTCTCAAAGCTTGTGGGTATATTAAAAGAGCTGACATAGTAATCTAACTACAGGTAGTAACAAAAATACAGAGTTATAGGTTAGATGAAATTGTATTTTGTGTTTCGTCTTTCAACTTAAACTCATTGAGGTAATCCCTGTATGTTCATAGATTAACATTTGTTGAACAAACGATTATGAATCATTGGCTCTGGCACCAAGTTTAATAGAGCTGGACTGGCACCAACAACCATGACCTCCACTGCTTTTCAAAATAAACTTTAGTCTTCCAGTAGATCTTTGCTAGTTTTTCTCTAAGTTTTCGCCAATGTCAGGGTGAATTAGTCAATATGTGATAGTCTGAATCACACATAGGCTTCAAAGCCAAATCAAAAGTGAGCTGGCTCAGGCATAGCTGTATGTTGAGCTGCAATAGCTACACTGCTAGTCGCACTCCAGCTGATCAGCTGAGAGATAGCACAGGTATCTCACATAGAAGTCAGTTATGCAAGCTGACTCTAAAATGAATTGGCTTGCACCAGTTAAGTAATAACTGCTGTAACCATAGAACAAAAGCAAAAAAGCAACTTCAGTTAAGTTTCCGTTTCCATTTCCAAAGAATTCAAAATAATTCTGTTGTCCTTCTATTCAACTTTTGGTAAAATATAAACATTGTGCAATCGGTTACTCCAGAGCAATGTACTTAACATTCCTGTGATGAATTTAGGTAATATGACCCAGGGAGGCTGGGGGAGGTGGGGACACACACACACGCGCACGCGCACACACAAACACGCATTCTGATTGAGGCTGGCTTTAAGCTTTTCTGCTGGATTTCCTCCCACCATAAATACTACTTGTCTGTTCGGGTGGACTAGATCTAATTTAGTGTCATTTTTCATAAAACATTCACACTTTGTTGTTCAAGCATCTGATTCCTGCAGAACTCTGAACAGATTGTCTACTATCTTTAAGATTTTTCAACCTAGCTCTGTACTAAAGAGAAAATGTAACTTTATCTACTGGAGTTGCTATGATACTAGTTCAAGCTTTAGTTTCTTAGTTTTATTATATCCTCTGTAATTTCAAAGTGCTAGAAGTCAAAATTCTGATTTCTGTATTGTTGGACAGATGATGTGGGTCTGCTGATATGTTTAAAACTATATCTTATGTCCAAAAGTATATCATCCAGTTTCAGTAACTTTATTTAAAAAATCTGTTATTTATAAACCATTGAAGGACTATTCCTCAGGAAATACTCTTTTTAAATAATGTCTTAGTATGCCAAATTCAAAGAATGAATACATGGTTTCTTTTCTTGTAACTTCATGGTTTAACAATTAAAGTTTGTTATATTAAGTTTGCTGTATAAATTCTTACATGTTTTAAGTGAAAGAATCATAGAATCATTTAGGTTGGAAAAGACCTTTAAGATCATCGGGTCCCACCATAAACATAACACTGCCAAGTCCACCACTAAACCATGTCCCTAAGTGCCACATCTACATGTCTTTTAAATACCTCCAGGGATGGTGACTCCACCACTTCCATGGGCAGCCTGTTCCAATGCTTGACAAGCCTTTCAGTGATAATATCCAATCTAAACCTCCCCTGGTGCAACTTGAGGCCATTTCCTCTTGTCCCATCACTTGTTACTTGGGAAAAGAGACTGACACCCACCTCGCTACAACCTCCTTTCAGGTAGTTGTAGAGAGTCATAAGGTCTCCCCTGAGCCTCCTCTTCTCCAGACTAAACAACCCGAGCTCCCTCAGCGGCTCCTCATATCGCTTGTGCTCTAGACTCTTCACCAGCTTCGTTGCTCTTCTTTGGACACGCG
>JAVKLA010000053.1:8352143-8401535 GCA_034782735.1 Sagittarius serpentarius | reverse complement strand
GAGCCTCCTCTTCTCCAGACTAAACAACCCGAGCTCCCTCAGCGGCTCCTCATATCGCTTGTGCTCTAGACCCTTCACCAGCTTCGTTGCTCTTCTTTGGACACGCTCCAGCACCTCAATGTCTTTCTTGCAGTGAAGGGCCTAAAATTGAGCACAGTACTTGAGGTGCAGCCTCACCAGTGCTGAGTACAGGGGTAAAATCACTTCCCTAGTCCTGCTGGCCACCCTATTTCTCATACAAGCCAGGATGCTATTGGCCTTCTTGGCCACCTGGGCACACTGCTGGCTCATACTCAGCCAGCTGCTGACCAACAACCCCAGGTCCTTTTCTGCCAGGCGGCTTTCCAGCCACACTTCCCCAAGCCTGCAGTGCTGCATGGGGTTGCTGTGGCCCAAGTGCAGGACTCGGCACTGAGCCTTGTTGAACCTCAAACAGTTGGCCTCGGCCGGTTGATCCAGCCAGTCCAGATCCCTCTGTAGAGCCTTCCTACCCTCAAGCAGATCAACACTCCCGCCCAACTTGGTGTCGTCTGCAAACTTACTGAGGATGCATTCGATCCCCATGTCCAGATCACTGATAAAGATATTAGACAAAGCTGGCCCCAATACTGAGCACTGGGGAATACCACTTGTGACCAGCTGCCAACTGGATTTAACTCCATTCACCACCACTCTTTGGGCCCGGCCATCCAGCCAGTTTTTTATCCAGCAAATAGTACGCCCATCCAAGACATGACCAGCCAGTTCCTCCGGAAGAATGCTGTGGGAAATGGTGTCAAAGGCTTTACTCAAGTCTGGGTAAACAATATCCACAGCCTTTCTCTCATCCACTAAGCGGGTGACCTTGTCATAGAAGGAGATCAAGTTAGTCAAGCAGGACCTGCCTTTCATATGCCCATGCTGACTGGGCCTGATCACCTGGTTCTTCTGTACATGCCATGTGATGGCACTCAGGATGATCTGCTCCATAACCTTCCCTGGCACTGGGGTCAGACTGACAGGCCTGTAGTTCCCTGGATCCTCCTTGCTGCCCTTCTTATAGCTGGGCGTCACATTTGCTAACTTCCAGTCAACTGGGACCTCCCCAGTTAGCCAGGACTGCTGGTAAATGATTGAAAGTGGCTTGGTGAGCACTTCCACCAGCTCCCTCAGTATCTTTGGGGGATCCCATCTGGCCCCACAGACTTGTGTGTGTCTAAGTGGTGTAACGGGTCACTAACGATTTCCCCTTGGATTATGGGGGCTTCATTCTGCTCCTCATCCCTGTCTTCCAGCTCAGGGCCTGGGTACCCTGAGAACAACTATTAAAGACTGAGGCAAAGAAGGCATTACGTACCTCAGCCTTTTCCTCACCCTTTGTCACTATGTTTCCCCCTGCATCTAATAAAGGATGGAGGTTCTTCCTAGCCCTCCTTTTGTTGTTAATGTATTTATAGAAACATTTTTTATTGTCTTTTATGGCAGTAGCCAGATTAAGTTCTAGTTGGGCTTTGGCCCTTTTAATTTTCTCCCTGCATAACCTCACAATGTCTTTGTAGTCCTCCCAAGGTGCCAGCTTCTTCTTCCAAAGATCATAAACTCCCTTTTTTTTTATTTGTTGTGTAAGTAAGTTCTTACATGTTGTTAGTGACATTATAGCATTGCGCTCAACAGTTCCAATCTGCAAAGGTAGGCACAAAGATAAATACCGTCCTGTTGCTTCTACCACTGTTTCTTACATTGCACAGTAGTATTCTATTATCCACACATTATAGACAGACATGGAAGTTTTGTTTTTCTTAAGACATTCCTCAGCTATATGAATTGATTCCTCTTTTCAGAAATTCCATCCCTGTTTATGTATCCAGTATTTCTAGCTGGCTGGTTCTCATTAGCTGTTGCAAACCTCCCTGAGGACCATTGGAATTCAGGTGTTATGCCACTATCTTGTTACATATACCTTGTTTTGAACTTCCCCCTAAGCTTTTACGTTCATTACACTTTGTGGAACACTTCAAAATTTGACAGAATGAGGTGAATAGCTATCACCTAATATTCTGATTACAGATAAGAAAGTATCTGCATTAGGGTTCTTTCAGTGACTTCCTGAGTTCTTTGTCACCAGAGAGTCTTCATCAAGGAAAAAAAGCTAAAGATGGCTGCTGAAGACTTTTTGGTTCCAAAGCATGAGAAACATGAGTCAAATATTGCAAAAGAAAGCCAAAGAATCATGGTATTCGTGTTATCTGCCCTGCCTCTCTGATGACATTCATGGTATGCAAAGATTAAGCTGAGGGAAAGATGAATCAGAGAGGTCTGGATGTTGGTCCTACAGGAATAGAAGCCAGCTGAACTTGTGAGTCTCTTTGGAGACAAGGAGATTGGAGGTCTTGTAATTCAAAAAGAGAGAATAAAAGACTTGATGGCATTCTCGAGAGAGAAGGAGTTCACCTGTCTCAGAAAGAGTGGGACAGTGCTGACCGAGTAAAACTTGTTCTGTCTCAGCTGACAGAACTCTTCCTAAAGCAGAAATTCTGTTTGATAAACTACTAAAAGGAACAGTAGAATGAGATGGAAAGAGACCTGGAAATCCTAAAAAGTAAATACTTAGAAAGAAATATATCTTGTCTGATTTGGAAAAAAAATTTGGTCTTTAAAGACAAAATCACTCACCTGCTGTAATGGTCATACCTGGGAATAATCAGAAAGTCTTAATCAACCTTCAGAACTTAGAGAAACCTTTAATATTCTATTAGTAAATAACAAATATCAGAATACATTTTTAATATATATTTATAAGCCATATGATTTTTCTGTCTATTTCAGAAGTTTCTAACACAATCCTTGCTCCTGTTCTCTAACAGCATTGGTATAACACACAAACCCTATAGAATAGGTTTCACAGACAGAGCAGACTGAAATTTTAATGATTTGTGTCAGATTCATGGTTATGAGTTCCCAGTAGGAGCTACAATACTAACAGAAAACATATAAGTTTTAACCAGCCCCCGCAAATGCTTCTGCTGCCTGCTGTTTAGAAAGTTTACTACCATATGGTCTTGGCCAGCATGCAACATGGGATGCCCAATAATATCTCATTTACTTCTCTGAATATCAAAGACCTTAATTCAAATGGCACAGTAGTCTAGAAACTGTTATAAAGATTTTTGGTAGGTGCTGTTGTGGAGCTGATGTTTGCAGGACCTCGTCCTCATGGGGGCATTTAACTACCCCAATATATGCTGGAAGGACAACACAGCAGGACATAAGCAATCCAGGAGGTTTCTGGAGACCATCGATGACAACTTCCTGACAGAAGTGACAGAAGTGTCAATGAGGAGAGCTGCTCTGCTGGACCTCATACTTACAAACAAGGAAGGGCTTGTTGGGCATGTGAAGACTGAAGGTAGCTTTTGCTGCACTGACCATGATATGGTGGGATTCAGGATCCTGAGGGGAGGGAGCAGGGCAAAAAGCAAGATCACAAGCCTCGACTTCAGGAGAACAGAATTAGGCCTCTGCAGGGATCTGCTTGAAAGAGGCCCATTGGACATGGCTCTGGAGGGAAGAGAGGGCCAAGAAAGCTGGTTGATACTCAAGGATAACCTCCTCCAATGTCAACAGCAGTCTATCCCAACAGGCAGAAATCTAACTACAAGTCTATCCCAACAGGCAGAAATGCCAGGAGGTTTGCATGGATGAACAAGGAGTTCCTGGTAAGCTCAAAGATAAAATAGGAGTATACAGAAGGTGGAAGCAGGGACAGGTAATCTGGGAGGAATACAGGGACACTGTCTGGGCATGCAGAAATGAGGTTAGGAAATTCAAAGCCCACCTGAAGTTGAATTTGGTGAAGGATATGAAAGGCAATGAGAAGGGCTTCTATAAGTACCTAAATAGCAAAAGGAAGACTAGGGAAACGGGCATGCTGTGGACAGGGGCAGTGGCTCTGGTGACATAGGGCATGGAAAAGGCTGTTACTGAATACCCTATTCACCTCATTCTTTACTAGTGAGAGCAGCCCTCAGAAATCTAAGGCCCTGGAGATCAGTGGGAAGGCCTGGAGCATGGAACATTTACCCTTGGTGGAAGAGGATCAGGTTAGGGAATACTTCAGCAACCTAGATATAGACAAATCCAGGCTGTGATGGGATGTAACCATGAGTGCTGAGAGAGCTTGATTACGGTGACTGGGAGAGGAGTACAAAGACTTGAGGAAAGTAACTATCACCCTTGTCTTCAAAAAGGGCAAGAAGTAGGAACCAGGGAACTACAGGCTGGTCAGCCTCACTTCAGTCACTGAGAAGATGATGGAATAACTAACCCTGGAAACCATTTCTGAGCACATGAAAGACAAGGAGGTGATTAGCAGTAGTCAGCATGGCTTCACAAAAGGGAAGTCATGCTTTATCAGCTTGATAACCTTCTATGATGAAACAACTGGCTTGGTAGATGAGGGGAGAGCAGTGGATATTGTCTACCTTGACTTCCATAAGGCTTTTGACACTGTCTCCCATACGATCCTCATAGACAAGTTGGTAAAGTTTGGACTGGATGAGCAGACAGTGAGGTGAACTGAAAACTGGCTGAAGGCCCGAGCTCAGAGGGTTGTGATCAGTGGTATGAAGACTAGTTGGAGCTAGTAATTAGTGGTGTACCCCTGGAGTCAGTACAGGGTCCAATACTGTTCAGCGTCTTCATTAATGATCTGGATGATTGGACAGAGTGTACCCTCAGCAAGGTTGCAGATGATACAAAACAGGGAGGAGTGACTGAAGCACTAGCAAGTTGTGGTGGCATCCAGAATGACCTTGACAGTCTGGAGAAATGGGTTGATAGCAACCTCATGCAGTTCAACAGAGAAGTGCAAAATCCTGCACCTGGGGAGGAACAATCCAATGCACCAGTACATGCTGAGGTCTGACCATCTGGCTGCATTAGGAGAAGAGTTGGCAGCAGATTGAGGAAGATAATCCTCCCCCTCTACTCAGCCTTGGGGTGGCCACACCTGGAGTATTGTGTCCAGTTCTGGGCTCCCCAGAACAAGAGAGACATGGACATACTGGAGACAGTCCAGTGAAAGGCCACTGAGATAAATAAGGGCATCTCTTCTATGAGGAAAGGCTGAGAGAGACAGGACCATTCAGCCTGGGAAGAGAAGGCTCAGGGGGATCTCATCAATGTATATAAATACCTGAAGGGAGGGTGTAAAGAAGATGGAGTCAGTCTCTTTTCAGTGGTTCCCAGTGACAGGACAAGAGGTAACAGGCACAAACTGGAACACAGGAGGTTTCATCTGAATATCAGGAAACATGTTTTACTGTGAGGATGACTAAGCACTAGCACAGGTTGCCCATAGAGGTTGTGGAGTCTCCTTCCTTGGAGATAAGCAGAATCTGTCTGGACACGGTCCTGGGCAACCATCTCTAAGTAGCCCTGCTTGAGCAGGAGGTTTGGACCAGGTGACCTCCAGAGGTCCTTTCCAACCTCAACCATTCTGTGATTCTGTGAACCACCAACCCAGACGTATGGCTTTTCCAGTAGACTGTAAGGTGATCTGTCTGTGGCTCGCTGAATCATGTTAATTTTTATAAACCATATTCAGGTTTGATGAACTGGCATTTTCCAGTCAAACTGTTTTTCCTTAGTAAACTTCCAGCCAGATTTGCTGATGATCTGAGGAAGGCTTGACATCACTGATGCTGTGAAAATTGTTTCTTTGGCTGTTCTAAATATACAGTGTGGACTGCTGAGTCCTGGAGGTTTGCAAGCCAGGGATACAGATATAAGATACAGAGACACAAATAAGCAAGATGTGGGAAACCTGACAAATATCTGCTAGGAAAGTCTAACACAAGCAAAGTTTTATGAGAAACAATTTTGGTATCCACTGATTTTGAGAAAAAAGTTCCAGTATTTTACAGACTCCTTTAATTTCGTATAATGAAAACACTGCATATTCCCAGCACTATGTGTTTCCTGCTGGGTGCCTTTCATGAACCAGAAACCTTTCCTCAGTACTTTTTCTCTTCAGAAATAACCTCCCAAATTTACTGTATGTGTTTTATTACTACTAAAGTAATCACATCTTGTTCCACATGTCTCCTATAAATTTATAGAGAAGCTCTTCTCAAATTTTTAAGTATATCAAAACAACTAGAAGTTTTCTTCTGTATTGGAAAGTGAGAGCACAGTAACGTTCTCTGGATAACGTGTAACCAAGTAAAGCAACAGCTGGATGAAGTGGAAAGCTATGGCTTCCTATTGAATGGAAAGAATTTAAATCCGAATTTGTAAAATATAGTGCAACATTGGACAAGCTCATAGGAATGACAGAAAGCCAAGTGCAAGCCAAAATATATATATTTTCAAATATTTCTGGAAGACAATATCCCAATTTTACAACTTCCCTGTAGGAAATTATTTCCTACAATCCAAGATGACCTATATGCATATGGTTCAGTGCAAGAGGAAGCCTGCCAAAGGTCACTTCAGATGAAAAAAATAGGGAATACAATTCTTGCTACAACTTCAGATTGCAGAAACAGAAAGAGAGTCTTAGCAGCAGCCAGGAACAAAGAGTCATAACTTTGGAAGAAAACAGTATTTCATAATTCTCCTAAATTTTGGTCCAGTCATACTATGCTGCAAAAAAGATTACAACAGTAACGAGAACCTTCCAAATATAGATAATTGTCACTGCATGTTCTGTCCTACAAAAGGTGCTATAAAATATAAGTGACATTTTGAGGCAGATTCAAAATATATTGAAGAGTTCAGCTAAGTTAAAGGAGGAAAATAATCCATAAGTTTCAAAGAAATAAGACATCCAAAACAAAACCTGATTTTCCTGTAAATTCTTACAATTTTTGCAATTCCTGTACGCAGAATTTTTATTTATATGCAGTTATCCAATTGCATATGAATATGTAAGTCAGAAGGAAGCATCATATAATAACAAAGCATCATATAATAACAAAGGTTATACCGGAATAGAGCTGATTTTAAGAAGTAACATTCTGATTGGTAGCTCAGTCACTTCACAGGTCTGCTCATTTAGAACTAATAAATCAATAATTTTCTCCCATCTTTTCTTTAGTTTTTGAGACTACTTTACAGACGTGGAAAACAGGACAGGTGTGAATATAACCTGGTGTGAAAGTAAAGGGCATACATAAACAAGCACAAAAATAGAATTATCATGAATATGACATGCACCTTTCAATTTAAAAAATCATAGCTACACTTTTTTAACTCCAGTAGCAGTGAGAATTAGCCATTCCTGATGCAGGACTCATTCTAATGAAAGCGACTGAATTCATCTAAAATAAGAAGCCCTCTCCCCAGAATAGAGTATGTAGTAGAAAAAGCTATGTATATGTAATAGGCAGCTGATAGAACCAATGGGAGTCAAGGTGGGAAAGATAAATGAAAATCTGTATATATGTATTTATTTATATTAATAATTTATGTATTTTGATGGTTTAAGGTACAGAAATCAGGTAGACACCTAGAAACATCAAACTATAGCTTGTTTGAAAAGCAGATTTATTTGGGTTAATAGAAATTTACTATGAAACAATAAAGGCTATATTTATGATGAAAGAGCGGCTTCTCCTGATAATCAGCTGCAGTCAAAAGTCTTTTAACTGTATTTTTAATGATTTTCCATATCTTCTTAAAAGTGATGTAAGCTATAAAACCTCCTTTTTTTATCAGTATACTAGTTTGTCGAAATAACTTAATTTTTTATTAATAAAAATTTTCTTTCCTTTGAAATCTTGTCAAATTTTAGAAGGATAAAGCACAGCCCATTTATTTTCTCTGGAGAATACTTTATGAAAATACTGAGATTTGAGGCTGTGTCTAGGATAAGTGTTCTTATTTTTATGTAGAGGTGATAAACTTAAATTTAATATAGCATGATACTTTCTGGGCAACTGAGGAAAACCATAATGATTTTAAATCAGCATTGTGAGTTATCTGAAGCAGCACTGTATTTACTTTAGTCATTGGCACAAGCTGTGTTATTTTCTTCCTTGGCCGTTCTATTTGACTTGTCAAAACCAGACATATCTATTTTCTTTATGATCACCCTACATTGTTACCTCTCACTGGACACAGTAAATGAAATTAATTTCCTACAGTGGCCAGGTTATATATCTTATTTGTCATTTGTTGAAGTGAAGCTGTACTGCTGGATTAGGCAATTTAGGATCTCCAAAGGAGTGGCTCACAACATAAGCATCGTATAAGCACTGACCTAGCAAAGTATTTGTGCTATGATAAACCAACCACATTAGTGATTTTAAGAATTCCACTGAGAAAATCTGTGTATTTGAATATAAGGGCTATTTGGACCATGGCCATAAATCTGACTGGCTTCATAAACTAGTAAAATATTATGTTATTGTACATACAGTTACATCTTTTCATAATAAGTAGGATAAAGAAATTCAAATTTTATTTCTTGTAACTTCCACACATACTCTATAACAGAAGGTAAGTGATTCATACTCTAGTGTAAGCAGTTTGCAACCCTCCTTTTCATTCTGGAAGACTGCAACACAATTTCATAAAGCAGTAATGTAATGTAGATAGTTCTATGGTGTCATTATAGACTGTGATAGCTTTATAAAGCAAAAATCAGGATATTTCCTCTCTATATATTGGGGTAAAAAGCAAATGTAATAACAAACACAGAGCAAACAAATAACAAAGTGAAACCAAGAAAGATAGCCAATAATGAAAACCACATAATTTCAGTATAACATTTATCCAATATTTGTTTGACATTTCTTAGTAGTTTCTCCCTTTTAATAAATATTAATAGTCTAAATATTCTCAAAAAGAAGGTACTGAGGTAACTTGATACAAATCTAAAAAACCAAAAAGCATAGAAATCAAGCTAAGAGTCGGTTTTATAATATTTACAATTTTTTTTGCAATTTGTACTCATGGGGTCACAAATCAAAAATGTTCCTGCCACAATAATGATTTTCATATAGATTGTCAAAATCCTCTTCACACTTATTATAAACTTGATAAAAAAATAAAGAAAATTAACTAAAAATTAAAAAGCTTTTAAGCTTGTAAAGCTAAAAAGCTTCATTTTTTTAGATACTTTCTAAAATGGTGCTTTATTTTTTTTTTACCTGTTCAAATGTCAGTTAGTTACTGTAATTTATGGAAAAAAGATTCTGTCCTGACCTGATATTAAAAAAAAAGACTTCCTAAATCTCCTAAAGAAACTAGCACAATCCTTACGTTCTGGTATAAATTCAACATTGACTTTTACCTACTTTTCTTAGTTCAGTGTTGTAATATCGAACATACTGCAGTAATGAAAATAAATACGTTTGAACTTGTTTTCTATAAATGATAAGCCTTACTTATCTGATCTTTTTGAGAGTTTAAGTTTTATTAAGAGCCCTTTCAGTTTATTTGGCAATCTTTCTATTAGCTTAAATAGCCAGTGTAAAACAGTGGTTCCTTAAGTAGATGCATAAGTGGACTAAAGTGGTTTGAGGTCTGGTGGCTTCAATGGTAACACTTTTTTGTTACTGAGACAGCCAAGTGTCACTTGACATGGAACAAAAAAGAAAAAACTGCTGACACTCTGTTTGTCATAGCAAATTGCCACATTTTGTATTGTGTCTACCTCTCTGATCTCAAAAACCTGTATTTGTTGCCTTCAAGGGGCACACTGCAACCACTACCAACCAGTATTTGGGGTTTTTCAGACAATGTTGCATTTCAGGGAAACAATGCCTAAAACATGAAGAGATTTGTTCCTCTTTAATGTAGTCATTGCTGCTTTGTGAGACACATAGTTCTCTTGGGGGTCTTTAATGAAATATAGAATAGAATAGAATTAGAATAGAATAGAATAGAATAGAATATTTCAGTTGGAAGGGACCTACAACGATCATGTAGGCCAACTGCCTGACCAATTCAGGGCTAACCAAAAGTTAAAACATGGTATTAAGGGCATTGTCCAAATGCCTCTGGTAGATTCCTGGCTCCTTTACTTTGAGCTTTTGAAACACCAACTCTGTCTATCTTTATAGACACTTCAAATCATTTAATAATTTGGAATCCTCAAGCTTTTAAGTGAGGCTCTTGCTTTTTATCTTATCATTGCAATATAAAGCTAGATGTATCTCTGAGTAAATACATTTAATTAATGATGATTTACTCACTAAAGCTGAATAGGAAACGTTCCCATGTATTTCAGTGACGGCAATAATAAGCTTAGCTTTTTATTGTGCTTGGGTTTTGCACAAGTTGGATTCAACTGGAGTTTAAATCATGACAGATGTTTTGAAATAGACTGTGGTAGCTAAGAACAATATCAGTAGAACTTTTAATTTTGTATTCCTAAGGTGCTTCTCATTAAGTCACTTACATTAGAATACATCTTATTCCCATTTTCAGAAATTAATTTCTTAATACAGGAAAACTTGAGTGCAGTGTGTGAGAAATTACCATCCTGACCATTGATGTCATGTACTCATGTAGTATGCTGCTACAGTACAGAAAATTGCATGGAAAAATTTATATTAATGTACTTGCCCTAATGATAGTTTGATGGATCCAGATTTTTTTTAAATCTTCAGAATGCTTTGTGACCTATGAGATTTTATATTTCTTCTCTAGAATTTGTTTTCATATGTAGGTTTCTTAAAAACTCCTGTCATTTATATGTTGTATAATATAATTTTTATTACTTACAGAGCATTTTAATTGCCCTACGTAATTCCTGATCACAAACAGTTTCTCAGAATAACTGCTAAAATGGATAAAGAAATATTGTTAATATTGCTTGTATGAGTAAGATGAGAGGAAAGTAAAATGGACCTATTGTGAAAGTTATATGAATAGTTTATTAACATGGGGAAAAATGTGCTTTAATTGTCATACTCTATTAAAAATACGGGCCAACATTTTTCTAAATATGATTGATCTTTAAACTACTGCTCAGACTGGATGTGTCTGGGTGTTTTATAGTGGATTTGATGTTGGTCTGGAAGAGGGTGTATAATCAAGAAGTTTGTCTATTTGTGTTGGGAACAGTGTTAATAGCTGGTATTGCTTTTCTCACATTCGACTTCAGGCTATATTAGAGAAAAAGGAAATCTATTTTAAAATTTTATAAAAATAATTAAAGTGTAAGATAAATTTAAATTTTTCTATTTTGGAAAGATAACCTGACTGCAAATGGCCATTGATTTTAGAATTTCCATACCCCAACTTACACTACTAAATCATACACACTTTTCTGATCATTAAAGTCTGTATGACATAGCTAAATCCAGTAAATTATTCAAGCATAATGACAATAAAATATACAATAAACTTGTTTAATAATGTGCTTTGAAATTCATTCTGAATGAGATGGAGGAAGAAGAAGAAAATGGAGATCAAATCTTTGTCTGATAGGGATTAGTATGGCTCAGATTACTTCAATGTTTTTTTGCTGATTTATACCAGCTGAAGTGCTGGCCTGCTCACTGAGTTTTCAAAATCACAGCTGGTTTATTCAAACTGTTTATTTCTCCTCTTTCATCCAATTTTAGCTGTATTGTGTTTACACTGTTCTGAAATTCCGTGGAGTTTTGTCAAATTTCAGGTTTCAATTTAGATTTCACACCAAATAAACGCAAAATCCATCATGGCAAGGAAAACTCTGGTAATTAATACTATAAAGTTGGTTCATCATGGCAAAATTTACAATATTTCATAAGTGTTCATCTAAAACTTATGTATTGTTTCAGGATCAATGTGCCAAAAGAACATATATGGGCAATCTCGTTAAAGGTCTCATAATTTTTGTTATTCAGAGTGCATATATGACATTTTGTAATGTCCCAGTGGCTATAGAAGATAAGAAATCAGTTACAATAACACAGAATGAAAACTATTATTTTTACTGAAAATTATGTAAAACAAAAATCAGTTTCTGAGCTCTGTGTGTATGTATATATATATGTTTATATTCACAATATATATTATTAATTGGATTTTTTTTAAACCAGTGAGAGGTCTGCCATTACCCTGAGTGATGCCAAAATTTCACCCCAGTGTCAAAGACTTCTCAGAATGCCTGAAAATATATCTCTGTGCCAGAATAAAATGCCTTGGAGGATTCCATGTGTTTAAAAGATTCATGGATTTTGTTCAAGAATGATTGACTATGCTAAATAAATACTATTTATTTATGTATGATGAGGTAATCTTGTTCGTACCCTCAGGCTAATGAAAGCCAAGTTAAGAATACATAAAGTAATTACACACACAGTGTAAAGGGATTTGAGGGTCATTGGCATCTATTTGAACATCGTTCTGTAGCCCTGAAATATCAGTTCCTAGACCAAATTCTCATTCCCTAACACACAGTCACTACCTTTTTTACTCCTTTCCTCTCGCTAAAACTGTGATGTCAGCCCCATCACATTATTAAGCAACACGGTTTTTTGTCATGTTCTAGATTGTTTTCATTGATGTTGGTAGCATCTTTTAAGTCACCCTCTTATTCAGATCTCTTACAGAGTATCCTCTTTCTATTCAGTTTCTACTGCTAGGTATTGATTTAAAAAACATTATAAGATTAATTGAACTGGTATAATTAATACACAGTGACAGAGTAGAAGAGGGGGAAAAGTGGTAGAGCAAAAGAAAAGGAGGTAAAGAAAGGACAAAAGAGTGCTCAGATGGCAGCAAGTAGATCACTGCAAGAATACGTTTGCAGAGATGTAGGAAAAAAGACAATGAAAGAAGGAAAAAAGACTGAAAGAAGGACCTAGAAGCTAGAGAATGTGAAGACAAGATCAGATGAAAACACCTAGTGAAGACAAGCTCAAGTGTGAACAAATTATGTAGAATTGATCCAGTTTTGAAGATTAAACAAAAAAATGAGAGAAAAAGGAAAAAACATTTGGGACAGAACAGCATTTTGGAAGTTGAATACATGAAGGAATTAAAAAAAAAAGAAGAAGAAGGCATAAAAACTTGGCAGTTTATGATTCCACAGACATCAACTTTTGGGCCAGTGTACTTAAAATGTATACAGAATGGAGAGCAGCAAGTAAGCAAAAAGTTTGCGGTTACAAATTCATTCATTTGCTGAAATAAAAGGGAAATAAAAAATTAAGTCTACTGCAAAGATTTTTGGTAAGCTTTGAAATTAAGGATTGAAGAGCAGTAAAAAGGCAGATGAAATCCAATATAGTTAAATGTAAATCAGTACACATTAAAAAAAATAAAATTGACATCCACTGTCAGGAAAAAAATCTTGAAAATATGAGAGAGAATTGTATGGAAACATCAGGTCAGAGCTCAGGAGCAATCACAAAAACATAAACAAATGTTAGAAAGTAAGTAGAGGCTAGATCACTCACTATATAGTCCAATTCAAGATCAAGGAATATTGATTAAATTATCAGGCAGTAGGGCACCTTTTCATATATCATTTGGAATGCCAAAAGTTTTTGGAGGTTCAAAAAGCGAAGAGACGCATTAATAAAAGAATACGTACTAACTGAATAGGAAATCTGACATTAGGTTTCATCCAGTTTCAGTCCTATGGTGAGGTCTTTTACTGGAGAAGTTTAGTTAAACTTCTGCAAGAACTGAATTGTCATGGAGTCTGCTTGGACCCTGTACCAAAGACCAATCAGTAGTTCTTTATTATACTTACCTTTGTTTTTCTTCTCTACCATCTCAAAATGGCCACTCAGGACAGAAGAAAGTCAAAAGCGTCTCTGACACTTCTGATGCTTGATCTTTGTAGTGTAAATGAGAGACAAAAATATACAGTAGCAAACAGCTAAGATTAGATATGTATTATCACAAAACTGTAAAAGTTTTATTTTACTTGGTAAGAAGGTTGCTGAACAATTTATTCCAGTTAATGAGTTCTTGGCAAAGTTAGAGACTGAGTTGAAGTTTTTTTCAACTCTATCTCATACCACTTTTTAGTTGTTAAAGAAGTTACATGGATAGTCCTGGTTTTTTTCATTTTTATATACTTCATCAGATTACCCACAGTTCACTCTCACAGGCTGTATAAGGTAGAACAGTCCACAAGGAAGATAGTCCTGTGTCTAATTAGTGACTTTCACTCAAAATTGATTCATGATGGTAAGAAATAATGTGTCATTCTCTAAATATTTCTGTAATAATATTCTTCAACCTTCGGTCTGTTACTTCAGCTGCTTAAGCAATTCAAGTTAACTAAAGAGCTCATCTTTGTCTTGCACTGTAAGTGCAGCTTATTGCCATGAATCATCTCTAAAACTGTTTGGGAACATGTTCATCTTTTTCCCCTAGGAAAATGTCATTTTGGCAAAAATAAAACCTTTTTGGAAGAACATTTTCATTGGAAAAGTGTTTCTTAGATCCAGACTACAATTTCTAGCCAAATTTGTGGAAAAATAGACCCAGCTTATACTTCCTAATTGTCCGTAAGACTCCAGTGAGGTTGGCAAAACACTGCGTTCCTGCATTATAGTAAATGCCACAAACACTAGGCTTGCCATTATTGGGGAGTGTCTTCTCTGTTTTGTCATGCTTTGCCACATTGTATAAATAATTAACTGTTTATTGGCCCAAAGTAGTGCAGTAATATGAGACAATGGCTAAGAGGTTCATTGGTCAACTATTTTATGTAAAATTTCATTTCAGATCCCCTCGTGCTATTTTCCTGTATTATTCTGTTTCTAGGATACAATGAGGATGAGTCTTAGACGTGTTTAGAAACAAAATTAAATGTATCATTCATGTATTTAAATGGTTCAGCAAATTTCCAAACACTTTGTGAACACAGCAGCATATTCCTACTAACAGCAAATTAGGAACTGGATGAACTTTGAAATACACCTACTTGCTATTCATTTTTCCTAGTAGATGTGACTGATCACCTGAATTTCAAGGTGGTTTTTTCTGCTTTCTGACTTACTGACAGAAGCTGTTTAAGCAGAAGAAACAGCATCTGTACATCCAACTGAATTGTCAATGTGCATTCATTCTACATTTCATGAACATCTGGGCATGCCATGCACATTGAAAATATTTATCAGTAATCATCCAGATACTTAGGAATGTAATAAAATACCTTCAGACTGAACTTTTTACTCATAAAGATATGAATGAAGATTGTTTGTATTATTCAAACAAATCCATCCATTTCCAGAAAGAGAGTTCTACTTTCTTAACCAAGCATAGATCAAGAAAAATGTTTGGCTATTGTTATTACACAGACAGCAAAAAAGCTACTAAATGTCAACAGAGAATTTTGGACTCCAGTGTCTAGGTTACTTTTCCCCAGCCAAAGAAAGTTGTCTTTAGTCTGTTAGAACTTTTCTGGGTAACGCTGATCCAAGTACCAGCGTCAGCTCCATTCTCAGTAGGTGTGATGCACCATGGGGATATCCAGAAAAAACGTTAACAGCACTGCAAGTAATACATGATTTTCAGTATATAAATATAAAATCATCACTTTTCTTTATGCAGCTCTACATTAATGGAATCAGAAAATTATGACTTAACTAAAGCTTGTTGGAAAAGTAATTTTCTCTGGTTTTTATGTTAATGAGAGCAAAATTTCAGCTTTCTGGAGGAAATCGCTAAATCAAACATTTCTCATATAATTTCTGTTTAGTATTTCATAGAAAATGTTGTTTCCCTTTTTTTTTCTAAATGTTAGGCTCTCTAGTAAGACTGTTTATCTTTTGATTTACTGTAGTTTTCTCTTGTAAAGTAATATACTCTAAGAAGAATTGTCCGAGAGCAGTGCTTGGTACATAAAGGAGAATGAGAATGTGAAAAGAGCAAATTAAACTACATCTTTTATCAGTCAGTACAATAGCATGTATACACAAAAATACTTTGAAATTTTGCCAGAATATATTATTTTTAACAAAATAAAGATTTTGTTTTTCAACAGCTCTAAGTTTCCATGGAGAAAAGATATGTTAGGAAATTATTTTGGTATTGTCAAAATCTGTTTTCTATCAAAAAACAATGTTGAGAAAAATATTAAATTTAGCCTGTTTCTAAAAATAATACTAGAAGAAACTAAAGTTTTAATACTAGAAAAAACTGAAGTTTTTTCCAATAGTTATTGCAATCCTTTGTCTTTGAAAAGTGTATTTTCAAAACCTGAAAAACAGTTAGGATCCTTGAATCAGTACTATGCTTCATATCACAAGATTCAAGAGGTTAATGAATTTCAACCAACTAGTTAACAGAAATACTCTTTATTTCTCCTAGATCTGTCTATAAGGTATACTAGTAGAGTACCAGCTGCTCTTCTCTAACATTTCAATCTTCTTGGTCATTTCCTTGGTCAATTGTTGTCTGTGAACCTTCAATTATCTTTAAAAATGTGTCCTAATGATCACTTAGCCCAGTATGAGCACCTACATTCTATCATAATTTTCAGTTCACTTAATTATCTTATTACAAACTTCCTATGCTAAACAGAAATGTTCAGCTTGGCCTTGATCCTGCTTCCTTATTCTTTTGCCTAATGTCCTTATAGTATGCAAAATTTATAATGGGCAAATTTAATACATCCTTCAGTACTTCTCTCTTGCTTGGATTTGAATATTTCTATGAAAAATAAAATGATCATTTATACTCAAAATATTTATGCCATTTAAAACACAATACACAGCTGCTGTGGCAAGAAAAAATAGTTTTATATAACTTGGAACCTACTCCTACAGATCTTCTCTGTCAGTCAGAATATTAATTTCAGTGTTTCTGTTTAGCTTTGCTGCTTATGCTAGGAGACTTTTCAGTGAAGTGGACTCTAAGTAAATGCAGTGCAGAGGATCAGCAATAAACTACTAAATCGCCATTGTTTTCCATGTGTGTAAAGTGGGACAAAAATCAAACAGACCACTGATAGGCCTTTTAGCAGCTAGGCAGTTGGGCCTTATTTTGTAAGTTTTATTCAATCTGTGAAGTCAATCAGTGCCAAGCACATGATCAGTATAAATAATAATCCCTTCCGTGTGAGTGTTGCTTCTACTGGCATTCTTATCAAGGTCTCTGTTGAATTTTGTCCTTGGAGTATCTCTGGTTCCAACTACCAAAGCATAATTTAGAAGTAATTATAGATAACATTTGGCAGCGTGAAAGAATGGATTGCTGATATTTTCCAATGGAAAGCAGAAAAAGCAATGTATAAATATGTGAACGGTTCCATATAAAATATATCAAAAAAATAAATTTGTTGTCATGGCAACATTTTTCCATTGACAGAGAGGAAAGATGAGGATGAGAAACATATGCAGTAAAAGATACAAGACTTAAAGTAGGCACAAGAGAAATGTAAGAATAACATGACCAGTGTATTCCACACAGCTAATCAGGCAAATTGCCAGATTAATCTTTCTCTCCCTCTTTGTCCCCTAATGAAATCTCATTTGTTTTTGAGAGAAAATAACTTTGTAAAACTGTTTCCCATCCAACTAGAAACAAAGCCAAGGGTGAATACAAAGCTTTAGACATGAAGTACAGATGAAGGAAGGTTCCGTTTTAGAAATTCTAGCCAACATCCTTCTCGCCAGCCTTTTCCCTTCAGTCTTGCTCTGTGACTTTCATCTTGTCTGGAAAGAAAAGCAACATTTTGTGTTTTTTCTTTCTGTTCATACTGAGTCATACTGTTACCAAGCATCTGTTGCAGAAGTGAGGTACAGTTCTAACATTGAGAGATGTTTCTAACTTCTTGTTAGAATTTCTGATGGTATTGTGTGTAGGAAAGTTGTGAAATTCATGGGTTTATGCCTTTCCAGTTTCACTGAGTTTCATTTCAGTGAGGTTTCACATAAACCTCAGAAGCTGAAAATCAATTATGTCATTCCAGTGCACTTGCTAGCAAATAAGAGCACACATTCTCACACTTGATACAAACATAACTAGTAAATTGGGCAAATATATGGTAATTTAATGCATGTTCAAAATTTTAAAAGATTTGTATTAAAATGACAATAAATGTTTTCCCACTGGGGAAGCTGAGGATATTTAATTACTCTCTGCTTTTTTGGAATGAAATGAAGAAAAGTTGGCTTTACGTGCACTTAAAAAGCCTTCATCTCTACCTAACTAGATAATATGCAATACAAGAAAGGCAGTCAATGCAGCTGTTACAGCTGTTGTTGAAGCACTGGGCTAGGATTAAGCATGTAGACTGAGGAGATGTCTACTGTGGATTTGCTGTGAGACCTTGGTCAAGTGACATAGAGCCTGCAATTAAATGTAACTCGTTTACTTCTCTTAGCCTACATTGGTATTGGATGAGGCTGCAAGTAGTTTTACTTCAGGTCTCAGTTTATAAAAAAGACAATTATTATATTGTCCTACAACTGGAGCTATTGCTAGCCTAAGTTCATTAATAGCAGTATTTTGATATGGCTATACCAGACTGGACCAAACCAAATTCCACCTAGCCCCGTTGTCTGTGACAATAGCTAGTAATAATAGTTGGATTACTATTGGATAGTAAAGAAATAGGAACCTAGGCTAATAATGTAAGGATGTTTTTTATGCACATTTCTATTAATAGTTTATGAAGATTTTATGTTTTTTAAAAAAAACCACATTATTTTAAATTCTGCTCACTGTCTGTTTTGAAGTCCAGATCTGCAGAGCATTTTCCCAGATGGATATAATGCCAGCTTTTGTAGTATTAATCAGTATCTGTGCTTATATAAACTCCAATTCAAAATTTTTACCTCAAGAAATTGCAATTCTGATTAGTGATGTGTAAAAGTCCTGTCACCAGTCATTGTGGGGAAGAAAAAAAAGGACATAAGGAAAGTAGAGAGGAGGATTAAGTGAAATATCCTTATGTTACAGAAGGTTCAGTGAACACTGAAACTTTAATATATCCAAAACTAGACCCAGGATTTCTTAAGGATCTTCATTCTGTAGATTTTGAAGGTGATCCCCTCCCTTAGTCTGCAGAGTTGCGTAGGACTTGCCCACAGGGTCCACCTGTGATGTTCACTGGCTTGAGATATAGATAGAAGTTGAAGACCTGTGGGACCTAGTTATAACATCTGGGGAGTCATTCAAGAAGTCTCAGTCCCTCTTCATGACACCAGTGCCACTTAACAGCTGTGAAAAGAGGTGTAGTCTGTTTTCCATGGTGTATCTCAGTGCTGTGCTTCTTTGACAAAATACTGCAAACTCCACAAAATCTTAAGTCCCCAACCCACTCCCCATAAAAACTATCCCCAGTCTGGTCCAGAGAATACAATGTTTTTGAAATACTAATTGTTACATTTTTTTCAGTTTCAAGCTAAAACTTTGGGAAGAAGTTAAGATATAGCTAAATTTCTATCAATACTGAAATTTGTGCATAATTATTTTTAAATTTATGTTCTCTACATTATTTTTTAAGGAAATGCCTCCTTTTCAGTGCAGTTAATGGAACAGCAAACATAAGGCTGTACAAAAATTAGTATAAAGAAGTTGCTGATGGGATTACCTCTTTCTTTAGTGCATTAACTAGTCCTTTTTCTATATAGTTGCAAATTCTGGGTTTTTTTTTCCTCAGATATTCATGTCCCTTCCATGAAAATACAGTTTTTATATTTTATAGTTCATTTCAGAGTCAACTAGACAAAGTCTTTGTTCAGAGCCCAGCTAGTATGGAACTAATATGGAAAGTATTATTCAGATAATCAGAGAAACAAAATACAATAGTGACATGAATTAACCAGGTATTTAGCATAGGATCATAGAATCATAGAATTGCTTAGATTGGAAAAGACCTATAAGATCATCTAGTCCAATCGTTAACCTAGCACTGAGAAGTCCCCCACTAAACCAGGTCCTAAGCACTACATCTACACGACCTTTAAAAACACCCAGGTATGGGGCCTCCACCACTGCCCTGGGCAACCCAGTCCCAATGCCTAATGACCCTTTCAGTGAAGAAATTCTTCCTAATATCCAATCTAAACCTCCCTTGGAGCAACTCGAGGCCGTTTCCTCTTGTCCTATCACTTGTTACTTGGGAGGAGAGACAGACCCCCACCTCTCTACAACCTCCTTTCAGGTAGTTGTAGAGAGCGATGAAGTCTCCCCTCAGCCTCCCCTTCTCCAGGCTAAACAACCCCAGCTCCCTCAGCCGCTCCTCACAAGACTTGTGCTCCAGACCCCTCACCAGCCTCGTTGCCCGTCTCTGGACACACTCCAGCACCTCAGTGTCCTTCTTGTGGTGAGGGGCCCAAAACTGAACACCGTACTCGAGGTGCGGCCTCACCAGTGCCGAGTACAGGGGTAAAATCACTTGCTGGCTCTACTGGCTACACTATTCCTGACACAGGCCAGGATGCCATTGGCCTAGCTGAGATGAGATAGTCAAGTGAGTTGCTAGGCAAAATCTTTTTCAGTAAAAGTATCAAATGTAACCAAGGCCCTTCGTAATGTTTATTTACTGTACAAAAAGAATATGCATGATTTTGCAGAAAATGAGAAACTCCTTTGTCATCAATGCTTCAAATATTTAAGAGCACCAGAAAAGCCTTCATACGGAAAAATTCAAATGCAGGTGGCACCATTATTTACAATGTACAGTAAAGCAGATCACAGCATAAAATTATTTAAATATTTGGCTTTTGATTTTCTGGAATCATTCAGCTGAGGTGCCTATGAATTTCAGTACACAAGCGGACTGAATTACTTATGACTAGAATAGGTAAGATGTACAGAAAGAAACTTCTCCGCAGTGAGTAAGAGGACACTGGTCCCAGAGAAAAGGCAGAAAATACCGTGACTGAAGCATTCACCATGAGGCTGGTCTGAAATTGTAGATTTTGTTCTGGTAATAAAAAAACAACTTCTAGTGGAATAGGGGCTATTCAAAGACTATAGTTTATTCATAGCTCAGATGACCTCTGCTCGACATCCTAAGTTCTGAATACGATTCTAATTCTTCCTGGGCTGTATTTAAGGATATACTTTTGACTTGCCCAATTAATGGCTGCAGTGTTTGCACGGGATTTGAAAAGCAGTGCCTACAGCTTGGAAGTCCAATGTCTTTGTGTATGTAATCTGTAGATTCTGTGTTTCATAAAAGGGGATTAATAATGATACCTACTTCAAAGGTATGTTGGAAGAGTGATTACCATAAAGATGAAGAAATGGGCAGACATTTACCATTATAGGATCCATACATAAACCTGACCTGTGCATGTTATTTTAAAAAATTTGCTATAGTCAAATTAGCACCAGACATACTCTATAATGAGCAAGTGCAAAGAAGAGTTCAGGATAAAGAGTTTGGTAGCTGTAATGAGCAGACACATTACATGGTCTTTCAGTTACTTTGCTGAAGATTGCAAAAATGTATATATGTACATATAAATATATATCTTTTTTTGTATTTCCTGACTTACTTGGTGAGGGACACCTGGAAGGGTTGCATTTTAGATTGATGGTGTGAGTGACATGTTAATCTGAGCAAAACTGCAGTACTATTATTGTTAAAGTAATAAAAAGTTGTAAACTGTTGGCCTCCTCTAGACTCTCTACTTGATTTTTTCTTGCTGTCAAAAAGCTCAGGAGAAATGCCAGAAACCAAGAATTCATAATCCTGTGCTCAAGTATTGCAAAGTGTAATGGTAGTGTTGGAACATGAATAAGACAGAAATAGAAGTTACATAAACAACACAGCTGACCTCTTTTTATCAGAGTTTACTAGAACAAATACCATGCCTGAGAAAAGAACAGATAAAGTCAAAATATGACCAAAATAAAACTGCCATGAAACAATGTTTCAGTTAGAAGATACCTGGAGATAGATATATAGCTGGATTTTCACTCAGCCGAGCTCCTCAGAAGTACTTTAGTGATAATATACACCACTTCAGGCACTTAACTACCCATTTAGGCAACACTGATATCACTAACTGCCGCCTTCTCCAAAGGCAGGTACATTCTCTCTGCATTTCAGTTTCTGCCCAGGAGTTTGTGTTCACAACATCAGTTCTGATTCCAGCCCGCTGTTACCTTAGCTGAAGCTCAGTCTCAAAGGAGGACTCCCAGCCCAAGCACCTTCTTCCTCAGTAGACTCAATTTTGTAGGCATGTTCTGACCACAAGTATGAAAACAGATTAGAATAAAATTGCTGCAAGTATTGGTCAGCTATTTTTACTTTTAGCCATATTATATGTCCAGAACACCTAGAAAGTCTTACAGTAAAGACACTTTCTGTAGGATAGATGACATCAGCTGAAATTCCTGTGTCAAATTAGGTAAAGTACGGATTTGAAGATATGTCCTTAGTATTTTAACTGGGCCATTTGTTACACAAGAGCTGTATGTTTCTGCTTATTCCCTCTGTTTTGGGTTCCCCTTCTGCCTGTACAAACACAAACAAGGAAAACTGGAATTTATCACCTTGCACCCAGGAAAGAAGTGTACAGGTTTAGGACTGCATCCTGCTTCTAGGTCAGTTTAAGAGAATGCCCGTTCAGACAGTTTTGATGACCCTTCTCAGTGCACCTAATTCTGTGAAATGCAGCAGCTACTGATTTCACTAGGTGACAGATATATGCATCAAAATTAGTGGACAACTGTGTAAGTGTTTCTGAACAACTTTACATAAAAATATTCAGATTCATATCTGTCTGGTTTGAAAAGCAAATATCTTAGATCAAGTCTGAACATAGACATGGTGAATTAGTAAGTTACTGTGAGGACACAGCAAGCAAGATGAACAAAGGTATTAGATTTAAAGCCATTAGCTAGTTCCTTATAGCACAAGAACTGAAATTATAATTACAGTGTGTTTTGATGGATGTCTCTCTTGACAAATATTGAAAAGATAATGACTGTGTTTTAAAAAATGACTCATTTTTAAATAATACTGGTTAAAATACCATGGGAGGAATTTGGGTGCCTTAACAGGTGTTTAATGCTACCGACACCATTCTTGCCCTTGTCCATAAGGGCAGTCACCAATTAGCCGTAGTCTCAGTATCAAATCTACTCACCTTTTATGGACCACAGTTTTCCAAAGTGAATAATGTCAACTTTAATTAATTATGTGCCCATCTTTCCTTCAATTACCTCAGTGCTCTTTCCCTGTCCCTCCATATGCCACTCCCTCTATCTGGAATATTCCCCTTTGATGCCGTCTCTGCTGTGATAGCAGTTTAATATTAATCAGAAAACCTGAAACATTGTTTTCTAAAAATTGTACAGATTGTTAATCTATTTGTGTCCTTCTCATCCACCCATTCTACATTTCAATGTTGACTGTTTTTTTCTTTTTTTGAGTAGGAACCATTTTCCTTCATACTTCTCTGTCCAGTGTCTTCCATAATGGAGCCTTCATTCATAAATAAATATTTTGGTTTTAGAGTAGTAATAAATAACCAGGCTATCTACCTGTAGTGCTGTCAGGCATATTCTCTACTATAATGAAATTTTTCTTAAATACTGGAGACTAATTTCATTAAGGACAGTCTGGAGCTGTTCTAAACACGGGTTCCAGAGGGCAGACAGCAGCACCTAACACCAGCATTTACCTGGCACCTAGCAGAGTTTAAACCCACTGAAATTATACTTCCAGCAGAGTTCAATCTGTATATGAGCTTCTTTCTATGTAATGACTTTCCCCTTTAACTCACCCTCTTCCCTTCAGGAGGGGAAAAACCCCACCAAAACAAACAGCTTCTCAGAGAAGCTCACAGAGAATGACATCTATAGTTACCTCTTCCGGACTTTACCAGTAATCACTGGAGATACAAAATGTCTGGAGAGAACTGTGGTGTGAAAGGTTTTTCTGTTTAGGAAAGAATTATGGCTAGAATGGCTCCCAAACTCTGTAAGGGAAGATCCTGTAACATTGGCTGAAGTACTGAAAAAGTCTGGCTCTGCATTTACTACCCAGACAGAAAGCAAAAGTTTCATTAAAAATGTCATGCTGAGTAAATAACTTAAGTGCTTCATATTTCTGCCATTAATGTTTATGTCATTTCTGGTATTGTCCCATTCTAACAACATGCAGAATACCTCCTAGCACAGACTGAAGTTTAGTATGTCTGCATTTCCCAACTGATAACTGAATTCCATACTGGTGTACTGGTAAGAGTCAGATATGGATGTGACAGGAAATTATTTAGATGTCCTTGAAAAGATCTTATTTTAGAAACAATTGCTGCTTTGGAAGGAGCATGGAAACAGGCTAGACTATAGGAAAGGACTCTTGTCTTAATTGAAATCACTAAATATTCAGATATTTAAACATGCTAAGTAGAGCCATGTTTAAGGCAGCACTATCTAGTTTTAAGTAATTCGCTGAATTCTGATGCCTGGCTCCTACAAGTGTTTCCCAAAGTGGAATGGAAATGCCATCCTTTACTGGAAAAATGCAAAACATGCATTTGCATTGCCTGAAGGAAGACAGTGTGAAGAGCAAATAAGGCGTGTGGAGTCTCACATGTTGCTACATTTACAATTCAAAGAAATGTTCAAATTTATTTTTTTTTTTAAAGAAAGGCATTGTTAGCTGTTGAATTAACATCAAGACACGGTTTCAGCCTTACTTATAATTTGTTATTGTGTAGGATACAAGCATTGTTCCAACACATTTCGTATATTACATTGTTATAGAGAACATGGACATAATGTTTTAATAGTGTCACATATTACAATGATTCAGTAATATTTGCTAGAGATAAATAAAAAATTCATTTTCAGCCCAGTTTTTATTACTAATCAAAAGTAATGAGGAGATATGTTGGCTAATCTGAGCTGCTCTGTTCCAGATTCAGGTACCTTTGGAAGAGGAATTATTGTCCATTTTTAGTTTGGTTGTATTTTCTCTAAACTGATTATTTTTTCATAGAAAATACTCATTGATTATCACAATGACCGAAAAACACACCTATACGTGGCTGTTCTCTGATGTTCTCTGAGTTTTAGGCTTGCCTTCTGAATCAGAGAAAAACAATCTTCTAGGTAAAGCAAAATATCCAGGAAAAAACATGTTGACATCAAAATCTCTCTGCAAACAATTTTATAGCAAATACTTTACATTAGTTGAGATTATCAGCTATTTACTGTGGTTTTTATCCACAAAATCTCTCAACTGGTATTTGCAGAAGCAAATTGGCTGCTGCAAAATGCTGCCAAAGACTACTTATTGCAGAAGTTTGTTTGAAATCAAAAGCAAGAAATGAGATAATAAACCTTTGAAACATGCCAACTGCTAACACAAGTTTTATTTGTGAAAATTAGACTGCAGATCGTCATGAATGAGGACTTGTAAAGTGAAGAAACTGGAAAAATATTTGAAATCCCATCTTAGAAGATATAAATTCCAAATGTAATTGTGATTTGTCCATTTTCTCCACTAGAAATAGCATCAGTTGTTTCATGAGAAATGTTCCAACAATAAATGCTTCATTTAGACTTTTCTTGGGCTTTTCTATTAAACAAAATAACAAATGTCTTGTTAGAAAACCAAATATTTTCATATAATCCCAAAAATATGATATAATTTAAAATGAAATCTCTTCTGAAGAAGCAATAGTTGTGTCTTTTTCTAATTCAGCTTCTTTACCCCAAAGTTAAACAAGTATTAAATACAGACAATGTTATTTTGTGTCAAAGGAAATTCCCCAGTGTTTAAAAAAATGTTTCACTACAACTAATTACACAGGCTTTATGCCACTGCTAGATCATGACTTCATCATTATTATAAAGTGGACTTTGAGCAAAGTGACAGAAATCCCATCCTTAGAATGTTCAAGCTTGCTCAGACACAGGATTATAACACTGACAGAGCTGAACTAGAAGTCCTAGGAAGTTTTTTATGCCTGTAATTTTTGGGACATCCTGCTAAGAGGTGAGATTTTTTCCTGGCTCTAAGAAAAGTAAGTGAGGTCTCTGGAAGCTAGCCCTTTTTGTAAATAAGATACTGTTATGAAATATCTGGTCCATTAACACTGTAATTTGTGCTTTGGTTAGGATTTTTGTGTAGTTAATTAGGAGTACCCTTGTCTAAAATAATTACACAAGGAAAACAGAGCTTTATTTCTGTCTTTTTTTTCCACTATTTCATTCTGATCCTTTAACGCATTTCAGTATCCAGCAGTTAACTTGGAGATAATCCCTCTGCATTGGATCTTTTATACCAAGTACCCAAAAATCACCTCTATGTACATTCTTTTGCTGTAGAATGTCTTCACTGTGTTTTAGAAGCCCAGTATTCAAAAGCTCTGCTTTTGTACACTCCCCTGAAAATTGGAGAACTTGTGACAATGTGCACCCAAGGAAACCCCCATACTTATGGAAAGGGCCTTAGCAGTTTTGCTGGTCACAATAAGCAAATAAAGGTAGGTGAAAGCAAAAACAAGCCTTAAAAAAACAGATAGGCAAATAGAAGAATATACTTTCTGAAGAGTCAGCTTTCATTTTCCCTGACTTTACCAGTTGTCGGTAAGTAGGTGAATAGTAGTAGTATATCTTCTATTATATTCTATTATGTACACACATTCACTATGCATTTTAAATACAGAGTATACAGACTACTTTAGTATTGTAGACAGGTGTATATTCCTAATTAATAGGCATGTGTTTTGGAGTTTCACTATAATAATATTTTACAGGTAGGTAGTCATCATATCGTGCTAAGTAATATTAAGCCTAAATTTATCACATTTTATGCAGAACAGCAAAATACATTAATTAATATGAAAAGTGATAAACATAAAAAACCCAAATCTGATATCACAAATAAAATGAGCAAAAAAGAAGTTGTAGTCCCTCATTATCGTAATTTCTACTAATACCGATAAGGGCACGTGAACTACAGTACAGAAAGACACTCCAGCCTATTTCCTGAGGTAACAGCAACGTAAAAATACAGACATTTATATAGCCTTGGGAAAAAAAGTAAATGCCACCTTCCCACTGAATGCTTGGCAAGAACTGCCAGTAGCAGTGTCACTAGGGCTTTCAAAATGTACAGCTATCAAAACATCTCAAAAACATCCAAAAAATACTGTAACCTTAAGAACTTTCAGTGATGGATTACAAATCTAGAATTAGACACTCAATCTCCATCTGATAGTAGTAGAAGTTAAAATACGAATTGAATCAGGCTGTTGGATGAAAAAAAACACCGGCATCAGTTTTGAAACGTATGTGTTAACACACAGCCATGTATTCATATTATATCAAAACCTGAAAAAGACTAGAACAACTGTGTACTTGCTTCTGTTTTAAAAGATACCTTAAGCTGAGTCATTATATTATGCTAGAATTATTCTTTCTCTTAAAGAAAATCTGTCTTCCCAGGAGGATTTTCTTAGGTAGCAGGCATCTTGTTTCTGGAGAAAGATGATTCTTCAGATCATCTTGCCAAATCCAGTCTTTTCATGGGTCAGAATAAAGACACATTCAAGACTTTCAAGACTTTATGGACCACTCTTGAAAGTCTTAGAAAAGTCAATTGTCATCTTTATTTTGTATAAAAAAATTTGAATTTGGGAATTACTGATATGTGGATTAAAGCAATTCTGTCTTTCATTTCCAGAAATGATAAATACTACTGGTGCTTCATTAAAATAAAAGAAAGATTTTGAAACAATAACAATATTGACATCATTAAAAATTAACTGCACTATGCTAAAATTCTCACAAGATATAAAATTTAATCTGAAGTTTCTTAGACACTTTAAAATCACTGCAGTCTTTAGTCTAAAACAAAGTTGTATGTGAAGTTTCATTTTACTGTTTATTTTCACAGATTAATTAGTATAGAATTAAGCTTATATACTTTTTATCATATAAAAGAACACTAGTCTGTCTGATAGAATGCACCACTGTCATCTTGGAATGCCTAACACATGGGAAATTATTCCTCATATCTAAATATTCTGATAGATGTGTCATAGAAGATTCACAATTTAGGGAAATTGGGATGTTGTCTTACATTAGCAGCTTTGGCTTAGTGACACAAGAGAGTTATGAGCAGTGTAAAATCTACTGTAGTGCCATTTAGCTTTTTCTCATGGTCTTAACATATTTTGTTGACACATACTATTTACATAAATAACAAAGTAGCACTAGCAGAATGTTCAAGATTTACCAGTAAAGTTAATTGTTAAATTGAAGCAATCATTTGTAGTGTGTACCTCTAGAAAAGATCTGTGTTTTTTTCTTAAAGAATATTGCTTTCAGAAGTTTGCACTTCAGGGAAATACTTTGTCAAAGGTTATGAGTACGCAGTTTCCACTGCATATGGAAACACGTAGTTTCCATCAAATTTGTCAATCTGTAAATTAAGATTTTATTCCAGTTTAAAAGTTCTCTTTGGATATCAGATCATATACTGTGCTAAGACAGCTAAAAAGGAGTGTATACTGCCTCCTGTTTTAACAGATACCTTGAACTGGGTCATTATATTATGCTAGTCATAACAGAATTATTCTAACTTTTGCTTAAAGAAAATCCATCTTCCCAGGAGGATTTTCTTAGGTGGAAGGCATCTTGTTGTTTATCTAGGGAAACCTAATTCTTCAGATCATTTTGCCAAATCCAGTCTTTTCACGGGTCATAAGGAGACAAGCTGTCAAATTATAAATAAACTTCTGGATTATTTCTGGCTTCTGAATAAAAGCCAAGAGGCAATGCACTCAGTCATTAAAATGTTTTGAGAGAAAAAAATAGGAGATACAGGAAATAATTAAAGTGTCTGATAATTTTCAATATCTGCAAAAATATCCCGCCTGTCGTAGGCTGATATTTTCAAGATTAAAAAACTCATCAGTCTTCAATAATAATGGCATTTGGTCAAGTCACTTTTCTGTGTGTATAAAATCTATTTTGCGAATTTGTTTACTGAGCCTGACTTTCAGACATGTTTTATTTTATATGCGTATACATTGCATGTCAAGTATGGAGTGGACAATCCTTTATAAATAACACGAGAGAAATTAAATCAATTTCTTAAACAGACTGAAATTTCCAAACAGACCTGTGGCTAATTATGTGGGGTATTCATCATATAACTAATATATCATCATGTAACTAATATATCATCATATAACTAATATATCATCATATAACTAATGTGAAGCTCACAGATTTGGCACACTAATAGTCACAGTTTCAAAAATACCCATTTCACTTTCAGGAAAGTAATAATTTTGATAAATTTTATCCAGACCCAGAGTCTGATAAAATGTCCATTAATATCAAGAAAATATCTCAGTTGACTTAACTGATTGTGTATCAGGTTGCTAAGTTAAAGCTTGCATCTACACTATTAAAAATCAAGTCTGAGATGTAATTTTACCCTATGAAACATTCTATGTGACTTGTTCATCTCCACATACGTGCCCTAAAATAACAGATGTTTGATTTTCTTCAAGAAAATTCTGCTTGTTGGAGAACAGAAAATGAGGGATACATTGAAAAGGAATCACTGAAATACTGTGCATTCTTACTTACTTAACACAACATTTGGGTTTGAGGCAGTAACACAACATTTTGGACTCCCCCCACTGCAGAATGTTTTTTAGTTGAAATGATGTGGTTGACATGGCTGATGTTAAACGAGACCAGATAGTATTTCTAAGAAATAATGATTCTTTCTTAGAATAGGAAAAGGTCATATTTCCAGCTCTAAAATTTAAGGGAATAATTTTCAGGAACATCCTTATCTGGAAGTAATAATTTAGATTCTGCTTTCTTTTTTTTTATCTGTGATTACATCTAGTGAAATTTGGATTGCTTTGTTATAACTGAGAGCAGAGTTTGACCTTCGTAGCAGGGTTTTTTTTTCTACATTGTTGAAATTTTGGCTAGTGTCTCATAAACAACAAGAAAAATCTAGGGAGTATTCATGTAGATAGGAACACTGAAATTTTCATAAATCATGCAACTTCAGTCTGTATTTTAATTTTTTGTTGGTCCACATATACTTCCTCACTTAGATAAATTGTTCTCTTCCTACAAAGTTAAATTTAAAAATTATAGTAAGTATAATATACAATTATTATCTAAAAAGCACAGACTATATAAGATCTAGAGGTCCAAGAAATTATATGTCATCAAATTACTGAAGATATTAAACATCTGTGTTAGTTATGCAAAGTTTATCAAAAAGCAGTCTCTAAATATAAAATGGAAACAGGTCAGATTCAGGAGAATATGCATACTTCATAGCAACATTTTGAGCAGAAAATACTTGATCCCTACAATTGCAAAATAGTTGTGCAGCTGATCCAAATTCACATTAAATGACCTCAGGACATTCTTTAAAACAGCTTATCATAGATACAGAATCAAATATCAGGTAGTGGTGTGAATACATTCTTTTGCATTATAATCTAAGAAATGGCCCTATCACAATTTACCATCTGAACAGTTCTTACAGTTTTTACTTAGTGCCAAACAAACCATAGTCAGGGTAGATATTTTTCCATGAGATCCACTCAAAATGACCAAAATATAGATAAGTAACTAAGCTTATGCAATGGCCATGTTCAAGATGTCAGAAATCTGAGATAAGGAGTTATTTTGAAGAACAATTTGAACTCAACAGCATCAACTTTGAACATGCTTTGATCCTACATCCATAAACTAATTTGGCGGTAATAAGGGTTTAAGTGTCATTGCCTTAAAGTATCTTTATTTGGAAAGGATCAACAGTGGTTAGCTTTAACTTTTTTACCTTTTCATTTTACTCATTTGATGTTGAAATCAAATGTTTAACTTTCTGAAACAGTCATTATGAAATATTTTCTGAATACTCTTAAGCAAAAAGGTAGTTGTTAAGTGCTAAAAAAATGGAACTTTCCTTTAAGTTTACATAACATAAAAATACTTCTCATAGGAAGTACTCATCAACAACAGAAAAATCATATACAGAAAAATTTTAAAGCCTATGTCCTCAATAAAAAGCTATGATATTTAGGCACATTGTCAAAAAGGGAATTATGTGCCTAGATAGGATTTAGGTACCTAAGTAATTTTGAGGATTTAGATATTTTTCTGTGGAAATAAATCATAAGGGTGAAATTATAGAAAGTTTTAAATTAAAAGATCAATATTCCATGGCATTTAAGTTAAATGAATAATAATCTTTATATTGCTTTGGGGGGTCTTGGTAAAATGACATTTTTGGGCACTAACAGGCTGAGAAGTATGTCAGAGTTTAAACAAAATTAGTCCATATCCTTTGGAAGTAAACTTAGACATTGTTTTTTCCCTTCATTCCTCCATCTCTTTTTACAGTTTATTAGTACACTGCATTCCTGATGTGTATTGAGCTGAAACGAATTTTAGTGCTAGAGCTTACAGATCTTTCTACAACTCCAGAATGTTTCCTTTTCTCATGATGAAGAAATATATACTTACACATCTATCAAAGGCCACTCTGTTTTCCATCACTACACTGGTTTAGCTGACTGTTCCCTTTTTATGCAGGGAGCACACATTGCTCCTAGTGCCTGTTTTTCTTTTATCATAAATCCCAGTCCCCACAGAATGGGAAGATATTTGTTCACATTACTTATGTTTTCAAGTAGGAACATGAAGTTTGGATTCTGAAATATGTTTAAAAAGAAAAGTCAGAGCTGTTCTTATTAGAAGGAATTTAAACTTCTTGTAACACTGACATGAAACATTGCACTCATTGTTATGGGAGAAGGTCAGTAGTTCAGATAAAATCTGTATTGCAGACAGTTCCAAAAATGAAACTAAAGGAGTACTGATAATATATTTTTAAAGCACCTTTCTGTGTGCTCAGTTATATGTTATTCATAAAAGTGTGGTGGCCTTGCAGCAAAAAGACAATGAAGGCAGTGATTTATAGAACAGCCTTATCACAACGTGTATTAAAAACTGAAAGGAAAATGTAGTCCTAGATTTCATAGTCACTCCTATTCATTTTGCCTGTTTTTAAGGAACTGTGTATAACAGAGAGAGGTTGCTAATGGAGATGTGTTTACTTTTAGTGGATGGGGTCCTACCAGTAGAGGATGGGCACTTACTGGAAAACACTCAAGTATTACAGGCAAAATTATGCCAGTGGAATCCTACTAACAAGAGTATGCATTGTCATGGCAACACCTGAATTACAAACTTGATTTGATCATATTCTTAAATAATAAAATGCATTAATGATGTCCTGGTTGGCCTTTCTTCTTAGGGATACCAAATGACTGTAAAGGTCATAAGATCATCCTAATTCTTGAACCAACACAGAATATTTGAATTCCTCATCCAAAAATATTATATGAACTCTTAAATATCTACTCCATTTGAAATGTTTTGTTTTCTGTTTGCTAGGGAATTATTTTGAACATACAAAATTCTCTCATTTCATTAATTTATATTGCCGTGGGCTCAATGCAGGCAATGGCTTTAATGTTTTGCTGATTTAGGGTGTTCATCATATGTGACTATTTCATTATGCCTGATAAAAACATCTCTGTCATAAACAGTGGTGAGACAAAGGACAAGATTTTCTAAGCAGCTGAACCAAACAACTACTTTTGTTTGCTTATCTAACATTATGACATCATAACACAAGTCATAGACTGCTCTCCTGTGGATGTGGAATGCAGTGATATGTTACATTGTTAGTTTTCTGAGTACCAGCATATCACCTCTTGGAAAAAATGGTTGCATTGATTAGGTTTTTCATCAAACAGTAAAAAGATATTATATTTGATATCAGGCTACAAAATAGTAATTATTTTTATGAGTGCTATAATTTACATTACATCAACCAACATAATTATGCAAACAGGTAGTTGGGACGTATTATTTGGAAACCATGACTACGCTAATTTTAGCAGAAACTGAAAAGAAGTCTTATTAATTACTACCGAGGACCAAGCTGTTGGATACCATAAGTAGGAGATTAATGTCCCTATGTTCCAAGATTACTTTAAAGGAAAAGATTATCCCTCACATTCTTTAAAATTCCACTTCAAAAATTTAACCCTATTAGCTGCTGCACAAGCATCAGTCAGCTGTAAGCTCATGGTTTTCCTTTCTGTATAGTATTTGGTGAATTCTTTTACTGATAAAATACATTCATTGTAATTTATCAAATTTTTAATTTAGCAGTATTTTTATTAGTTAGTTATTTTTTGTCAAGTTGATTAAATAGAATGAACTGTAACCAAGAAGTACTTAGAATAGGTAACCGTGACTCCAACCAGTCACTAGTAAGTGACTGGTTTTTATCTAGAAATTGCTGAAATGGATCTCGCTACTAAACACTGATTGTTTGGACTTACACGTGGCTTGGAATATTCAATGGTACGCACTCAGTGCATCAGCAACACTGTTGTGGAGCTTGGACTAGATCCACAAAAGTTTAAGCAATGCGTCTCTTACTGTCAAAATACCCAGCTGTTATGGAATTGGAGTTAGACCTCCAATCTTCCTCAATGATGCAGAATTAGGTGAAAAACCGTAAGTAGACAATTGAATGAAGTTGGGAAGATACTCTGTTCATGTCTTAAATTATTGTGACTACCCACAAGAGCAAAGAGAGAGCAGCATAGGCTTTATCTTGTGCTAGCAACCAGCATATGCTCTTCAAGAGCCTTAGCTAGCTGTTTCCTTGCAAGTCGTAAAGCCTGAGTGCTTGTGTTTTGTGTTCTGTGACCTCTGTGAAACTGGGTCAGGTGTGCCAGTCAGTGTAAATCAGAATCATAACTTCCCATGCTCATTTACATACCATAACAGGACTCATTATAGCACATGCACTGAATAGGGGACTATGCAAGGTAGAATAGGAACACCAAAGACCACTCCGTTACTGGCTGAGGCCCAGCTTTGACCCTGAGAGGATTCTGTTCCACATGCAGACTCGTACCTGAAGGAGGATATTCATTTCAATGCTGTACTTCACCTGAAAATCTAGGGTGATTAAGTCCAGTGCCGAGCTAGTCCCAGCACAATACTATTGCTTCTGATACGCAAGTTAGTAACTCTGCAAGGCACTGCATACTGCACATTTAGACATGCAAATCTTAGAAGACGTCTCCCTCTTATCCTGTCAATAATTTAGGTGCCTGTTTAGATGAGAATTCGGAATCCTGCAGTTAGGTGTGCCTGAGCTTTTCTCATTAAAAATGGCAGCTCTGCCTACTGCTCGAAAACTCAGTGAGATTACACACCGGCGCCTTAGCACTGCAGTCAAAACACACTCACAAACTGCCTTTTCAGCTGCCTATTAGCCAAATGAGATTTTACCTAGAGATTAAATACAACTGCAAGTTTACTGAGCCCTTTTCCCACCTCTCAAGCAACACCTTCCTCAGTTAAATTTTGGGCAATTCTAGGCGTGCCAAACCCCAAATTTCTCACTGCATAGCTGTCTTCACTCACAGAAGCTTAACACATTCAGTGATCTTAGGCAACCTTAGGGTCAGACCCTGAGACTGAAATTTTGGAGTAAAGTTCAAGCAAAAAAAGTTTAAATACACAGCTAGGTTATTTGTGATCTTTCTCTACCTTTTCTATGAATCTAGCCCATAAATGACATTTTATTCTTCAGTAATGAATATAACTCCTCATCATGAGATGGAAGCTGCCGACCTCACTCCAGTCATTTCTTTTACTGTTTTGCTTATTCTTCTTTCACCAGTTAGTCTTAAATGCAGGAAAGAGTAAGAGGACTGAAAATCCATAAGCTTTCATGCATTTGGGCAGTTTGGTTAGCAATTGTAGATGTCAAAGCAATTTTCTTTGTCATATGTAGTTGAAACACTCCTCTAGCTTTTGGCAGGAGCTGATCAGTACTTACCAACCGAAATATTAAGTACTGAGTGACAATGAATACCATTAATTTGGCTATTATATACTAACAATAAAATGTTAACCATGCATTTAATTTCCCTGTGAAGTGACTTGACATGGTTATTCACAGCTCCAAAAAGTTTAAGAACTTAGAACTACACAGATTTGAAGATGTAAAGGAATGAGCAATTATTTATTGTGCACAGAATACCTACACCAAAAGCATAGGATATATACTTCAGTATAGCAGAAAGGGATCATTTTCTAAGTAAAAGAGATATTTTTATTTACTGACAATTAAAAATAGAGTAGTTCTATTTAATCATTTATTGAGAGTGACCATAACTTGCTACAATCCTTATGGTGATTTACCAAATTGCTGATTTTGAGTGTAGTGTAAAAATACTCCACTACATTTACTTGTTGAAGATACTCTGTTTTAAAAAAAATGAATTTTTTCAGGTTAGATTTTTCTTTCTATTTTACTAAAAATTTTATCATAAAATTATCTAAAACAACAAATGCCAGAAATTTTCAGCTGCGGTCTGAAATTTATTACAAATATATGGGATTTTAATTGACCCTTACTCAAAGCCAATACATGACCAGCTTAACAGGCCTTTTGAAGGTAACATTTGAGTTGCGCGTTTGCTTTCTGCTAATGTAGGACTCTGGCCAGCAGAGGTCATACTGAGTCAGTGGGATTTCGTATTCCCACTTTTCTGGTAATCTCTTCGGGTGAAGCTTCCAACAAAAACTGAAATAATGCTTCCAACAAAAATGTCCCACGGCTGCGATAATATTCCTAGCATGAACTAAGCACTTTCGTCCCTAGCCTGCAGGTTGCCAGTCATTAGTCTGCATCCTGACAGTAATGTCTCGTAATTATGGCAAAATCTATTGGTTAAGCTTTTCTTTACTATGTTATTAATTTCAAGCTCTCCTTTATAACTTTCCACCCACACAGCACAAACTACCTCACTGGTAGGTGCTAGTTGTAGAGGTCGCAGAACAGAAGACCATGGCAATAATGACTTTTTCCCAGGGCCACACAACAGGAAGACACACAGCTAGGACTAGAACTTTGCCTTCTAAATCAGAAACGAACATGTAAATCACAAGCCCATGCTACTTTTCACCAGACTGCACAGCCCGGCTAGTTTTCCTCAAGCACCAGAAGAAAGAAATTGTCTAGGACTGCACAGGCATTAGTAGATGTTACTCCTTTCACAGCAATAGCAGAGAGTGCACTGGGGAAAGGAATGGATTGATGGAATGTGTGGAACTGTACCAAAACTGAAATGTGCGTGCAAGATGCTTCACAGTGGAGCAAAGGCAGGGTTGCAGGCTTCTATTCAGCACTCTAGAGCAGCACTCAGGAGCCAAGACCAAGGCAAAGGTGCCCACCAGATCATTAATTCCAGGAGGCAGCGAGCACGAGCTCCGAGAGAAACTGTGAGAGAAGAGAAAAGTGAGAACGTGAGCTGATACAAGAAAAGGAAAAAGAGCCATCTGTGACCAGTCCCGACTGGTGAACAGGGGAGAATCAAATAAAGGCTGGAGTGTAGTGTTTGATAGAACTTATTAGGTATCCAGGAAAGGAGGAAAACTACTTTTCTTGTCCAATTTCTGATTTTTTTTTTTTTTGTTGTTGAGTGTAAAGATACTTGTCCTTGGTTTCATGCCTTCCCTGTTGGCTAGTAGTTAATATAATTTTTTCTCTCTGTGCTTGGTCACCATACGTGGGCTACAGCCTGTGTTAAATACTTCTTGGATTTTGACTAATATAAGAGATATGGAGATCAGAAAATGTCAGTTATGGTTGGGATTTATTCTGATACTAACTGGTTGGAGCCCATACCAATATCAAAGAATTCTTCTGATCATGAAATCCCTCTTTGTTTCATCTGTTGACCTTGGGAATCTCTAAGTACCATTCATGCCTTGTTTATCTAAGATCTTGAATAAAGTCTATTTAAGGAAGCTTCACTTAGGAACTATTCACTTCAACAGTTTTGGATCAACCTATATAATATTTATATATACTCTATTTTGTATACTGTAAGCTATATAGTATATTCTATATCCTATATGTCACATATATCATATACCTTATACAATTTATAATTCATTTTGTATATATATGTAGTGTCAATGATTTACATAATATGTCAATGAAACAATGGTTTTCTGTATTAACAATATATAAATGCATGTGAATTATCTTGAATACAAAAGGCTTCCATTGAGTGCTATGGTCGACAGAGTCCAACTTTATAGAGTTAGGCTCCTATAGCAAATAAATCTTTTCCTACTCTTCATGAAAGAAACTGTTAAGTTTAGAACATTACATAATACTAAGTGATGCTATCTCATACTCTAGTATTTTTATACTGTATGACATATAATCTTATTACATGAAAAGAAAGTATGCAAACTTACATTTAAAGAAAATAAATCCGTAGCTGGATAACACAATTAAGTCAACAAATAATAGTCCAGTACAAATTGTTTCATGTTTGGTGTACGGCCAAAATATGCTGAAGTGTGTACATTATTTTTGGCAAAGCCTGAATTCAACTTGGAGCACGCTACTGGTTGCTTAGTTTTCAGCATAACTACTGCATGTACTGAATATAACAGATAACATAATGAACTGTAAGCTGTATTGCTTGCTTGTACCCCTGGTAGAGAAAAAAAGCATCTGAGAGCACTTGGAATGTGTGGGGTTTAAAGTTGTTAGTCATTTTTGTGCGGTGCTGGCCTTTGTGGTATTCTGGGACATTTTAGGATTCAGTTAGCAGGAGTCTGCTTTGTTTTCATTTTTAGTATAGTATAGAAACATAACACTATCTAAATAAAACTTTACAGTTTAGTATAAAAATATCCTCTTTCATAGTCAAATGATATGAACATTGGAGAAAAGTAAACAAAAGGAAAGGTTACTGAATGTAGAGAACAACTTCAGGAAAGCCGCTTGTATAGTATGGAAGTGTTTTGGTTTCTATTGTGTGTATTAGGTCACTACTGAAATGTCTGTTCTTTTACTCAGGATACTAAAATTATTCTAAGTACAGAAAGTATTTTCTACAGATTGTGTATTACATCAGAGCCCTGTTCAGATTGGGACTGCAAAATATTTCTGAAATGAAAACAGTAGTTTTTTACTGGGGATAGGTTCTAACTATATAGAAACTAGTTCTTTTTAAGGACTCTTTGGGATGTCGTCCTTGAAAAACAGAGACGTATTTGTAGCCTGACATGTCATTTGAGTAGCAAATGCTAGGGTGGATTTCTAAATTCCGCTAAACACATTTGCCATGTTTCATTTCTTCTGAGATTCAGTGTGGCCTTTACTAGAAGAAATTATGAGGGATTTGAAGGTAATCTGTAAACTGTTTTTGAAGAGGTACCAGAATACCCTTGTATCAGTTTGACCTACCACAGTTTTTAGTCTGTAATGATTCTAAAGCAATCAGGTATAAATAAGAGGGCAAAAGGACAGGCTTCTCTGGCACTTCTTGTAGATTACGTAGCTGTAAAGACATTCCGTTAAAGATTACTGATAATATGTAAGAGACACATAAAAATTCCTGCTTTGGTTAGCAAAAGAATTAGAGACGTTTTCTTACAGGCCAACTCAATTAACTCAGAATATATTTTCAGTATGGACTAAGCCCAGCTATGTTTCTATTGTGCTAAAAGTGCCTGGTGGTCAGCTGTCTTTACTTAAAAAGACAGCCCATTTCCCAACAGTTACCACACTGTGGGGTTTAAGATAATGCCTTTTACCCTTTTATTATTTCAGATACCACTGTGTACTGACTTGGTAAATGCAGACTTAAGTGTTCAGCTGAGCTGTCCAAATATTTAACTGATCAAAAATTCAGTTCTGTTTTCTTATTTTAATGGGGACTTTCAGTGGTATTTATGTGGTACTAATAGATGAGCACCTAGGAAAGTACTCTGAAAAGTTTTGTATTTGGTAAACTTGCCATCTTTAAAGTGGGAAGAAAAATTACAAACTATAGAGCATAGTTGTCAGCATCAGTAAATGAACAACAAAACATGTATTAATATCAGGTCACTGATAACTCCTTGTCTAACTTGTGAGATGCAGCCTTTAGAAGTCATTTCATCTGGACAAAAATTATGCATGCCAAGAGTATTCAATATCTATTTTATAAAGATTTAAAAAATATTGTTCTAGTGAAGGGCTACTCAAAGACGTGCTTTATGTAATATTGGTAATATTTTTGAAATATCGTAATAATGAAGTTTAAATGTTAACATAAGAAGTGTGAGAAACTGCTTTGTTTATCTCTAGATGTACTATATAAAATTTATAAGAAATATTTTTCTTTTGAAATAGAACTTTTCTAGCTGTCTCTCTGAAACAAACAATATGAGGGAAAAATCATAAGCCAAATACAAACCATTATTCAAAAGTACAAATTAACATAAGCATAATGTGACAATTATTAAATTAGAAGGTAAAATGTTACTTTGTAGAACCACAACCGCAGTGACTCATGTCTGTTGTAGCTCCTTATTAGGAACATTGGTCTTGTGGTTATGGCAGGGAACTGTGACTTGGCAGATACACATTCAGTCTCTGGTTCTACTAGTTTCCCTGTGTAATATTTAGAATGGAACTTAAGGCTACATTTAAAAGAATACACAAACAAGCTTGATGCTACAGTGCTGAGCAGCTCTGTGCCTAACTCCCTTCATTGACCCCAGTTCCTACACAGTGCATAGGAAATGATCAACAGCACTTGGAGCAGAGAGCCACTTCCTGCTGGCCCAACATAATCCTGGAAACGGGAATGCAGTTTAATTAAAATCCTTATCTTATATTTAGGTGTTTTTCTCAGTGTTGCAGAGAGGTGCCTCCTCCCATTCAAACTTCAGAGCCCAAACCCTACTCTTCAGACAGCTGCCTGTATCCTCTCTTTCAAAACCTGTCTAGAAGAGGTGATAGTGACACCCTCTCACTTTTGCTTTTATACAGTACCTTACTGCTTGAAGCACTCTCCTAAGATAAGAAAGACCCAGATTCAATACACTGTTTTGACTGAGAAAACTGAAACAGTTCTTTCAGCCTTTTAATCTCTGTCCTAACGACCAACACATAGGTCATGAAAAGATAAATACAGTTTCCATCCCACCTATTTTCCGTTATGGAAAAAAAAAGTTAGCTAGGTCAGAGAGAATGTCACAAAAGCAAGCAGGCCTTGTAGCCTAGAATTAAAGGTCTTCAGCTAAAGGCAGCAGGGTAACAAAAGTCACTCTACTAAAACTTGAACCCTAGTTCTGTTGTCTGTGGAAGAGTTTCCTTTCCCCAGTTCCAGTAAACTGACCATTTTTGACAAGAAATTCTACTATGGATAATGGGAGTGTAGAGGCTACAGCAGTACACAGTATAAGGTAACAGTGGTTATCACCAACTTCAGTTTTGCAGTCACACGTACCCATATAGAATGCGGGTAGAAACTACAGGTCGAAATTGGATTTATATTGCATCTTGAAAAGAAGTGAGAATTCATGATTCTTGCTCGATCCAAACTGTCTCTTTAGGCTCTAGTGATAATGCTTTATCAAATTGTTATGGATCTGTTAAGTTCATTCTACAAAACGTATGGTGTGCTCATCAGTGAGAAGCTTAAGGGCAGAGAGAAAGAAAACTGAACAGACAGCAGTCTTAAGATAAAAAGATAAGAACTTCATCAGTTGTTGACTCTTAAAAGAAAATCTTTCTAACTTGGTAACTTGGAGAAATTTGGTATTTCTTATTATAATGTTTCTTAAAGGCTTGCAAAAGATTTTTTTAATCACGGTATTTTGGTTCATGCTGTCTTTAGCATGAAGCAGTATTTATACTGCTGTGGTTTTCCTCTCCTTTCACTACTAATATTGTTCAACAAATGCCTACTAACCTTGTGCTGATAACTAATAATCTCCAGTAAAGCATAGCTTTGCTGTTGGCAACAGTGGACAAATCTGACAGGTAAACAGTACGATCAATAATACTTCATTAGCAGTATGGGAATTATCTTAAATGTATGTACTAAAAAACTTTGGCAACTGTTCATTGAATCTGAATTCTTCCATCAGAGACTCGATTTGAAAAGGCAATTTTGAGTAATGAAGGACACTCCACAGGACTGAACTATATCTCTGGTTCATAAAATTAAAGATTTCTATTACTATATTCATTGACACATCTGGGTTTTTTATCCTGAGGACCATTTTTCTGACATTCTGCATTAAGCCATCCGCCACACTTCTTTCATTTAGGTCTTAGTCAAATAATTGAATGTCCTTAGATATCATAGAAGTCAGTGGGAATGGGAATTGTGTTCTTTGCATTTCACAGAAGGATTCCTCAGCTCCTTTTAAAACTGAGCTCATTGTTTTCATTATTTGTTACATCCAACTTCAGTGCAAACTGAAATGCAATAAAGAAGAATGCATATAATCAATTTACTTTGAAACTTCCATATGTTCTTTCTGTTTTACAGAAGGGGTGGCTGCAACGCTTCACCTATTGAACCTCTCTATTTTACTTCTCTATACTTTTTCACATGATAACATCGCACATGAATTCCAGCTTTACTAAACTTATCTATGCTTATGGTTATACACTTCCCTCTTTGCTCCAAAGCAAGTATTTTCCTTCTTTCAAGCAGTTAATTTGCAGATTTCTATCTCCACTCAGCATTAGCTCACACATGTATCTTTTAAAAACAAAAAAAGACCCCAAAACACCTTTGTCGTGAGTGCTATGCTATATGTGACAGGGATAAGCATCTTGTGTGATGTGGTTGTTGGGTAAGACATGATCTATTAATGAGGATATGCAGATCGATAAATGACTGATACAAAGGATGTGCAACTTTATTAAACTACGGAAGGCATGGGAAAGCATAATAATCTTACCTAGTACTGTGCAGCATTTACCACATTGCAAATTTCTTTGCTACCCAGATTATTCAGGCTTTTCCTATCATGTTCAGGCTGTTTCAGGAACAGAGCTTATAATGGGGAGGGGGGAAAAGGTCGTTTTGATTCCCGCTTCCTTCTATCTGGCTATCAAGGTAAGAATGCCACAAAGACATAGATACCTTTCCTACTACTACAAACACTGCAAGGTTTAGAGATTCAAGAGAGGTTTCTCTTGTCCAGCTGAATACTGCTCCCATCTAGTCTATGGTTTATAAGATTACAGTAAACCACAAAGAACATATTTCTTCTTAAAAATCTCCTACTTGGTAAATGCATACTTTTACAATTTTTGATCAGCATTAAAAGTATTATGAAAACTTAAAAAAAAAAATTTCGTCTCAAGTCCCTCACAAATAATACTATGTACTTTGTTGGCTCTTCATGGCATTTATCATCTTCACATGCAGTTGCTATGTATTGCATTTGAAAACTGAACACCAAAAAGTTCTTGTAAAGCTTGAAGGTTAATGGCATTAGTCTGCCCCTTGACTATAGGAAGCTGTCTATCTAATTTAAACTGACAGATGTGCTTTTACAGCTGAAGCAGTACAGAGATCTTTAAGTTTTGGCCTTCTGGGAGAAAACAGTGGGCAAAATAGCAAGAAATGTCATTGAGTAATTTTTCTAGAAGAGATTGATCAAAGTTTGGAATGTGTCCTGTCCTGAGAAGCCCCAAGAATTCACACGAGTCTCTCTAAAACAGCTTTTTTGTTGACTGAAAAGTCAATTATACCAAAAGGAGTACATTATTATTGTGGAACCTTATGATTATCCTAGTATATGATTTAATCCAAACAATAGTTATTAGTTTGATGCCTTTAGTATATTTGACAAACTCACTGAATAATTTCTTCTCTATATACAGCTTTTTCAAGATTCATTTTTTTTCTATAGAATTGTAAATACATGGGCAAAACTTTCTTTTACATAATATGTACGTTAATAGCATAATAAGTAATATGTAAGTTTTGGTGGGCAGAATTTGAAATCTCAAAAAAAGTCAAACTAGGCATTTTTACATAGAAGTTTATTTCCATAAAAGAACAAAAAGCCAGTGATTTCCGCAAGGCTTTCTAATTTAAGAGATAAATTCTATCTAAGAATGGCTTACATGAAATAAGAAAGGGACTCTATTAAAACTACTTTTAAGAAGGAATTTCCTATGTTTATGAAAAAAATTATACAACATGTTTTGTATTACAACAGAAATGTTCCTGGTTACCCAGAAAATCTCTTTCAGTCCTACAATATGCTAAATATGCACAAAACCTGCTCTGGCTTCAGAATTATTGACACCATAAAGACTGAAATATTGCACATTTTAGCTTCTCAAAAATCATTCCCAATATAGAATTTATGCATAACTAAGGATATTCTAAGAGAATCAAGAATTACAACATACTTGAAACTTAATGGATTTGAGAGTCATTTCCTCATTCTTTGTAGAAAGTGAAGAAAGTGGTGCAGAAAGTGCTACTGTTGATCTCTAAGGGCTAGCACTGAATTCCCCTGAGATAGTACACAGATAGCATCTAAAAGTTTGTTTGGAGTAGGACTTCACTGAGGTCACTGTTCAAGACAACAAACTGTCTGCTGCATTCTCTGACCCTGAAAGGTTAGAGTTTAGGAATTTCCTGGAGAGATTCTGTTTGGTCTAACATTTTTATGAAAGTATCAAGGGGATAGTTAAGAGCAATAGTAAGGTTATTTTCCCCAGAGCTGTAAAACTCTTTTATCTAGCCAAAAATACTTTCAAGGAGATGCCTGTTAAGCCTGTGTGAATGCAGAGGAGAAATCAGAAGAAGGAAACTTGTTTTTTGCAGGAGTCTAAGAACACACCAAAAAACTGGTTTTTTTTAAATAGTTTTATATTTGTTTTAAGTAGAAGTCTTTTATGTTGACATTTTGTACCACGAGAAAAAAAAAAGTTCTTTAACACTAATTCTTTTTTTTACCTGTTTTCATGTACAAAACTTTTTAAAAAATGAAAGAAAACAGATACGTTTATTCATTAATGTAATTAATTTGTTAAAAACGTGTCCTGATGAAACAGCTGGACACAGCTGACTGGACTCTTAGAGACAAAACTATATTCATGATAACCAAGAGGAAGTCAGAGGGAAATTAGGTTTGTCATAATTGCATTTGTTCAGTTTTCTTCCACTTGATTTGTGGAATATTTAGATTCTAAACATGTACTATACATCATGCCATTATGATATAAAAATATCTTAATGAAGGGAAATGAGTATAACTTCATAGTACAGTTCATAAGACTGGTAGTTTTACACCAGAAAAATTGATTGTGTCTTTCAAGAGCATCAAAGAAGATGAACTTCAGCCAAATTCAGCATGTGTTCTTCATCAGTGTCTAATTTAGGGTGTTAGTGATAGCTCATTAGTACATCTCTAGGCACAATGTCAGTGCAAATACTGACCAGCCAAGGCAGGCAATTCCTCTGAAAGAGGACAATGCTGGAGTCAAATACCAACATGGTGTATAAAAATCTGTAGTGTGACTGCTAGTAGCACTGTATAGCCAACATCCTTGGGGTCAGCTCAGCCAGAGTTTCACACGGGCGCACCACAGGTGATCTGGTGGTAAACAAGGATGCAGCATGGACTTTCAAAGAACAAGTTAGCTGTAGATCCTTTATTGGGGACAGCTGTCAGGAGCATCCTAAACCAGTAATGTAGGAATAGGGGCTAAAACCATGTTGTATTTTATACATGTATTGACTGTAACAGTCCCTAGTCACCTAGACTATCCCATTTCTACCTTCTTGATCTCCAGTTCACTGAGGAAGCAACAGCTTGAATTAATATCCACGTTTAGCACTCACATCTTGATTAACTTTCAGCATTGACTTGTTTTCTTCTTTGAGCACTTAGTCTTTATTGCTAAGGGTCTCTTCAAGTTTCCACCATATGTAACTCTGTTCTTGTTCACAGTAGTGCTTCCTTGTTACCCTCATTCCATCAACGAATGTTCCTTCTTCAATCCCTTTTCCACACACTCCACTTTTCACTTAGGGCCCTACTGAAGGCTGTTCCTATATTTGGAATAGCTTCCTCATCCTTACAGTTTCATATGAATTCTCAAATTGTCTTTTTCTCCTCCGAGTCCTATAAATACAAACACTTAACAGTAAAAGGGCTATCCTCCATATAAGTTTAACCCTTACTATTAATAAGATTAGCCTTCATATAAGTTTATTATTATTTTACTGCTTTTGACTGGAGGTTTTGTAGGTGGTCACTTTCAGTAAAATGTTTGTTTGGTAAAGGAGAACTGCTTTATTGATCAGTACTTTTGAGCTATCTATAATATGATCATCAAGACAGACACTATGTCTGCTTTTATGTTGTCAAGCAAATCCTTATAACATCCACCTCACAGCCATACAAAGGATAGACCAGACTTCATGCAAAATGTCAGAAAGAACGTTCTGCCAGTTGGATCCAATTTTGGTTATCAGAACTAAAACCAAAACAAATACTCCCTGTCCATCATGATTCCTCTCATTCCCTGCCAGTGAAGGATGATTAGATCAAACACACCTGCATGATACAACCTGAAGGAGTCAGTTCAGTTTGAATCAACACTGAAGGTCTAAGTGATACATTACACAAAGATAATCACTAAGCTTAAGCAATAGGTTCTTTTATGTGTCTATTCCTAATAATACACTCATATCTTATTATCTTATTATGAAATGCAACAGATTTTTTTACTATTTCTAGGGGGTTTTTTATGTTAGCAGTATAACACAGCTTTCAACTGACCAGTTGTGGGATGCTTATGTAACTGCTAATGTGCTATTTACTGGCAGATGCTAATAATAAAATTAGGCACTTTGTGCATGATTCAGATCTTGATATACAATAACTCGGGGTTTGGATGTGATGAATTCTGTATTTTCACTCAGCTGCTAGCTTACTTATTTTTACAAACCTTTCCCCTGTAGAAACAGCACTTATTCTGGAAGGAGTTCTGTTGATTAAGAAAGGAATCAAGAATATGTAAAAATAAGATCTGACTCTGGATTTCAAAAGTCAAAGAATACTCAGTTTATTCAGAGTGGTGCTATAGCAATTCATAAGGTCTAAAAAAAGCTACTAGTACTTTGGAATAATTTTCTATAGTAATTTTTTTCTTTCACCATTTCATATCTACTAGCAAGGAGAATGTTCATGTTAGCCACTTGTATTGCTGCGTTCTTTAGAGAAGTGTTAGGTAAAGACCTTAGTCTAATTTGCAGAAAAGAAAAAATACAAGAGCTCCTTTAAGTGTTCACTCATAGGGTTTGGGAAGAGGAAGATGATTACTGAGAGTAAGATGAGAGTATCCCTTAAACTAGTAACTGGCTAGGTGAGGATTAGGACAGCCTGATAACTAAATCAGGTTCATGAATATTGCCTTTCCAGTCTCAGTTTCTTTTGAGAGCTAGATGAGCTGTTGCCATCTGCTAGCAACTGCCCAATGAAATCAGACATTTTCTGCCCCTGTCATTAAGAACGGAAATAATTGCCACTTGGGTACCAAAGCAAGTTTGGTAAGAAGGGAATTACGACCTGTTACAGAGTTCCCAAATGACTTAATGAAACTGTAATTTATGAATGCAAATTTAAAAATTCCACGTTCCTTGTACTCTTATCATATTGCTTTTATGTCTGGAATTGAGATTCCATTGTACCATTAACTCAGTTGTAACACAGCCAGTTTTGGTTTTGGGCTGCTGCACAAAAGATGTCATGTCTCTTGAAACAGCTTTTTAAAGATACCTTTCCTAACAGGAGGCATAACAACTAACTGGGAAATTCCAAGTTTTCCTAATGACCTTGCACTTGAATAGCTACTTGTATCCGCAGAGGGCCCCAGTGGATCTTAAACTTAATAGCAGCAAAGTGGTTTAGAACACAATGTAAAGAATCCTTCACCAATTGAAACTGCGTGTACAAAGAGCAGGTAAGTGGTATTATTTCATAAGTACCCTAATTTCCACAGTTCAGGGAGGTGTTCTGTAGGGAGTACATGGAAGAGAAAAGGAGATTTTTTTCCTAAAACATGCCTGTAGAGGTATGAATTTTAGTTGTAGTTGTCAATGCGTGTTTTGTTACTGAGGTTTTGTCACTGATTCTGGCTTAGGTAACTTTTTTTCCTAAACAAAATTAAAATAATCTGTTAAATTCAAAATTATCAGCCTCAAAGCTATAAATAAAAAATTAAAAATTTTGTCTTGCAAAAAATGTGCTATAAGATGATAAATCTGAAATGGATATGAAAATCTTTCCCACACTGTATATCCAATCAGAATGAGCTGTAGGTTGTTCAATTAAAAGTATAATGTGTACATGCTATCTGAAATAAAAGTAAGTTCCTTTTTAAACTGAAATTTAACCTCAAGCAATGCACATACATATGAAAAATTCCACTCTTCTGATGCTGTTTAACAGCCATTTAATGGGCAATAAAGCTTTGTCCCTAAATGCACTATATTCTGTTATTTGTCCTTGAACTCTCAAATAATGCATTGGCCTCCAGCTGTTAGCAGTGCACTACACTAATATTAATAAGAGGTATCATTAGTGCTATTAAATGTGAAGAGAAGTGTATTTAAATTACTGTGATCTGGAACATAAATAAACAGTGTTGCTTCATATCCTGTGTTCAATACTCCCTCTCTTACTCTCTATGGCAGTGTTTACATCTTCCTGCTGGGACATTTTGTGGCGTACACTACAGTCCAAATTAGATACGTGTTCAGGGAGTGTCATGCTTCTCATCCAAATCACAAGCCTGTGAAGAATAAAAACCAGGTAGTGAGAAAAAAAAAAAAAAGAGTTCAATCTTCCTGGGTTTTCCTTCAAACTCTATGGCTGCAATTACTTGAAGGCATCCCAGTTCCTAAATTGTCTTTTCGTTTTTTTTACTAACATACTTTCAGAAATGGCAGGTCTACAGCATGTCTGCGTAAATTTTTATTGAAGAAAAAATAAAATTTATTACAATAATTTTATTTGCACCAAAATAAAGCTTAAATGTTTAGACATCATAAAGTAATAAATGCTTTTATTCTGTTCTTTATGCTATTAATTATTCTACTCATTATCTCATACTTTTTTTTATTTTACAATATGAGCTTAATGTAGGAAGAAGGGAGAAAGGCTTTATTTTCTAACACTCCTTGGTTCCAAGAAACACAGTCCTGCACTCTGTATCTTTGTCTCCTTTGAGCTGTGGTTGTGTAGTGAAAGTTATGATACGCTGCCTGATTTCACTGTTCCCACCAATATGGCATGACTCTGAAAACTCTGGAATGAAAGAAGACATGAATAAAAAGTCTTGCATTCCAGAGCAGGGGGTATACTCAAGAAGGGGAGGGAGCAGTGGGCAGAGGAAAACTAGAGCTTTGTCTTCCAAAGCATAACAGCGTGTTTATAATAGAGGAAACACATACCCTTTTATAACTGACTTGATTGGAAGAAAATTACTTTTAGCCAGCTACTGAAATCCCTAAGCACATGCTGGTTTGTTTAATGGGAACCGATTTTGAAAGCATTTACGGAATGTATAGAGGGATCCTGTCTGAAAACATATACAAGGAAGGCATACCAGTGGCAGTTATTCCCTTCATCCTCCTGACATTAGCAATTTAAGATTTAGCCAAGCACAAAAAATCCATGACCTTCTAAGCCATGTGGTCCCAATAGAAAGCAGAGTTGAGCTCCACAGTTAGTCAAGCCATTAGGAAGAAACATCTCTGTACCACAGAAGAACTAAAATAAATCTGCACAGTATGGAGAACTGTGAGACAGTCGAAGAAGAAAAGTCATAAATCTGTGTTTTCTCTCATATGCTGCAGTACTCCATTCTGAGCCTCTTCATCCCTGTAAAGCTAGCCAGAGAGCAAGACTGAAGAGGACTGTAACTCAGCATGTTTGGCTCCGATTGTTTTCTCTGACATTGATTTTTCTAGCTTTATAAATCATCCAAGAGCACATGTTGAATCTTCTACCTGGTTTCTGCCTGAAAAAATAATACATGGTTTACATAGACATCTGTGTACTATATGGTTCTAAATACTTCCTGGTGTAAGTACGGAACAGTTCCTTTGATATGCCCTATCAGAAGCTTGAAGAAGAAAAACATAGTGCCATTAGCATTCCAGCTCTCCAGGCTGCCCTTTTTTGAGAAGTATTTGTTCATTACAGGAAATGCTTAAAGTGTTTTTTCTTTTTTCTTATTTTCAAAGTTAGTGTAGCATCACTCAAAATATAATACAGTATTTTTTTTTTATTTCTCTAGTTTGTTAATAGCCCTTTTTGTTGTTGTTAGTCAGAACTTTTTCAGTGAGCCAGTTAATGGCATGACTTTCCAAACAGGTGCATCAACATGACTTGAGGGAAGGAGTGAACAGAGCAAGGGAGAGAATGAGATGCTGGAGGCAAAATGGGTGTGGGAATTTCCTAAGTTAAATCATTAATTTACAGTTCTAAAACCTACTCTAAAGACATTAGTGTTGACATTGTAATGGGTTTACGTGGCAAGGTTTTGGTAGTGGGGGGGCCACAGGGGTGGCTTCTTTAAAAGTTGCTAGAAGC
>JAVKLA010000053.1:8320230-8343482 GCA_034782735.1 Sagittarius serpentarius | reverse complement strand
CGCCCCCCCCCCCCCCCCCCCCCAAGGAACTTTATTTAGTCACTGGATGAATATCAAATTGTATTTAATCCGTTTTAAACAGTTCTAAACCAGCTGAGTTTTAATAATGAAGGCAATGTTATTTACTGTGATAAACTAATGTTGGCAATATTCCTTTTGATGACAAAATTTCCACCGTAATGAGTGGGAAAGGAGTTTAGAAAAGCTTAAAAGGAATTAGTCCATAGGTTGTTGAGGATGCACATCCTCACACATGCATGTGCATTTAGGACCTGATTTTATTATACTCATTGGTAAAGTTCTTATTTCAGTAGGAGTAAGTCTTGTGATGTATGGTACTTTAATGAATTTTTGTTTTCTCATCTAAGTGCTTTGTTTTCTTCTTAGAACCTTTAGGCAGGGGGAGTAGGGGAACTGCATGAAATAGAAAAATGGAGGAAAAAGTAATGTTAAGATTATGAACAAGAAATATGCTTACGTGAAAAAGAAATCTAATTAAGCATTTCTGAAGGGGTAGTGTTTCTGTAATGTGAAACTAGGTCAACGGGCGTGAACGTATTGTTAATTATATATTGACAATTTGCGAGCAAAATCAGTATAGCTCTGTTGATGTTAAGACAAACGCACCATTTTGCGGTTTGGCCTATGTTTTCTCTTCCTAAGCCACTGAAATCAATCAAGCTTATTACCTTGCTCTGTAAAACAATGTTTTAACTAGACAGCCATTGCTGAAACTGCTTCACCTCAGTGAATGTGTCTTCCTATCTTCTCATGTCCAACACTACGTAATTTATTAGCGGTGATTGTTCTTACAGAAATGTGATTTTGCAAGTGGAAAACAGTTTTAAATAGGTGCCATCTAGAGACTTTCAAAGCAATTTTTTCCCTTCCTTATGATAGCTTTTTAATTGGCAACTTTATTTCTGGAATTAGGTGGTAGATAGAATGAGATCCAGGGTAATTTCTGAAACTGTGAAAAGTCGTATTAGTCCTTTGAGATTTAGTGATTGGGTCAAAATGCAGGTAGTCATAGTACTGTGATACACTGTCCTTTAAAAGAATTTTGAATAGATGTAGCAGATGTTTTCTAATGTAATTTTAGTGTCCCAATTAGTTTCAGTTAGTGTGGGGTTTGTTGTTTTTTTTTTTTTTTAAGTGACAAAAGCTGGGTGAGCAAATGAAAGAAACTATACCTCAGTTGACAATCAGCAACTGGAGGAAAACTAATGGAGTAAGTGAAGAGAAAAAATTAAATGAAATGAGATCTTCCTGTGAAAAGTGTCCTTTTCTTCTTCTCAGAGTGGAAATATGGTCATTAGAAAGGTGTTTCTCTTCTTTGAGATTGTAGCATTGATAACTATTTTTAGGTTGTTATCATGTTTTCTACTCTTATTAAAAATTTGGGTCTTGCAAGTCTAAGTAATTACTGTATTGTTCCCTGTTCACTGGATTTGAACTAATACAAAGCATACCATGAAAAGACAACTTTAAATGTGTAAAATGTACTAGGTTGTAATTTGACTTTTTTCTCCTTCATGGCAAGCAACTAAAGTACAGACATAGGGAAAGCATACACAGAAAGTAGTAGTTTGATCTCCCTCCCCACCCCTATCTGCAGATCTGGCTGGTTAGCATCTAATCAACAAACACGATTTTTCTTTTTTTTTTTTTTGCTATTCTGAAGTGTGATTTTTGTATTGAATTTTCTTCTGTGCAACCAGCTTTCTGATAAGTAACTATTCCTGATTCCTGGAAAAGTTCAGTTCCAATTTAGTCAATTTTTTGCTTGTAAATACTGTATTTATACTGGAATAGTCAATTTCAGAGATACTTTATTAACACAATTGTTAAAGTGACATTTCCTTGACATAAAATAGGATATTATGCCTATTTAGACTGTAAAGATGAACTATGAGATATGTTAAATAACACTTGACAGAACCTACATTTAACTAAAGGAATATTCTTTGGGACTGGGATACTTCTTATTGCAGTGCCTAATTTTGTTACACCTATTTAAATTTCATTTCTAGCATAATGCTGTTGACCTTAATGAACATGCATACAATGAAAAGACATACTTGGAAACCAGATATTGCTTAACACTAAGAGATCTAATAGCGTGAGAACTCATTGTTTTCAATGTCACAAAGTTAAATCAGTGTTCAGAAAAGTTAAGGACTTTACAAAGTTCAAAATATTGCTCAAGCCTAGTATGTTACCTGACTTAGTAGATTCCTACTATGTTGTGATCATGTGTTTTTTCAAATTAGTGTCTTACATTGGTAGCAATTTTTTTAATTAAAAAATGAGTACTTTTGAAACAATCAAAAAGCTATTCATTTCCATACCTACAGACAAGGCTATGTTTATATACACTGCTCAAGTCTTAAAGGTAATCACCATAAGATCTTACAGATGAAAGGTTTTATTTGAAATAAGAGGGGAAGTTTTGTTACTTAAAAGCCTGAGGCTAAGTGCTGTACTAGTCTCAAATAACTTTATAAACTTGGATAAGCCCTTCCTCTTTTAGTTAGACATATAGAATGAATATTAAATCACAAGTTGATCAGCTATGTGTATTTTCTGTAAGGGAGGATAAGTAACAAAATTACAGAACATTTTAATAGCTGAACTGGGTAGTAGGATAGGAAACAAATAGTACCAGGCAATTAAGAGACAAATGCTACATTAGAGATAACTAAAAATTACCTAATGATTTTCTGTGATAATTTAGATTTAGAAAGACTAACACAAATGGTATTTATCACTGTATTGCTAGAATTCAATTACCTCTGTCTGTTGGAGAAGCTCTTCTTTTTTTCCTTCTACAAATGGCCAGAGTTTTTGAAATAAACTCGCAGCATCTGACCTAGAGAGAAAAAAACATTTATTCTCAAATCAGGGACAGGAAAAACTCAGTCTTTAATGTGTATGTTTCCTAAACATCTTCTTAATGCTATTATTATATTAAGATATTTAGGGTAGTCTTTTCAAAATATCAGTGCTAAACTTCGAGTAAAATTGTGTCAGTAAGTCTCTAACTTTGTATTACGTACCCAAGGAGGAAGCATGGTTACTGTTGGGTAAATCTTGGGGGAAAAAAAAAAAGGATACGTCAGTCTCCCATCTCCCAAAATGAGTTCCCCATTCACTAATTTTTTTTTTTTCTAATTCTGCTCCCTGGTTTTGGCCTAATGAAGCTTTAGTGACTGTTTCAGGAGCTCTTTCAGCTCTAGAAAAACAAAAAGGATAGGCTGAATTTGGTGACTTACTACTCTCCTGAGGGAAAGGACAGATCTTGTGACTTTTGCATCTGGGGTAAATAACCATGACTCTACATATATTGATGTGCTTAGTGTGGCTGGAGCATACTTTAACGTTTGTTTATTGTTATTTTTCTAACAGCCTAAAACACATATTAAGCATTAAAATAGCAGAAGGAAAGGAAGATTGGTTTTGTTTGGTTTGTTTTTGTTTTCATTTTTTACCCTAGCTCACTCTTTCTAAGTTGAGTGAAGTGCTACTGAACCATAGGCAGTTGTACTGTGACTTCTTTCTGTTTATCCCTCGGAATGTAGAGTACTGGATATTGATGTATCTATTAATTATCGGTGATTTCAGTGGTTCTTGAAGATGCTGAACTGAAGGAAAAGTAAATGAGAGGATAATGCAGCTTAAAGGGTGGGAGGGAATGGCTCCAACAGGAACCATCCTATTTCTTACTTTATCATCTACTGAAATATGACAGGGTTATATATGCATGTTATTAGTTGGAGACAAGTGAAATAATTAGAACGACTTTCTTCTGGTGAAAGCGTGGGCTTCTAGCTGGTTCTTAAAATGTAGGTTTTCTTATTTTAGGCTACTGAATACGTAAAACTGAGAAGGTGCTACAGAACTCAGTGGCAATATGAATTGAACACACCTGGACAAGCTGCTATTCTAATTTGCATTTTTCTTCTGTTTCCATGTCAGATTTTAAGTATTATGACCATATACGGGGAAAAGCAGTGAAATACTGAATTCAGCTAACACAAGACCCACTCTACCAAATTAGAGATGGAGAGCTGATGTATCATCTTTTCATCTACTGCGTTATAATTTTAACTTAAAAAAAAAAAAAATCTGAATTGAGTGTTTATGCTGACTCATACCAGCTAAGTTCCTAAAACAACAAAGCAGCATCATTATCTACAATTCTAAAACTAAATCATCATGCCATTGCTCAGGCCTTATTTAAAAAGCTTAAGTAGACTTCCCAGGGAGGCTCATTTCCATCCAAATCAAATCTATCCCAAGTGTAACCCCACCCTATTTGTAATGCCTGGTGGGACACTTAGAGCTTCTGTTGTTTATGAAGTATTGCAGTGTAAGTAATTTGCCTGCGTAAGAGATCTATAGCTGGAAGGTCAAAGGTCTTGAGCGCCTGTGACCCAGAAACAAGAAATGTTTAGCCTTTCTGTGTACATAAAGTTTGGCCACTTCAAAACCTTTTGAACGTGCCTGTGCTGTGCCCCTGCAGCTTTATGTGACTCTTCTCTCAATGGTAATTGTTTTAAAAATTCCTTCAAAAATAGTACCTTGCAAGGACTGCTTGGCCTCCTACAGTGTGAATAAAAAATACATTCACTGTCACAATCAAGCTCTCGGGAGTGAATGATACACTTGGCTAATAATTTGTTGCTTTAGGTTACTGTGTAAGCAGTAGCCTAAACTGTGATTTCAGAGATAGTATTTAGCTTCACGGTTTTAATGACCTGTGCAACTTCGGGTATGGTAAATTATCCTTGCTGGTTTCATTGTGTTCCATAAATTCTCAGCTTACAATAGTGCAGTATATATAAACAACTTACACATGTTACCTGAGAAAAGAACCGTTTAGTTAACTTCAGGTGTCTCTCAGATGCCAGAAAGGATTTTGCCAAATGGTCTGGAATTTATCACTGCAGCTACTAGATCAGGCAGCAAGGGAAATTAATCCAAAAATATGCTAAAAATTTGAACACAAACAGGGATCGTAGTGCAGTCTCTTTCCCATTCTTGAGTGTGATCTGAGTAACATTTTAACTCTTCTTATTTAAAGTATGCTAACCATTGTGTGATGGTCTCTCAAGGTTCTTGGCAATGAGATTTTTATGCTGAGTTGAATTTCTCTCTCAATCTCTCTGAGAGCCTTGGGGCTTTTAGTTCTCATAACACTCCTTTTTTGGTAGAGCACTGCTATGCTACTACAAGCCCTGCTAGAAATATATAGCCTAAATCCATATTAGGCAAAATAGTTCTGAGGATGGTCTATCAAATCTCCTTAGGTCTCCAGTTTGCAGATTTGTTTCTTTTCACTACCGACGAATGGAGGCTGGTAGCAAAATAGGGTCTTCAGAGTAAGAAACAGATGATGTTGTAGAACTAGCAAATGGTGGGTTAATGGGGAGAGCGAGGCTCTTTATCCATCACCAGTTCAAAATACAAACTTATTTTCAGTTGTGAGCAGAAAAGCTTTCCTTGACGTTACCCCAGCAAAGAGCTGCTCTTATGCAGCTACGTGGGTCTCTTCCACTGTGTACAGCTGAAACATCAGGACATACAGTAGGCAAGTCATGGTGAAGTGCAATCAGGATAAGGGTTTACACTTCTAGAGTAAGTCATCCAGACTTGGTGTTTAATGGATATTCTGCAGAAATGGAGTGTCTGTATTGCTCCACTTACACGCTTATCTAGCTGATTTAGCGTATAAGCCAACTAAACTATTTTATTTGACTTAAATTTTTATGTGCCCAATCGGTGAGCTACTTCCTTCTAAAACTTTTCAGGCTTTTTTTTTTTTTTTTTTTTTGCAACCTTTTCTTATGGAAGGAGGGACTAAAGAAAAACGTGGTTTGACTATTATTAAAACTTATTTTTTTTTTTTCCTCAAGGGCTGGGGCAGAGGTAGAATTAAAAAGCATCACTATTGAATGTGACTGTAAATAATTAGCAGGAGTCTATGTAAAGCAAATATGTTTAATTCATGACTATACCTTGTCAGTTATTTATTATCAGTTCTTATTTATATTATTTATTTATATCACTTCTTACTCTTGCTTCAGTTATCTCAAGGAAACTTCAGAAAAATATTTTAATGAATTTCACTAAGCCAAGTATCATTTCTTATTATGTAAAGCCCTGCAACTGAACAAATGTTCATGTGGTTAACCAGTTCCAAACAGTGGGGCTGAATGTATGTTTTTATGGTGTTTTAAAAAGTCTCTGTCCCCTTTGTTGTATCCAAACTGGCTAAAGGTAGGATGACAACCGAGAACCCTAGATGGAAAGAAAAATGAGGATGCAGTTCTGCATGCAGTCTGTATGTTATTCACATTGCTATTTTGTTTCAGTGATATCATTAAGTTGCCATTGATACAGAAAAATGCTGTAAATTGGAACATAATGTGCTTTTCTAACTACATCTTATTTGCATAGCATGACACACGTTAGCAGTAGATACTAGTTGTAGTCTTGCATGGAAAATGTAAGATGAAAAGTAAGTTACTTCAGATAACCAGGTTAATTGTAATTCTGAGACAGACATGGCATGCCTGCATTTACTGATAGTCACAGCTTAACTTTAATTGTTATAGCTGACAATGTTTTATCTCTTTTATACATGGCTCCTTCATAGATTAGGTCCAACTATTATTTATCCTTGAAGGGATGGGAATTTACAGGTCAGTGCTGACTTTTAAATTACCATTTAGTTTTAAAGAAAGTCATGTAGTTGGTTGACCATGTGGGCTGCTTTTTGTTTTGGAAGATACCCATAATTGTAATGCTATTTGTCATTTTAAGACTAGGAATATGACCCAAGTTACCAGGCCCACATAGCAAATAAATACTTGTGTCTTTTGGGAGTAGTACTACTAGCCTACTACTAACTTTGGCTCATTATACCAAGATCACTGAATGTTTAGGCCTTTTGATGTACTGTGTACGTGATATATGAGAATGAGTGAGTGGGTGTTGCTTGGAAATGTCCTCTGTTCGCTCGTAAGACAAACAGACCATACTTACTGGTCCCTAGGTAACCAGTTTCTGGCTTGGTGTTTAATCTGCAGTCTCCTGGAAAGATTGTATGTTGGACCTGATTTTGTTTGTATTAAAAACTATCTAGAGTTTGTAGAAATTCTAATGATTTACTACGCAGGATTCTAGCATATATATAACCTAACTTGAATGCCCTGTAACTCCTTTATCCTATATATCATAGATGCTTAAGCAATAAATCATTGGGTTAGGCAGTGTGCAACAGACACCCACAACGTCTTTTCTTTGTCTTTTAGAGGCTACATCCAGTAAACTGAAGTTCATTAATTCATGAGCTAAGCGTTGTACTTTGTTGGTTTTCCTAACTGCCTGCTCCTTAATGCTGTTACCATCACTTTTTTTAACATTTACTAATAATTCGTATGCAGTAAATATCTCATAGTGATCTGAAAATCTTTCTTCGCATTTTCAGTTCTCTCTGTTATCGCACACTCTTTGAGTTAGAAAACAGAAAACCAGAAGGGGGTGAGGGGGAGCCTGTGCTTCATCACTGATATTTTTCTCATTATGCTCTTATTTGTATTGTATTTACCACCTCTTCCACTGACAGTGTGACTTCTTTCTAGATGTTGTACTTTGTCTTCAAGTGACAAATTATCACTCTTAGTACAATGGAGTCTTTCACTTTACACGTTCTTTTCCATTAGAATTTGGAAAATGTGGTCAGATGCTCAGTTAGGAGAAACAGATTCATATTTGGTTTTTTCTGCATTTGCAGAAAAAGGAATTTCAAGGAGAACTTTAGGACTTCCCTCTTATGAACACTTTAAGATCTCAAAGCGTCTCCGTGAAGTCTTGCTAGATGGTGCGTGTGGCATGTTCCAACATGTATTACTGCCTGCAGAGTTGTGGCAGGCAATTTCAGAGTCTTGTCCGCTCTTGTATTCCTCTCTTATTTTAATGCAGACCATACTCTACCCAACTGTTATGGTGGTTATTAAACAAACCCATTCTTTTTACTAGAGAGTCAACAATGACAGTTCCTTTCCTCTTTTAGGATTGCTAAACTGTGTTTTGTGTTAGCCCTGTGCTTCATCCATTATGAAACTGTACCATAATTTACTATCCTGCTCCAGCAGAGATAAATCTCTAGGTAGATGATATCCTGAATATAAGTTGATAATGTTTCCTTACTTTTAGTGGGAGTGAATACCTCCTTTTTCCCTGCACCCCAGCCCCCAACTTCCCCTTGAGCACCATGTTGCACCAGCAGCCATGTCTCAGTGACACATGCATTCCTCTGCAACAGCAGTGCTTGCGAAGTGCGGGCAGAATGCAATGCAATATACACTGATCTCTGCCAAGGGAATCAGTTGTGAAATGCCGTTTTGGAAGACCACATTACTCAAGCATTTTCATCCTGTAGCAGCTGTTACTTACTCTTAAGTGTTTGTATTAGAATAAATGAGTGGAAAAGACTTAATGAGTTTCAGCTGTGACCATAGATACTATTGCCATCATAAAACACTTTACATACTGGTCAATTTTGCATAATGTGTAGTTTAACATATGTTTAAATGTATTTGTAGCTTATGCCATAGGATTCCAAAAAGGTAATAGAAGCTCTTGACTATTCTTTTTTACTATTTTCCACTTCTAGAAAGCTCACAGTTTTAGTATTCAGATCTCTGTGTTAGTTAGCTAGGGCCTTAGAGGCACCTCAAATACTAACCAAGAAGTAAAGAGTTGCAGAAATGAGGCTTACTACCTGCTTGTTGGTTACGACTCACTTCAACAAATTAGCTTGCTAGTTCAACAGTGCATACGGATCTATTTATGTCATTTAAACTGCATTTGCCTTCCATGTTCCATGCTGGGCAGCTGAAAAAGAGAAGCAGAGAAGTGGCAGGCACAGGAAGCCACAACTGGCAGCTCGGTAATTGATGTAGCTAGAGCTCTTATCTGAAAGGCACAGAACTTGTAAGATGAACACAATTAAAAGTATACTGAAATTTTTGAGTCCATGTTACTTTAAAGTTTGAATGCTGTAGACTTAAACAGTAACATATTTTCTGTTTTATAACCTCTCTTGCTGAATATTTTGATGCCAGAAAGTACTAGTAAAAATGACATGTTCATACCTCTATACCTTTTGAAAGAAGGATAATACGCCTTCCAGATCATTGCCACTGTGTTCTGTCAGCTGTGAGAGCAAGGCCATATGATAAAAAATGCACATAGTACGAATGAGAAAATATTTTATTTTTCTAGGAAGATTTACTGGGAGTGGGAGGGGGAAGGAATAAAAAAAAAAAAGTCTAGTTTCCCAGGTTTAAATCTGATCAGACAAGCATAACACAGTATGTAAGAGTTTGTTACCTTGAGTTTTGTAACCTAGAACGTGTCCTCAAAAAGAGTATCTAGATCTAACTAGAAGACTTGTAGTGGTGGTTTGTTTCAGTGAGTGTCACACTCACTAATTACAAGCAGATGTCTTATTTTCATTAGTACTTGCTTTAGTTTGTTGGTCATCTTATATTTTTGCTAGATTAAGTATTCTCATTTCTTAATTTCCATTGGTTTTACATTTGTTTTAAGCTTTCCGAAGCCAAATGCCTGAAGTAAAGGCAACGGTGGGCTTGCAACAAGACTGCATCTTGTTTGGTCAGTTGAGATTTTCTGCTCTTTAACTAACCCTAAATTCAAAGTGAAGAGCACTTAAAATGATCTTTTATGGTATAATGGAGAACTCAAACTGAAAACCATAAATCTTTTGAGAGCTGGCAGCAGCAAACGACATCTTAACCACAAACCCAACTGAATATTTTATCTTACATATACACATCTTTGCCTATGAATGTAATTTTCCAGAAATGACCGTCAGTTGAATGACTTTGACAGATGTCACTGTCAGTTGCTTGTCAGGCGAAACGGCCTCTGATATGCTGAGGTGACTGTGCTACTGCACGTGTATCTTTCTTGCCTTGGCTCTTACAGGAGTTTAATATAAGTTACTGTCCATTACATAGCAAAATGCTTTCAGTCCAATGGGGTAACAGGGAAAAAAGAGATAGGAACAGTAGCATCCGATCTTATTCGAGCAGCAGTAGTACTAATAGCCACTTTCAGGTGCTATAATGCAGTTCTGAGTCTTAGACCTCCACTCTGTGGATAAGAAAAAGTATTAGCGTGTCTTAAGAAGCTTGTGCTCCTAAGAGCTTTCTGGATGGTCCGTATGAGTCAGATAGGACTTTAGGAAGAAAGAGTCATTGCAACATTAGAATGCTATCCTGAAAACACTAAAACTACCTCTTGGCAGGGGCAGGTTTTGCGATATTAGCAAATCAGGCACTGTTCTTAAAACTTCACTTAATCTTCAGTTTTAAATTCTAAAGTCAAGTATAGCATCTGTAACTTTACACTGAGCCATAGCCTTAGCAGAAAAAGCTGTATGACTTTCAATATGAAAGCGTTTTTGGGTTTGGTGGGTTTTTTTGTTTGGTTTTTTTTTTTTTTTTTAGATTTTGTTTGGTTGGTTTGTCTAGATTTCTCTTCAAGAGCAAATTTTTAGAACCATATAAGGAATATTCCTTGAATTAATGATTAGTAATAAAGAAAGAAATCGATGCTAAGAATGATTAGGAATGTAATAGAGGAACTAAATAGAAAACATCATTGTGATTATTTAAATCTGCAACAAACATAAAAGAACTGTATGCAATCCTTTTTTCTTCATTTCAATTATGGATGAAAAAAAGGTTTAGAGAAGGATGACAAAGATAATCAAATGTACAAAACTATCTTCTGCATGAAGAAAAAGCATACTGACCTTTAGGGAAAAAAATAAAGAAAACTAAGAGGTATATGGAAGGAGGTTTACAAAATCAGAAGTGTAAAGAGAAGGTGGATAGGGATTTATTTCAGTTCCACCGTAAGAATGAGAGGCATAAAATAAAACAAGTGGTATTCGGAGCAAACCAAGGAAGACGGTTCTTCATACAATATATTAATAAGCTGCCACATGGTGTTATGGATAGTGAAAATTTACATGATCTCAAAGGGTAACAGTTCAGATTCCTGGAAGAAAAATTACTTAAGAACTGTTAGATTAAAAAATATAACATTTCTGCTGAAGAAGTTTTTGAGCTGCATCTTGCTGAGGTCTAGAAAATGTTCTGGGGAAGTATAGCTATGTGCTTTCCTTCATGTTCCCCAGGCACCTGCTGTTGGTCACTGTAAGAATCAAGATAGCAGGCTAGACAGACTCTCTTTCCCCAGTATTTTCACTCAACATACAAACTGCATTTATTTCAGAAATATTTCAGGGTACCTAACAGGAAAACAGTTGGAAAACATTTGGAACATTATGTCAGAATTTATCTCTGGGGAAAAAAAAAATGTCGTACCTCTCTGAAAAAGAAACATTACTTTGAGGATACAGCTGTCTGATGACGGCTTCACGGGTTTGGTGCTTATTGCTTCCCAACCAGTTCTCGTTCAAACAGGTTATTATCGAAAAAAAAAATTCTCACTTTCTTTGGGGAGTGATGCAGGCTATTGTGTATTCTGGTGGCTGCTAGGTTGGGATGGTAGGCAGTGACTGTTTAGTGGTATGAGTGATAAAAGAATTCTTAAACATTTCTTGCTCAACCTATACAGGCTATATTGTCTACGAAGGCATCTATATGTTGATTTTAATCAGCTAGTTTTTAAATTACTAATATATTGCATCAAACATTTTGCATCTTTTAAAAAACATGCACTTGGATTCTTTCAGATCCTTACTGGTTTCCTTCATTAACATTTTACATAGTTTTCATAGTTATCCTGTTTGGACAACAATATATTTCATATTCACTTTTTAAAAATGGAAAAAAAATTAGTAGCATCTGTTACACAGGAGCAAAATAAGTCATCTAATTCAATACATGCTGCCTGAGTTATTACTATGATTATTCTTGTCTCCTCTCTTGCTTACTTAATTCTTATTCCTTAGTAGTTTAAGTTAAAATACTGTGGCAATAAGAGAGATTAAATAGTTGCTTTTTTTCTCTTCCCCCCCCCCTAAATGGGGAAAATAAAGATCTTTTCATCTGTCAATGGCTGGGGTTTTGGTTTTTTTTTGCTTTTGTCTTAACTGAGATCACTTTTTATTAAGTTGTTTTGTTTGGGTTTTTTTTACTAGTCTGTAGTTCTCTTACTTTATTCTGCCTAATACTTTTCTTTGTTTCTTCCTTGCATTTTTCCTATTTTTTGCAGCCAGAAAGTTTTTGCCCCAAATCCAAATTCATTTCAGAGAATTCAATTTCAGAATCAACACAAAACAATTCTCAGCTAGAATTACATTTTCTTGACAACTCCAAATTATACACTTCATGCTTTTTCTGTCTGGCCAAAACAATGTCATTTTAATGACTTAATATGCAATTTTACAACTAAATATACAATCTTACAAACTCCTGGAGCTTAAGTTTGTGGGCTAAGGTGGTATACTGTCCATTACCCCTGAAAATAATAGACTCTCATCTTTCTCAATTTGTACTTACGATGTGCTTTGTCATGTAACAGTACTTACCTTCTGATAGAAACGAGTGGTATTTTTGCATGAGCCTGGAAGATAGGACCCAATTATATAACAGTGGATGTTTTGGATAAAGATGACATACCAAGGAAAAGAAACTTGGTAATACGTGGGTTCGGTTTTTGGTTCATTCTCTGCAGTGGCTTGCTGCAGGTTTCTGGTAGTAATCTTTAGCTGTATTGAGTTTTTACAGAGGCTGGTATGCATTTCCTGCCCCTGATGAAATTTTACTGCTTTGCAAACCCTGCTAAATCACCTTTACAAATTTGTGATTGTATTAGGTTCAAAGAGGAATTATTAATTTTTTTTAAACAGGAAAAAAAATAGTCTAGTAAATGCTAGGTATCTGGAGAGAAAAACCCTGGGTTTATAGCCAATTTCCCCTATTATATAGTATTTGTTATTACTATTTCTCTTCCTCAATGTTGCAAGATAAAACAAAACATTAAGCTATGTATTTTATTTGGGGGAGGAGGAATATCTTGGCTTTTTGGGGTTTTGGTGTTGTTTTGTTTTGTTTTCAGAACTAAGTATAAATATTTCCAGAGGCATATAGTTGTGTGTGAGTTAGTTTCCCTGCTCCATCAGTTCTGATTGGGGGGAGGGAGAAAACAGTCTTGTTTTAGCAGAGGGAAAACAACCAGTGAAGCCTTGTCCTCCCTTTCTGAGTGCACATACCTGTAGGTCACCGCAGTTTAAAAAGGAATATTTTTGTGAGAGCTGTTTGTTAAATGTTACCTGTCTAGATTCTTTGCCTGCTTTCCTCTATTCAAAACAAGTAGTAACTTTTAAATGGAAAAGAAAGCATTTTTGTAATGACGGAGTCAACTTACTGTAAGCCTTGTCTTGTCCTTAAATTACATTTTCATTCCTATAGAATGAAGAAATAGAAAGATATGTTGCTAAGTATGCCAAGCTGGAAAAGGAACACTTCCCTTGCTTTCAATACAGGACTGAACTTGATGGAGAATCAAAGATGGGTTTTGCAACACAAAATGTTGGAGCTCTGTTGCTATCAATTTTGCAAAGACTAAGGCATTTGAAAACCAAAACGTCTCTAGATTTCTTCATCCTGGACTGTTCTGCCTAAAAAGCAAAACACTAGGGAGGAAACTTTCTCACTGAGGACAGTGGAAAATTTTGTTATTGATTTTTAATAAACTTTGGATTTTATTAGTATTGGAATATCAGCTTTATTTTTTTTTCCATAAGCAAATAATGAACACAAGGCTATAAATTATATCCAAAGTGGGACGTCTTATAACTCTGTGACTTAAGTCAGATCCACAGATAAAAACTGGGTAAACTTTTCTGCTAATTAAGTACAACACAGATTCTTACTTCATTTTAACACTTTGGTCTATGAATTGAAAATAAAATCTTGCTGAAGGGAAATGGGAAAAATCATGGAAATGGAGAAAGAAAATCTTTAGAGTAGAACAAAGTAATGCTTTCAGAGTCAAATGTCAGATGTCAAAAGGGGAAAATACCTATTTAAATCTCATATTTGTAGAATCCTTATAACTACAGTTTTTCTGTAGGTAACCCATCTTAAGCAACATTTTGGCTACGTATTTTATTCGTTTTATTTTAACTATTCTGGTAGCATGCATATGACTGAGCAGCAGGATGTCTTTCATGTACAAAATACCAAATATTAGTAAAACTGCACTCCTGTTAATCTTTCTTTTTTTAAACAAAAACAAAAAGAACTTGGAGGCCCCAGCGGATCTAATACAAGTTTGTGTTGCTTTCTACCAATACAGGATGATTACAAGTACAGGAGGATAACGAAGCTGAAAATTTCTGACATGCAAGTATAAGTAAATATTTTCATATAGTATAAATGTACTGTAAGAGTATTAGCGACATGCGTTCCACTTTCCATAGATGTCTTGTGGCCTTCTGCCTAATCTTTGGAAACAATAACTGTGACACTGATGTATTCAGTGCCATTGTGCCTGTTGTATTGGCGGGGGGGAAGACACTTCAGAATAAGATATTCTGTTTAAGATGCATTTGGACAAACCAGGGGGTAAATCTGCCTGGGAAAATGGGATTTAAGTGTCTAGAAAACAGGATTAGCCTTTTCCATTTGATCTTTGGTGAAATCATATTGAACTGAGATGTTTCAGAGTTGACAGCTCCTAGTGAATTTGCTTTTTCTTCACGTTACTGAATTGGAGAGCAGAGGCTACGGGCCCTGCTGCCCTTTTATTGTCTTACAGCTCTGTTGAGTCAATTCTCATGCAAGAACTTGTATTGCATATACTGAGTAGCTAAGGCTTCACTAATAGTATTTGACGTTCTAATAGATTTCTAGCCAAAATTATAGAGAAAGATTAGATGGATTCAAATCTCTGTGATTAATAGGATATGTTACTTCATGCAATTTTTTTCTTCTTTGAAGTAAGAATACATAATGAATGTCATAATGTCATTATAGTCTTTGCAACTTCCTAGAATTACTACTGAAAGGTGGCAAAAAAGGTAAGTAACTATCTAGTTTTAGTAAAAAACAAGCATAAACTCTAGTTACGGCAAAAAGAAGGTTATGTGCTACTTTTTACTTAATTATGGAATGATGAAGGCCACATGCGTTATCGTCTTAAAAAAATACTACCACAGCTGTGAAATTTATCATGTGGCAGGCCAGCTAAATTCAGGAGGAGAAAAAATTCAGTGGAATTATTCTCTCTTCATAATTTTGTAAGAGACAATCAGCATTCTAAATAGAGATTAAAAGTATAGTGCCTCTGAAGAATAGGTGTCTCGTGGAAGTTGCATCTCAGTTGGCTGTCTTTCTACTCTGCTATTAATTCAGTTGAGCAGTTTGCATTTATTGCACAAGAAAGTTAGGGTGAATAGGTATAGCATCTCCTCATCCACAGGTAGACATTTACTGTTTGCAATGAAAATGTGTTTAGAGGTATTGGGCAGAATTTTCGAAGCTGTGTCTCAAATGTTAGAGAAACCAAGCATTGCGTTCAGAGAAACTAAACATAGTAGCTCTCATAAAACCTGATACTTCTGAAAATCGGGCTGCTTATATAAAATAATTGATATTTAGCTATAAATGAAAGAATACCTGAACACAGTTGTCTTGTTTCCATTTATTTCATCCTTGAGATACACAAAAGAAAAGCAGTGCTGTTTAAATTGTAACTATAAATTTGGTTTGAACAGAAGGAAGGGGTCAACTTGTGGGGACTTTTCACATCTGGTTTGCTGAAAAACCATCCCATAATAGATGCAGAACGTAAGGGCTGCCGTAGTGCTATGTGAACAAGGAAACTCTGCATGCTTCTCCATTACCGTGTGAAATTCTGAGACTCTTATTGAAATAGTCTTCAAAGAGCTGATCTGGACATATAATCAGTTATAGATAACGGGACCAGGATCAGTGATGATGAGAGCTATGTGTTTGAATCAAAGGAGTTCCTTTACAGTGAGATAAACATACGTGAATACACTTTGTCTCAAGTATCTGTATTTCCAACTTAGACGACTTTACAGTTGTGGGTAAAATGCTTCCTGTTTCCCACTTCCTCAAGCAGTACTGTGGTGATTTCAATGAGCCAACTATAGGTTAGCAACTCCCAGCTGGGTCACTGTGTGTTGTTTTTTTTTTTTCCTCAGTTGCTTTTTTTTCCTTTTCTCCTTTTTGTTGGGGGCAGAACAGTATTCTAAATATTGTGTGAAAGAGGAAAAAATAGAGATGTTAGCTAATATCGAGTATTAAAATCTATGTTGTTCATCCATGATATCATCTAAGAGGTTTTGTGTGAGGTTTTGCTAAGTGTATTTTTACCTACAATAAAATCGGACTTGAAAGACACCCTTCTGCCGACTTCTTTACCTGGCAGGCTTAGGATATGTTTTGTGTATGTTATGTGATACACTTACCGATTCCAGGAATTAACATACTCTATAAAACATAGCAGTTCTATAGAAATCTCTCCCAATTTGCTCAAAAAGAAAAAAAAAAAAAAACCCAAGATCCTTATTATCATAGAGTTTATCATAGAGTCCAGCAAGGCAGTTTACCATGTTAGATGAAAATCCTCATAAAGTTATGATTATCAACAATACATGTTGTGAAGGCTAGTAGTTGTGGTGCAAGAAAAAGGAAAGAAGAATGGCATGCTCATTCTTATGGCAAAAAAATGAACCTATAAATATGGTTTCTTCTTCCTTGATAAAACTGTAACCTTTATTTATTGAGCAGTATCTGCTCATTTTGCTAACCAGAATATTTTGAATGCATTTTTCTTGAAACACTAAAGAAGCCATGAGAGAGTCAGCCGGACCTATGTATAACACATTAATCACATCACCAAAATTGTTAGCAAGTTTTTCTCACAAAGTCATCTTTTATAAGAGAGGTTCTTTAACTAGAAAGAGCCAAAGTGTTTTTTTTTTAGTTTTCAGAGTTTACAAGATTGGCAACAAAAAAGCAGGGGGAGGCGTTGTCTGGGTTTTTTTGGGGGGGTAGGGGTGTAAAATGAGAACTTTGCAGTCTCTGGAGGGGAAAAAAAGCCCCAACCAAACACCAAAAATACCCCATACAGCACCCCCACCTCCAAAAAAAAACCAACCCCACCAAAGCCATGAGACTCCATCACGAAGTTTTGAAGACTTTTAGGTATGTTTACACTTGTAGAAGTCTACAGCATGAACTTCCTTGTGAGGAACTACTAAGCCCTGAGAAAGTAATCTCAGAATTTGAAAATAAGACTTTTTAATATCAAATTATTACTCTAGTAGTGATAAAGTAATTACTCTAGTTAGTGTTTCTTTAGAGAGATTTCATTCTGATCAAATGAAAAGTAGGGTTTCTTTCATTTCTGACCTAGAATCTATTCTTTATCTGTTTCTTGTTCCACCTCAGTTTTTTTTAAGCTTTTTTCCAACCCTGCTTGTGTCTAAAATGTGATTGCCTTCATTTAATCAGTAGCCTACTTGCTCACTTTGTAGAGCACCTAGCACTCTTTATGGCATGTTTCGTAACAGCAAGACTGTGTCCCAGAATTTGGTCAGAATTTCAGATCATTTAGCCATATGCTATTTCTATTCTGCTTGACCTTGACAGCCCAAATGTCTTTGGTGGGAAACTTGTCTCAAGCAGAAATTGATGTACTTTAATGGAAATCACTCCATGGGAAAGATGAGAGCATTAAGGATCTAAAATGGACATCTGAGCACCAAATTCCTAGATCGGATATACACAGTGCCGCGGCAAAGCATCTAAGGCAACACTGCTTGCTGCTGGCAGCTTTGTTAGGCAAAATGATGTCAAAGTATTCACTTTGGACATTCAGTTGCTATATTAGCACATGCTAGACTTCATGTTCCACCCCACCCCCGCCATACCCCCCAGCTTGATGTGCAGAAATAATGCTGGCTCTGTAAAATAGTCTGAATAGCTCTAGGACCTGACTCTGCCTTCTTCGTGGACAACTGTACAGAACTCCCCAAGTACTGAAGCAAAGAAAGAATGGCACTTACCATTAGGCAATGGCCAGATCTGAGGGAAAAAAAAATAGTCTTGTCTCTGTTGTTTCTTCTCTTCCTGTGTAGCTGAGCTCATGGGCTTTGAGAGGTTGCCTTTGACTGCATATGAGTCTGTAAAACAGACTAAAGTAAGGTATCCCATCAGAAAATGGGAAATTTGGAGAAAAAGATTATTGCAGATTACAGAAAGGGAAAAAATAAACTTTTGAGTATCCCTCTGTGTATGACTTGGACCCCTGTGTGGATATTGTCCCTGACTGTAAGAGCTCTAACTATGGATTATTCAGAAAAAGGGCAGTAATAATTTTAATTTCTGATTATTGAGCGTATTCAGGTTGCTAGTAGAGTGTGAATATTGTACTGCTAGGAAACAGATCATACCATTAGACTAGATCTGTAACTCTTTATACCAGCTCAAGGAATCACAGTGTATTCCAGGTGATGGAGATGGAAAAGGACTTTGCACTTTTGCATATTTGACAGACAATGTAATTTTGCTCTCTTGATGTAATTTTTGTTTTCAACTGTGTCCTATGGAGAGGAAAACCTCTCTATAATGAAAAGTAATTTAAAAAAACCCCTCATTCCTCTACTGCTGTAAATAATACTTTATTTGCAGTCTCTATAGTGACTGATTATGAAAAGTGCTCAGAATTATGAAAAATAGCTCTGTTACAACAAGCTGTTTCAAATACAGTTTGTATTATAAAAGTTGAAAAAAAAAAAAATTGCAAAACTTTTGAGATGGCAACTACCAGTGGATCTTACAGAAATACGCTAACCATCTTCTAACATGATGTTAGCTTTACTTTGTAACTTTTTAGACTGACTTCAGCAATTGCAATGTGATTTGGTTTTTTTTCCCTAATTTTATAATTTTCCAGTAAACCTACTGATATGTAAACATTGAGATCTATCATACCTTTCAATTTTTGTTCAATAAAGAGCTAAAAGGAATGAGCAAGACATAAATCTAAAATGGAAGCATGCAGTCAGTCAACAATCAAACACTCCTCTTATTTTATCGAGTGTGCCGCTATTACCTTTGTTCCATTTTGACAGTCAAATTTCCAAGTTGGAGACTAATTTCATGGATTTGATTACTTGCCTCACTCAAATTCCTGGCCCTCTTTCCTCCTGTGTTTCTTGGACATCCCCTTTTGGCATTGGGGCTCCCTAGGGACAGATTTTTCCAATGTAGAGTCTCAGCATGAGACTTTCCTTCTGTAACTTTAGGGATCTCAAAGTTAGCATATAGTCTATCCCTATGACCAACAGAGAGAAAACATGTTTTACTGCATATCCTAAAGTGCCAAAAAAATGGAGAATGAGTTCCCCTTTGGTAAGAGGCCTATCGCTCTTCATTGACTGTAATGGGCAACCAGACATTTGGCTTTAGACTAGAACCTTAATTCTGGGACAACAAAACGGAGGCGAGATCCTCTTCCATTTGTTTTACTCTTTCTGGGTGCAGTTAGTTTTGCTGAGTATCTGCCCACACATGAGTACTGCCGAAAACAATTGTAATCCTCCTTTTGGATTTCACATTCTTTGGCCCCGTGTGTCAGTGAATGCTGGCACGATGTAAGAGGAATATCAAGGCAACGGTGCCCTTGAGGCATCCTGGCATTTGCATGAGTTTGTGGATTTCTGCGTATTGTGGAGGCTGGAACAAATACAGTTCAACTGATGAACTGAAGAAAAGGTCAGGCAAGCAGAAACTTCTTTTTAATCTTTCTATGGTAAAAATTAGTAGAAATGGCCTGTAAATTTCTATTTTTAAGATAAACTGTCTTTCTAATGAAAGCAAGCAGTTAAATGTGCTTTGAAATATCAAACTGACAGCTCTGTTTTGTTAAAATCAAATGGTTTGGCTTATGTCTTAGGAGGGGGTAAAAAAGGAGTTTGCTTATAAGGTCAAGTGTTTAAGCCAACCTGAAAGAATGAGTAGTGTTATAATTACTCCCACTGCTGTGCAAGCATGAAGCTGACTGATGAAATGAGCCTTCTTAATTACGAACTTTTGATATTGTATATTTAGCGTAAGCTTTTGAAAACTCACTGAGTTTAGTCCCAGCTCTTTTTGACCTTGACTGAGAGTAGATTGAACTCAAAGTTGTTTTATTCCTACTGGCACTCAGCATTATTATTTAACAAGGCATCTGTTACACAGTTTAACTAAACAATAGGTCACACAATAAATATGCAGAAAAACCCTTGACACTACTGTACTGTAACATCTAGACTTTGAAGTTCTGTTTGGAAAAAGAGGGAATGCACTTTTCCTCTGCAGTTTTAAAACCGAAATGATTTTTCAAGACCTCCTATGACTATTAACAGCCTTGCTATTAGGATCACTACATAAATACATCTCTTTCCCATTTGAGTGAAAAAGCCTTATCCGTTTTGGATAGATCATTGACATACTTCAATAAGAGCAGGAAAAGGAAAATTCACTTACAAAAATCAGATGTGATCTGAAAGAAGCCTATTAAAATGTAAAAGGATATAACTACAATTAATAATTGCTTCAAATTCCCTCTGGCTGCTTTGAAGATTTCAGTGCAAAACTGTGGACTACAAACATTTAGCCTGTCAGGTGAATATAACACTCATTTCAGAACCATGTGGAAACAAATATCCCTTTGGACTATTTTAAATTTTATGTGATTTCACCGGCTAGAATACTAGAACTCCAAAGATCTACTAGTAAGCATCTGTTTTCATTATCAGAGGTTAGAGACTTGCTAGGAGTTACCCAAGAGCAAAAAGCGTGTGGTGCAGCCATCTGCTATTTGCAACCCCTCGTAAGCATAAAAATGCTTTTAAAACTATAGTATACCTTGTATCATCTCTCTTGTGGCTGCCTCTGCAGCCGGCAGCAGCAGCGCCGCGTTGTTGGGGTTCACTGGACTTCACCAGGGTCTCTGGCAGTCTGACCTCCTCCGTACCTCCGCGGCTGGGGCAGCTCTGCACCAGCGTGGTCCCGCAGCCCTTCCCTGGTACAGGGGCTGCTCCTGACCAGAAAAATAAGCTGCAAGTGTGACCAGGACTTTTCTCTGTCCTGCTTAGGTGTGACAGCTGTGAGTGGCCCCAGAGCTATTCCAAGGGACTAGAACACAATTATGACTAACCTGCTGGGGTTACTAGGGACGAAAGCCAAAACCTGGCTCAAAAAAAAAAAAGGCGATGACAAAGCTGGCTGTTTGACTACCCAAAATTTTAAAGCAGAAAAGGTAAGCAAAGGTGAATTCTGTGCATCTCTGCAAATTATTATAATAATCCATATTTTGGAACCTATCTTTTTAAAAATAAAATACCTGTATGTTTTAGGTTGGGGGGGGGTTGTTTGTTTGTTTGGGTTTGTTTGTTTCTTTGTTTTGTTTTTGGTTGTTTTGGGGTTGTTTTGTTTGTTTGGTTTTGGTTTTTTTTTTTTATGCTTGTGTGTCTGCCTCCTTCTTTATCCAGATCAGCTGGTTACCCTGGGAAGATGCCATCGCTGCAGGGAGTCTTACTAAGAAGCTGGGGTTGTTTTTAGTTTTGAATACAATTGGGCTTATATTCATTATCAACAGAGAAGATTAGGTTGAGTTCCACAGCTGGAACCTGCTACTGAAAATGGTCTGTTGCTCTACCCTTTGCACTTAAGAGTTTTATGCTGGGGCAGATTAGTTGAAGTGTCCCTGTGGAGTATAGCTGTAGGTTTGTGATGGGATAGGAATTTTAAAAATAGATTAGGCCCAGCATGCTACCCACTTTTTAGATCAGTAGTAGCTGCTTAAATTCAAGTTACAAAGAGATAAGCAACCAGAAGGATGACGGATGTACTGTACTGAAGGCTGCTTTGCCCAGCAATGATCTGGTTCCATGTTGCACGCAGCAGCTGCCTAGCCTAGCCTGAAGTGTTGAAAGTCAATAGACTGGCCAAAGGAGAGAGATTAACAGGTTGTGCTGAAAGGAAGAAACAGTCAAGAACTGGTCTAAGAATGCCTCCTGTTACATAAATTCATTAATAGTAAGAAGGGAAATTAGCACAGCTTCCACTGTATCAGAGGGAACTAGCATCTGTGTCACCCGGTGTTGAGTGCTTAGGAAAATGAAATTTCCTGGCCAGACAGTGAAGGAAGGAATCGCTTGTGGCCTCTGATGCAATCTGCATATCAATGCGCCTTTGTTCTTTAATTCTTTGTCATTGTAGCTTTTTTTTTTTAAGCAGCTTTTGGAAAATGAAAAGGTTAGGGGTTGAATTTTGAATTCTTAGAGATGGTGGCTTCTCAACCTTGTGCCAAGGATGTATCCTTAGGTCTGATAGCAACAATAACACTCTTGATTCAGCACAAAGCATACAACTTTTTGAAGGGAACATGTTACGGTTTTTCTTAAGCAATTGTTTAGCAGAGAACAAAACCTTAGTAACCAAGTTAAGTGTGGTTCCAATTCAGAATATTAGTGATGGTAACTTCCTGACTGAAAATTGGTATGTAGGTTTCTTGCTTTGCTTTGTCTTATCATTTTAAAAAAACCAAAAACCCACCAAAACTACCACTTTACTGTTCTTCTGTGATACATATCCAAAAAGCAGATACATGAGGTTTGGTTTAGTTTTTTTCTTTTTGAGATGGAATGATTAAATCTAGTTTCAATGATGATGGCAACAGCACTCTTTATTCATTTCATTGAGGAGTATAAAGAATATTTTACAGATTGGATTTCCTATGTACTTCCTTCGAACCCTATCTGTTGGACTGACTTCTGGTGCAATAATGATGTGTAAAAATAAGTATTTTTGTTATGACTAAGTATACGTGGTCTGAACATGAGACTAAAAGACAAGAACAAATTTACTTTGTGGTTTGGAACTGAATCAATGAGAAATTGATTCAGTTTCCCTCAAAATATAAGAAATGTCCTACTGGCTTAGACAAACCGTCCGTCTAGACTGTCTATCTAGCTTTCTGTCTCCAACAGTTGCAACTGAACATGCTCTTTAGGGAGAGCACACAGGACTGTCTGCTTCTGCAGTCCATTTCCTTCACGCTTTTCCAGCATCTGCATTCATTGAATTAACTATGCAACACTGTACTCCTCTACTCCCCCTGGCATGCCGCCCCCGCCCCCCGTTTTTTGTGTATCA
>JAVKLA010000053.1:8293680-8306900 GCA_034782735.1 Sagittarius serpentarius | reverse complement strand
AAGCCTGTCGGTGTTTGAGAGGCATTTGGACAACACCCTTAACAGCATGCTTTAACTTTTGGTCAGCCCTGAAGTGGTCAGGCAGCTGGACTAGATGATCGCTGTAGGCCCCTTCCAGCTGAAACATTCTGTTCTGTTAGAGATCGTTCAGAAGAAGCAGAAATAATCTAGCTGTCCGTCAACTTTCTTTGACTTCAGAATTCAGCAGACCAAATGTGTTTGTGGCAGACTTTTCCAGCTGTCCAGAATGTACTTGCTGCATCAGTTGCAGTGTTTAGAGCTAAGAGAAATACTGGCCCAAGTGAACCTTCACGTGTTAGCTGCTGTCTGCTTACACGTGTTTGTGTAGGCAACGAAACCTTTCGGGTTTTTTTTTGTTTGTTGCATGGGTGTTTTTGTTTCCAGTTGGCCAAGAGAGATACAGCTGGTAAGTAACCTCTGCAGTCTGCTCGAGGAACAGTCTCATCAGAGAGACAAAGAGCAGCAATTTTAGAGGTTGAGGTATTTATTACTTCCTGGTCAAACGTTAGTTTTAACAGGGTTGTGTTGTAATTATGTTTCAAGTAAGAGCCGTTCACCCCTTTCCAAATAGGTGGCTAATGCTCATAACCCTGCCAGTATGGGATCCATCTACGCAGTCACGTGAAGAAAAGCTGGTAGGTGTTGTTTGAGGTGTGCTGTCTGCAGATGGTGGGATCCGCGTTCCTGCCCTGCCAGCTGGATTCCCGATTCTTGCTGAGGAAGCAGTGCGAGGGCAGCATGTACGAGTTCCTTCCTCTGGGCCCCCTGTGACCCAGAGGACGCCCAAATGGACACTGCTGTGAACCTGTTTTTCTGTTCATGGAGCTCCTAAGTACCAAGACCAGGACTCTTGGGCTTGGATTCACACTTGCTTGCACTTGAAATTGCTCACACAAAGTGGAGCTCCAGGAACTGTCCATGTAGGTGGTCTCACTTTGTGTTTTATGCGTAGTAAAGAAACTTAACATGAAGAAAGAAAAAAAAAAATTCTGAAGAGCTTAAAACATAAGGAAAGCCTGAGAAGTGAAGAAGACTAAGCTTGAACAGCTTTGGGTTTTTTTGTTCCTTAAGGAAAAAAGGGAGAGCATTTCTTGCTACAAGTATTGGAAGTAATTTTGAGAGGTTTTATAAAAAAATACACCACCACCACCACCCATTTTCTTTGAAAATGTTGCCTTTGGAGCTCTGAGAATTCTCCACAGTCTTGACCTGTCATTCTTGTCCAACAACTGCCAAATATTGCAAACTATGTGACAGCTTTGTGGCTGCTGTGAACTGGAGACTAGGAGGACACCATGAAAGTAGGTTTCACTGGAAGTCAAAGAAAGTGTTTGCATATTGTACCCCTGAAAGGTTCGTTCATTATTTAGCGTACTGCTGAGGATAAAATCTCTGCTTATTTGCATGCTTGCTATTACTTAAGAGAACACCACTCTTTTAGAAATAATGCGGACAAGGAAAATTATATAACCTCAGTCATTCCAGTTGTATGTATTTGTAACCGGCTGCAGATAAACTTGACAGAAGCGTACTTCGCCTGTGTATGTAATAGCACCCAGGCTCTTGATGGAGACTATATGTATCATTTTTATAGAATCGCTACTTACATTTAGATTAGCAGCGTAATTAACTGTCTAAGGAAATAAGAAATAAGCTTGCGAGGTAGCGCCTTACTGACGTTTGTCCCTTGCCTAGGGACAGATGTTTCCAAACTAAAACGGAGCGTACGACTTCCTCTTCACCCCACCCGCTCCCCAGCAAATCTTGCGTAACAGGCAGAGTGCTGCTGTGGTACAAACATGACCATTTACTTTGTTTCATTTTATTCATGTATGTCAAGGTACTTGCGTTAAGATTTTGGTATCTTTTTGCCCTAAGGATTTTTTAAATTTTATTTGCTTTATATCATTAATATTGAAATATTCTGGCAGAATTTGGCAGAAATGAGACAATCTTGTTAATAATCAGCAAGCTTGCACTGTTGAATCACGGCAGATTCAGTAAACATGGACAAGTGTTTTTTCCAGGAAGGAAGATAGCGATGGACAATTATTTTTTCTTTCCAGTTGGGTGTGTTTCTGGCTGGCTAGAGAAGAGCAAAATGTTGGTTCTTTTAAAAATACCAAGAACCCTGTTGTGCAGGCCACAGGGCACATCTTTCAGGAGAACATTAACAGCTGCTAAATATCCCACTGACCTGACTGAATATGGTGGGTATTGGCCTGTCTCCTTTGTAAAGTTTCATGGAGATTTCATCTAAATTGCCAGGCGGCAGAAGCCAAGAGGTTAGGCTCAAAATCAAATTCTCCGAGGGTGGTCTTGCTCTCTTGCTGGAGTTTTAGCGGTGCTGAGTTTGTGCCTTCTGCCTTGTGTTCCCAGGTGCACCTTGAGACACGAGAATGTACTTTTTTGAACACACGGTTTGGAAAGGTCTGGGCTCCTTTTGTGGCTCAGGAGAGCCCAGCAGGTGGGCAGCTCCTGGCTGCCTCAGTGCAATTTCTTTTGCCAGCCGGGAATGCCATGTTAATCGTACTGGGCACATGAGACTGTCCGGACCCCTCTTAGGCGGGGATTCACTGTGTCTGTGCTGAGGGAGGTGGGTTTGTTGAACAGTCTGGACTCAGACCAAGATCAGGCCACCTTAGAGTAGTGAATTGGTTGATAAAGGGTTGTCTCTGCAGTTACGGTTCCCTTCAAGACCGTGGTGCTCAAGTCAGAGTAAAAGCAGCCTGTAGAACTAAAAGGGTGTGGAAAGTGATGCATGAAAAAATGCTTTTATTTTTCTTATCCAAGAAGAGCTGCCTATTTGATCATCAACTGTGAAAATGACTCTTTAATGAGAACCCTGCTGCTTCTTTTCTCCAGGAGGCTGGGCTAGCAGGTCATCAAATCACTAAAAGCAAATTAAAGGAGTAAAGAGCTGTAAAGGAGTTCCGAGTACTTTCTTTTCAGAAGTATCTGTGGACAGGCTGATAAGGCAGTGAAGGCACATTGAACTGTGATCTTGGAGCAGGAAGTAGGGGAAGGAGAGTGAAGGATTTTCAGGGGGCAAGACTATGCTTCAAAGGAAGGAAGAAGTAGGCTTTTTTATTGCATCAGGTAGAACTAAAGAATTAGGCAAACCCTAAACTGAAGAGTCATTACTAATCTGGATTAATAGCATAAAAAGGCTCTTTGTAGTAATGAAACTCTTTGAGTATTTTAGCTAACGGTTTCAGAAAACTAAGGAAATTTTCAAATCCTCATCTCTTACGACAGACGGATGTTCTGCATTTTTCCCTTGAGGCTGTAAGTTGCTGTGCTTTACTCCATGATTAGTTGGCTTATGGTATTTATTTTGAGCATTGAAGTCGTGTAAGATTAGAAGAATGGCTACACCTGGTCAGACAAAATGCCTGGTTAGGCCTATATGCCGTTTTCAACAGTGCCCAACACGGGCAGTCTTGTTGGACAGCCCCTGCGACACAGCCACTAAACATGCATGGTGCGCCCCACTGATGTGGCAGAGGATGGCTTGGAGAGTGTTGTTGGAAACCTCAGGCACAGCATCTGATGAAAAGCAGTCTGTCACACCTTCCCCCTCATGCCCCCTTCTCCCCAGCTCCTTCCAGGTGAAGGCTGCCCTTTGGCCATGGGCATGTCTTCCTGCAAGACGACAGCGCCCACTGAATCCTGGCTCCCAAAATTTTTTATTTTTTTTTTTTTTTTTTTATCCTCTGTCCTGTGAGCTGCCCTGCTTGATTCCCCTGTGTCAGGCTTGTTGTGCGACATCCAGCTGACTTGTCCCCAAGCCGTCCCACAGAAGCAGCGTGGGAGATTCCTACTCTGCTTGCTTTTCTTCTTCACCTTTGCGTCGTGCAGACTGTGTTCAGGAGAAGCCCTGAAACCCTGGTGTGAGAGCATGTACCTGCTGCTCGTTCCTTGGCCAGCTGAGGACTTCGGCTGGAAAACCCAACAGCAGGCGTCGGATGTTTACAGGGTCCCCGGGCTCATCATGTTTTTTGTAGTGAAAGGGCAACCATGGCAACATGCACCTGGCTACAGCCACTCTTCTGGCTCTTCCAGTACCTCTTAGTTAGTTTTTTTGGCTGGACTATTTCTTCTCTTTTTATTTATGCCCTTACCATCCAAGACCCTGCCAAATTACAGGACCTACTTGACAACCTCCTTCTGAGCAAAGAAATGGAAAGTGTCACTACATGCTTACAGACTGTTGGCAGCAGGGCAGCTTCCTTGCCTTAAATGATGAGAGGGGTGTGTGGGGGGGATTATTTTGTTTTATTTGATAGCTTTCAGTTGACTTTTTTCGCCTATGTGTTAACCAGGTGCTTATTGAGCCCACAGAGGCTTTTGGCATCAACACCTTTCTGTATCAAGAAGTTTGGCTTTGAGTGGATGTTCTGTGTAATATATATAATAGTAAATTTTAAAAAACCGAGCCCCAAAACTGAAAGAACCATTCCTTCTGCTTGTCGTGAGCCTGACACCTGTTAATTGTGTATGAAACTCCCCCAGTCCTTGTCCTGGACAAGGCAGGGAACAACTCTGTCCATGCCGCCTGTGGTTTTGTTGAGTCCCGCTGTCCATTGTTCTTTTTCAGGCTAAAGAGCCTTCACTTACGCAGCCTGCTTTTTGTAATGAAGCTGTTCCTTACCTTTGATCATCCAACTTCGTACCTTTTCTTAATTCTCTTTAAGACCGCAGGACAAGGAGAGGGGAGAGCCAGGAGTGCGCACAGGATTCTGGTTGTGGGACACCATGGATGTGTGTAGGGACCCAATGATGTTTTGTTCTCTTTCCTAATAGTTCCACTTAAATATTTATTTTAAAAGTGTGTCTTGATTGGAGAGTTACTTTGTAACATGTCAGACCTGAGTATGATTAAAATGCCTCTTTTAAAGAACTACCCGTATTTATACTGAAGAGCTGGATGGGGGAAGGCATTTCATAGTTGCTACAACGTCCTCAAAATTCACATAAAAGCTGTTCGTAGGGGCCTGTTTCAAGATGATGTATGATTATTTAGCCTATGTGTTCATTATGCTCTGAATGTGTTTTTCTGCCTGCCACATGTGCACAGTGAGAGATTTAATGGGACTAGCTATCTTCTGAGTTATAAACCATAAGCTGTATATTTAATGTCCTTAATGTTTTGTTTTTGTTTAAGAAATGAGCTGTGCTCTCAAGGTAATCTGTGAAATACGCCAGCAATCTTGCAAAGGTTGTTTATACCTCTTAACAATAAGACGTTACTGTCAGGCAAGATTCGCGAGAGCTTGGTTCTGTGCACTAACTAGGTGCATATGACTAAAGCAAATTTATCAGGAACCTACCCACGCTTGCAAGTTTTTTAGATGCACGTCAAGCCTAGCCTAACACGTAAGAATGTAAGAAATGCCCACTGGAGCAGACTGATGGTCTGCCTAGACAAGTGTTTGGCCTCTGTCGGTCTCGCCCGCCCATGCTGTTCTGTTTGAGGAGAGCATTCAGGCTTACTCGCTTTCTGCAGTTTGCTCACCTCATACCCTCCTAACATCCACGGTTGTTGGACTGAGGATATTGGAAGACATGCCCCCACCTCTTCCCTTCAGTATCTGTTTATGGACATCTTGTCCATGGATTTGTCTAGTTTCATACTGAAGACGCCGTGAGTGGTTAGTAGATCCTGAACTACTTCATACCAGGACGGTGCCAGCCTGGGTGCAGTGGAGCTTCTTTGATTTTGGTGACCTGCAATATCTGTAAAGGCTTATTCTACAGTTATATTCTCTACTTCTTTCTTCTTTGAATCTTTTGTGTTACACAGGCACAAGTTGCTTTCAGCACTTGGAAAATAAAATTTGCTGTTTATCTTGGGATCTGGCATACATGTCCTGCAATTTTCAAAGGCCAAACTAAAGAAGAAACAAACATAAATGTGTCATTTAATTCTTGCCTACTATGTTTCAGTCAAATGCAAATGCCTTTTTTATATTTTGGCCAACCCCAGGGACTGGGTCCAATGTCAGATTTCCCCCACCCCCTTCGTTAAGAGGCTGACTTTATATCATCTTTAGACCTTTGTTACATGCATGGTGTCTCTTCAGTTGCTGTCTGGCTGTGGTTTTGCCAGCTTTGGGCAGTGTTTTCCCTATAGTACAGAGTCAAAATCTGTAGCTCTTTCGAGATGCTTATGGTGCCTGGAAGCCTTATTATGGATTTGTTTGTAGGGAATTCCATTTTCCAAATGTCACTTGGTGAACACATGTGCAGTGCTTGAGTATAGGGGTAAACCAGGAGATCCTGTCTTGCTCTTGATGCCCTACTCCATAGAAAAGTATAGGAAGAGTTGCAGGAATATTTAGAGGAAGATGGTGGAGTTGGGTCACAAATTTTCCTTAATTCCCTTTTCACCTCTTCCACAAGGAGGGAGAAGATAAGGGAATTAAGGGAAACTCTTCGGATAAGGATTATGTAATGTGAGCTTTAGCAGACATCCAGCTTTACCCCTTTAGAAACTTCCGTCTTCTCCTGAAGAAAATTAAATCATCTAGGGTTTGGATTTTTTTTTCCTCCTTGCATTCGATGTTCCTTTTTCTTCGTGGTGTTGGGACATCTTTCCTCTGCCTCACTGGGGAAGTAGTACCGTGTGCTGCTCTGAGGAATTTGTGCATCTTGCTAAGGGTCCCGCTGAGGAATATGTGTTTAAATCTTCATTATTATCTTACAGATACTTTCTAACAAGTGATATATTGAATAAAATTGAAATTCTTTTGGATAGTCATCAGGGTTTTTTTCTGATAAACATTTGTTGCGTGTTTGTGCTAACCTGTTAAATTCTGCTATTACTCTGCATATTCTTTACTACAACTGTGAAAACTGTATTTAGCTTTGATTTTATTCTCTTTTCTTCCATAAATAACATGCACAATGAGCTCCTCAAAATCCCTGTTACGTGCATTGTCATACAGCCCCTGGCTTACAGACTGTTTAACACATGCTCTTGTAAAGACTTAACATTTTTGTAATCACTGTATATATTTTTTTTAACTTTTCAACTGCCTAATGAGGAAGCTATTAGAAAGCTTATTCTGAGCCAGAGCAGGGTGTGTTCATTAGCTAACTGGTTTCATTAGAATGGGAATTTCCCTTTCACTTTATGAGTTAGTGTAGTGTTGAGGAATTAAAGTAAATGCAAAGTCTTACTAAGATGTGGAATAAATTGCTTATCTTCCAAAAGTTGCACTGATAGCTGAGTAGCAATCTTGAAAGAAAAATGGAATTAATAAACATTCATTTTGGTAATCATTAAAGTGGCTGAATTTCAGGCAGAACTACTCTCATCCACTGCTTACCGATTATTTTCCCATGTCTTTTCATAAAATCAAGATTATTTTGCAGCCAGCATCCTGATACTCTGACATGGAAATGCTTTAGCTGGACTACAATGTTGGCTTCAAAGTCTTCTGGGAAACTGAAAGAAACCAAGCAAAAAAACCCCACAACCTCTCTGGCTCTACTCAGTGATGATCACAACAGTGTGAGAAATTTCTGCCATCTTCTTTGAGGGCACTTTATTTCATTTCAAACTCTGGCAGAGCTGTCCCTGGGAAGGACACATGATTTATCTTTTTTTTAAAAAAAAATATTTTTGTTGTTGTTACTGAAATTGCAGTGTGTTTACTTAAGAGTTGTCTGCAATAAATTAATTTTCTAGTATAATTATGCTGCTGTAAGCAACATTGATATAAAGGTATAATTGGTCATACCTTTCTAGATCCAGCCATAGTAGTTGAAGAAGGTAGTGTATGAGAGAAACACGTTACTGCATTGCATCTGGGCTGTGGTAAATAAGGCTGTACTTGCAGCTTAAATGTGACAGAAGGGTTACTCCAGTCAGAAGCCTGTCCCTGTTCTCCCTTAGTTCTTGCTCCTCTCTCTACATCTGTTGGAGAAGCTGGTATGGGAGAGGCAAGACAAGGGTACTACTTTTGGCAGCGGCACAGGTTTATGCTGGATTATAGTGGCTGTGCAACAGTTTACTTATAAGTATTTTTAAGACTTAAGTAAAACATTTAGGGTAAATCACTTCTAGTGACTGATTTTGCTTTACTGTGTAGTGAAATTAATTACAAGTAGTTGCGTACCTGGTTGCAGTGATTCTTTTGTGCGTGTGTTACTGCCTCACAAACACATCCTCGTGAACGGTGACTGCCAAAGTGAACAGTTTATTCCAATAACAGTGCCTTTTTCATTTAATCTTTGCAAGTAATGAGGGTGTTTATGTAGGTCATATTAAACAAACTAATTTTGCTTTTTTGTACTTCTTTTTTCCTCCTTATATACGTATAAAATTCAGTAATATTAAAGTGAAGGGCTGGTAATACTAGACCACGTTCCTAATTTAACTAGTCAGCTATGCTTCCTGCAGAAGGTGGCCCAGGATCAACTCTTAAGCTCCAACTCAGCTTTCTTTGTGATTAGATAGTACAGTGGGTCTGTTCTGTGTAGCGAGAGGGTGATCTGGTTAATGACATATTTGTAAGCAGGTTAATTATTGCGACAAAATCCGTGCAGTTCATGAGCAGCTAAACTTACGCTGACAGTTTGTAAGTCCATGCTTTGGTGGGTTATTATTTGTGTTAACATTAAGTGGAAGTAGTTGTCCAAAATGATTTCTGCAGAAGTACTGTAATTAAAGTGATTGTGATCCCTACTAAACTAATAGAAGGACATATAAACAAATATTGTATGCCTTCTGCTTTGTACTTGGACTTTCGGTGACACCAGTTCAGTGTCTGGAAACCTTTCTCTTGCTATGATACGAAGATTTATAATCAATATTTTGCCGTCATTCCACATAAATAATATGCTAGCCTAAAGCCAAGATAAATCTAGTAGTATTGACAGGCATTGCAACTGTTAATGTATATGGTATATGAATATGTACACTACAGTTTGCTACTTCAATAAAAATCAAGTGATCAGAAGTTACACAATGCTAGAGTTAAAAAACTGCCTGGTTTTTGTGATGTTCTTCTAGTACTTTTTGGAGTTGCCTGATGTTCAGAGACATTGAAAAGATCGACCAGAATGCCCACAGGTGTATCGTCAGAGTCCAGAGGACACTCTTCAGTGGCCATGGCCCTGTGTGACCAGTTTCCCAAAACATCAGGAGTGCTGCCTTTTTTCCCTTCTCTGCTCCTCACTGTCACCCCATGTCCCGGCTGGCTCCATCCTCCTTATTTAACCAGTTCCTCTGCCTGATGGAATGGGGCTCAGTATGGGGAGGTGGTAAGCAGCACCAGCCGAAGTGCTTCCACCTCCCGTACCGCAGCACGGGCTAGCCGTGCTGATGAAGCTAATTTAAGAGCTGTGACTCCATAAGGAAACTGATCCAGCTGAAGAGATGGAAGCCCATGTCTTAAGACCTGTGGGTGTTTTTTGCCCATTCAAGGCAGCACTGTGTAAATACTAAAATAGCCAAGGGGGGCAGCAGGCTGTAACTTTGGGCTTCCGTCTTTCACTGGTGTTCTTGAGCAGCTCCTGGTTTTAAATCTCTCCCTCGTTCCTTGCTGCTTTCTCTACGACTTGCTTCTCCTCTTCATCGAACTGTTAAATGATTTGATCTCTCCTTCCCCTTCTCCGTACTCATCATCCTAACCTTTAATTGCTCTTTCTCATGCAAATAAATGGCAAGGAAGCTGCACCAGGCTGTCACAGCTCTTTGATTCCTTTGGCTCCTTGTCTCTGCGTAGCAAATTCAGCACCAACCCAGCTGCCTCTTCAGTGTCCCTCTGTCCCCCTCCATCTCCCTCACTAGCTTCAGGTCACAGCTTGCTTTTCCTGCTTCTCCCACTCTCTTCTCTGAGATCCGAGTTTCAGCAGCAGACTCTAGCTCTTTTCCCTCTCTCTGTCTCCTTCCTTTTTTCTTATTTTCTTCTCAGGGCAGACTGAGCCTTTTTCTGCTTTCTGGTCCTTTGCACTCAAGTTTCTCCTTTTCAGCTGTCTGCTCTCGAATCACTGAGAGTACACGAAAGAAAAACCTCACTGCTGTTGCTGCGTGACCTGCGGCAGACCAGAGCTATACCTGCACAGCAAGTCTTGTTCACCAGCTTCAGGGAACACGTACTGATGACTCCTTTAACCTTTTTGTGTTTTAGCAGAGCAATCTGCCAAAGTCTTTACTGGAAATTCATAAGCTGTAATGCTTATTTGTTGGGCAGATTTTGGTGAAAATGATAAAGTATGCCCCTGAAGCACCCCCCATTTTTTCTTTCTCGTCTCTATCACTCCAGGTCATGCTTCCCTGTCAGTTTAAGATGCTACAAATGATCATTGAGGAGGTGGCACTGTTTTAATGCGGGCAAGAAACAAGCATGAGGACAGTTCCCCAGTGGCAAAATCAAGCTTCAGGTCAAAGTCTGTCAAAACCTTTGAATAAACAGCTAGAAACAAGGTCTTAAAAGTGGAAAAAGTAGAGTGGTTCCAGCTGAAGTTAACCACTTAAATCCACGTAGTTTGGTGCCGCTAACCCAAACGGCGTTCCCATCGCCCACTTGCTTATTTGTCCCCTGCACTGTCGCTTCCCGAGTGCCAGTAGGAGTACGTGGGGGTCTGCATGGGGAACTGAGCTGGGAACGTGATCCGAATGACAGCTTGCACGGGGGGAAGGCGTGAGGGTTAAGGAGGACTCGGTTGGACCACCTTTTCAGTCTGGTTTACCTCTTGGCTTCACAGACATGCTTGTGTATGCACAGGAGAGAAGGACTTGTGGGAGGGCAGGAATAAGCAGTTGGGAGTAGAAAGAGTAGAGGTAGGCGGGTTTTTTTGGTGGTAGGCGGTTTTTTTTGGTGGTAGTCTAGGACATTTGTTGATCAATAACTTCACATCACAGTGGTACTGTTAACTCAGCTGCGAGGGCCTATTTTCTTTTCGCTTTGCAATGTCCTGTGGAAAAATCGCCTTAGAGCAGAAATTACTGACTTGAAGGAGGCAGTAATTCTTTGGAAAACATCTGTGATTATTGGTGGGCTTTATCTCGCTTTATCTGCTTAAAGGTTAAGCAACTGAGTCACGCTGTCTGGACCCCTGTTGTAACTGAAAGACAGAGACGGGCACCTACAAGGAATACATGACATGACCTCATCAGCCACCGTTTCAAGGTTTCTTCAGAAATTTCAAGTTTCAAAAGTTACCACTTTTAAGTGAGCATACTGATGGGGGGGGCATTAAATGAAATAAGCATGTGCGTGTGCATTTGTCGTGTGTAACTACAGCAACTCTTTTCAGTTGCATTCAGTGTTTTCCATATCCTCTTTGCTGAAATTGCAGAAGGATTTTTTTAAGTATATGAAGCTTTTGTCCTCAGACCAAGCTTGAAAGGTTGCTGAAGTACTGAAGCTTTGCTTAATGTTTAAATCCCGTTGGTTGGTGCTGAGTTATAAATAGTAAGTGGCTGAAGGAGAAGGTGAAAGGGATAAAGAAAAGCAGCAGCAGCAGGGAAGAGATGGGAACTGCTGTCCAGCTCCAGCAACATGTAGCCAGAAACTTAAGGTTCATAAGAACACTGTATAACATATTCTATGCTAAGAGAGTCTGAAGTATATTTTAAATAATAAACTGTGTATTAGATCAATGCCTCTGATACGTAACACCAGCTGTTGTCTTTATTCCCATTCAGTGCTAATACAGTGGAATTAAAGGAGGGATAATTTTAGTATGGAATTTCCTGAGGTCATATAGTTTTATTTTAATGTATTGTTCTGTATCTGGATGCTGTTGCTTAATTTAGGTCTAACTATAGAATATAATGATGCTGTTTCCACGTTTACACATATAGACACACAGACACACACATGCACGCATACAAAATGTGTCTATATCTGTATATACACATGGATCCTTTAAAATATGTATTATTATTTTCAAGGTATTTAATGTATACTTAAAACTGTCAGCTAACAATTCAGCTGTAGCTGAAGTAAAATTACTCACATTTTTTCCGTGAAATAATCTTTTCTAATGTTATGATTTGGTTTCCAATAGGTCAGTTACAATTTAGAAAATGCAGAATCATGGGGAAAACAAACCTAAAGTGGAAATAGTCTTAAAAATAAGTATTTATTTCCAATATTTTTTTTTGTTAACTGTCTGTTTTTATACAACTTTCTTACTTTCTTACCAACTCTGATAAATGTGGGGGAGAGACTGACTGCAGACTGATAAGCTGTTTTTCAGGAGCTGGTTATTATACTTGTTACAGTCTTGATGAAGATATCATACCTAGGTGTATGTTAAGACTCCAGGATATACACTTCCTATGTTTATTAATATTTTATAGACATCAAGGTTTTAAGTCTGTATACTCATGTGTAAGTATACTATTGAAATCTAGTATAGTAGAGTGCAGTAAATGCACATTATCAGGAGGAAAACTGTTTTTATTTAGAAGAAACGTATTTTCAAGCCTAAATAGCATCTTTGTTTAGAGAAGCTTTTCTAATTTTTAGCTGCCTGACTCACCATACAGTCAAATCACAGTGGCCACTCTCTCTGATGTGGATGAACAGTAGGCTGAGTTGAGCTAACTTTGGCTTTTCTCACTTAAAATATTGTATTGCATTCTCTGTCACTTCATAGCATAGAAGTTGATAAAAGATATGCATGAGGCAGAAGTAATCGACTTAACCTTCCTTTTATTAATCTGATACCTTTAAGTAGTTTTCCAGGTCTTTATTCCCTGATGTGCACAGACTGAAGTACATGCATGGTTATAACTTGTTCCATAACTAAATGTGACTGTTCACAAATGTACCTTTAGATACACTCAGAGACCATTGTGGTAGTCCCAATGAATCAATTGCCTATACTCTGCTAACTCTTTCCCTCCTGCTCCTACCCACTTGCTTCATCTTTGTCCTTCTTTTAATAAATGTTTTATTCCGAGTGGAGAAGTGAGACCTGAGTCACCTCTCTCTCACTTGTTCATTTCATCTGAGTCACAAGTGTTTCACAGTTACCTTATTCTTTTCTCATATTTGTCCCAAACTGTGAAGTGTAACATAATGCACCTCTCTGCTTTAAATAGGAAAAAGATGCTTTTAGTAGAGCATGATTACAAAAAACCTCAGGTGACTTGTACTTTGTCCTGGTTTCGGCTGGGATAGAGTTAATTGTCTTCCTAGTAGCTGGTACAGCGCTGTGTTTTCAGTTCAGTA
>JAVKLA010000053.1:8275846-8287020 GCA_034782735.1 Sagittarius serpentarius | reverse complement strand
GGAGTGAGAGAGCGGCTTTGGTGGGTACCTGGCGTCCAGCCAGGGTCAACCCGCCACAATATAAGTAGTTTGATTTCTTTTTAATATCTGTTAATTTTAAAAAGCAATATAGAATAACTTCAAGTGAGTGATGTCAACTTTTTTCACAGTCTAAAGAAATGCAGGAATCTTTGGAAAATTAGGAATTTGCAAGGTGCTGAGCAAAGGAATAGTTATTACCAGCTGAGGACTTTAGTGTGCTTGTTAACTGAGTTGCATTTTGAATGCAATCCAGCATCTATAGGCGTTTAGCTGAGTGCTGTATTAGAAACTTAGTCACCCAGAGCTGTCTTGAGAAGGAAGAGCTTCAGAGGATAGTTTAACATGTGCAAATTCTAAATTAGTCCCTGGAAGTTCTCTTCTCTCTGAACTTGAGATTACTTAGTGCCTAAAGTTAAGTGCAATGCATCTGTGTTTTTGTTTGTTTTTTTTTTTAACTTGTTACAAAATCTTCCCTTTTGTGTTAAGAACGGTCAAGTTTATTTCCTGTATTGTTTCTCTTGAAGGCAGTTTAAAAAATATTGACCTATTTGGTTCATAACTTGGATCTGTTTTTTGTTTGTGGGGGTTTGGAGCTTTTTGCTTGTTTAGGAATCCACCACTCATGGGTCTGCTGTGCTTGGTTCTCACTATGATGAATCTGCATAGGCCTCTCTCTTAATCCAGATAGGCTGGAACAGTGTATCGCCTTGACATACCTCTCATCTCTGAGAGCAGGACTCTCAGACACCCCAGCCATCCAGTAGCTTAAGCATCTAAACATCTGCTTTCGCAAACTCCAACTGTATGGTTTCTTCACTTCAGTTGTCGGAGATAGGTGAGTCAGTGAGCAGCCTGGGGTTTTATGAAGGCTTCTAAGACCTTTGGGTTCCAAAAAAGATAAGGAGTTGTAGACACTATTACAGAGCCTCTCCATGCTGTTGTCTGCTCTTCACCACTACCATTTAGGGAACTTTGGAGGACAACCAAGATTTCTCTGCTTACGAATGGTTGCTGAGATGGAGGTTCCTTCTTCCTCAGCTCGAGTTGTAGTTGTCCAACATACTATTTCGCTATGAAACCATGTTCCTTTACTCTTCTCTGTTGTTCCAGATGTCATTCCCTCCTGAAACCTCTTACCACGTGCCTTTGTTTTCCTCGCTACTTTATGAATGCAGGCAGTCAAGCTGTTTTCCCCCCTCGCTGAAAATGAGTTACTTTGATGTGCAGTCTTTGTGGTTTGTTCTATTGCATGTTCAAACAGTAGTCCAAACAGAAAAACCTAGATGACATCCTGAGAACTGGGTACACTGGGATGCAACAGAGCTGTATGGACTTATCATACTATATCTAATGCAATCTTTTGTTTAGCCTTAGCGTTTCATGAAGCCACCTTTGGTTAATGTATTTTATCAGATTTTTGTCCATGTATTTGTTCTTGTGATTTTGATCACTGTTCTTTTTAGATACAGATTTTTTGTAGATAGCTGACTGATCCAACTGCATTTTATGTTCTTAAAAAAATTTACTATCTCTACATTAGTTTGAAAAAATTCTCTTAAAAAGCTTGTCTTCTGAGAGCTCATCACTGCTACAATCTCAGTAATACCATATCATGAGTTACGTAACCATTGCCCAGCTATTCCAAAATCGAAACAGTAATATCGAGGAGTTGAAAAATTAGTATGTATGCCAAGCAGGCATCCAAAACCAGGTGATACTGATCTCACATTTTAGTTCACTCAAATTTGTTTTCTTACTAACAAAGCTTTTTTTCCTGCTTAGTCAAAACTTACCGAGTTAGGTTTTTATGAGTGCCGTGAATAGAAGGGAAAATACCTGTTGCTCAGCTATTGGAGTATGCGCCTTGAAAGGAAAATGGTTTGAATGTGTGAACACAGTGTCCTGGCAAATCTTAAATCTTTTTACTGTTGAAGGTTTCTGTTTGTGTGTTTTTCTTCTCACTGCATCATGTCTGGCATGGTTGAAAAACTATGCAAGTTACTGACTTCAAAAAACGTGATAACGTGTGTAGTTTTGTGGAATGCATTAGTGCTCACTTAGCAATAATTGTTGCATTATTGCAGCTGTGTTAACATTGTTAGGTATTGTTTAGGCCTTCCAGTGCAATTAATCTTTTGTTGCTCTATATCTTGTAGTAGCAAGAGCAGAACCCTGCCTCAAAGGGCTTAAAGTCCAAACAGAGAAAGAGATGGAAAAGCAGTGTTCCTCCTATGTCCATTTAGCAGTTCTGTGTGGATCTCTGTCTACTTCACTGTAACCTTGTTTACCCAAACAATTTGTGGTCTATCATCAAGAACAAAATAATGGCTATTGATAGATAGGTTTAAAATTTATTTACGTGTTTTTCGGTCTAGACCAAAGCCATAAGGGGATACTTTTTGCAGTGGAATTGCTCACATGCAGAAAATGAGAATAGTCTTTGGAGCTTTATCTTTTAATTTACTTAGAAATCAGCTAGAGTTAAGGTTCAATGTGGAGCTGTTTCAGAGAGCATTTAAAATTATGTGCTTAAGAGGTTTATTCTGATTTTTTTTTTTTTAATTTTCAGCAAGTGCTTTAAATTAAACTTGAATTGTATTAAAAGTGGGACCAATAGTAATTTTCTTCTTTACTCCCCCTAAAATTAAGTAGTTTAAAACAGCAAAACATTTGAGCTCAGTTGTATAAATGTAACCTCAGTCACAGCTGCAATGCTAGTGTCTTTACCATAGGGGAGAAGACTTTCTGAAAAGCCAAATATTGCAGGTTTTTATAACATTATTGTGAAAGGTGCTTACTCTAACTTTAAATTGTCATGCAACTGAAATAGACTGATGATTTGATTTCAGTAATTATCCTTCAGGTTAAAGCCGCAATGTGATACTGAGTATGTTTTGATGGGATTAATTCATACCTATATAATTTTTAGAACTGTAGAACACTTTTGCTGATTAGAAAATCATAGTTTAAAAAAAGCATCTTATATAAATGCAACATTTAGTTTTCTGTCTGATTCACTTTTCAACTCTTGAAATACAACTGAACTGTTTCTGATATTATCGTTTAAACCACTGGTGTAGTTAAATATTAAATTGCTTTAAAGCATTATTTTGAAAGTGGAAGAAAGGTTTAGAGTTCCCACTGATGTCTTCTTGATTATTAGCAATCTAAAATTAGCAGTCTGGCTGTTTTCAAATTAATAATCATTCATTTTTAAGAATTCTCATTGATCTTACTCATGGTGGTTAATTTAGTTTTGCTTATGTTTTTTCCTTACTGTGATGATATGTAGGAAAGATAAATTGTAGCCACATACATATGCTAAATGTAAATACCAATTATCATGACGTTATGGGCTTATTTAAACAAAGAAGGTCTATAGCAAAGGCTCCTTCGAGTGCTTCTGTAAACTCCCTTGAGGAGATGACTAACTGGACTCAGCCATATGAATTATTGCAAACGGCAGCAAAGCTGAATGAGTTTGGTTAATACCTCTCATGTTATTTCCTCTTTTTACGTCTTCCACTTCAGATCACTTTCTGTATAATCAACAGGCTGAAGAATTTTGGAGGATGGTAAGTCATGAAGGCAGTACTCGTGCTTACTGTGTCTCAAATCTAGTTCTATAGATTCAGGCACCCCTTGTATATATTTGGTTCATCGTCCACCAAAACTGGTGGATATTTCATTATTGATTTTGGTGGGGATTGGACCAAGATCTTGCATTTGCATAGCAATCTATTTTTCCTTGAAAGCTGGTCTCTTTAATTAGAACTTTTACTTGTTCAAGTATGGTTTGTGGACTTCTGCATTGTTTAGAGTGACATACCAGCTTTTTGCAGGTTTGTTTTTGAGAGAAGGAGGTATGGTTTCTGGTTTTCTGTGTCCTAAACTACCTTACTTTGTGTGAAAGCAAGATATTATTTTATATTACTTTATGTTACGATTTACTTTAAATTTCACCAAACTAATGAAATCCGTGCTTTTCATTACTTCAGTATAAGGGTACCTCTTTGTCATAAAATATTTTATTAAACAAAATGGCAAAATAATTTTAAAAATCACGCCATAATTTCTTTTTAGCTGTTTAGTAAGCGATCATCATTCTAAATGCAAAGCTTTAACTTAAGAATGATCCCCAGTGTTATGTGTATGAGACTTAGAAACGTTGGTGTTGAGGTGCATATATAATGAATGTATTGTTTCAAGACTACATTTTCTTCTCCTTCTAAAGAACTTAAGATTTTTGTAGTGGGTCAATAAATCAAGCAACTATACAAGTGTTTCTTACACAAAGAACTGGCTTCTGCTGAATCTCTGCACAATGCAGGCTAGAGTGGAGGGTCATTTCGTGGCTAAACCATAGATCCTTTTTTATGTAGACCCAGTACAGGGATGGGTGGCTTATATCTGAACTCATGAATGGGAAAAGTAGCCAGACAGCAATGTAAGCGTGTTCTACTGGCTGAAAGATTACATTTCACTACTGTGGCTCCCCTTGTATTTTATCTTCTTGCAGCCTAAATACATTTCTGCCTGTTTTCATGTTCATTTTTATATACACTTATATATGTGACATTATATGGTTGGAGTGGATTTTGTAGTCTGAAAGTCATCATATATTTTGCACAATTACCAAAAAAAAAAAGAGATCCTACATTTTAAATTGTATTTCTAGTCCTTGTGAGAGTGATCCTGCACCTTGAACAATCATTTGGAATTGATTCATTAGTCATGAGAAGATCTGTTTCCTTTTTATTCCCTTTCCTCTCTCCCATCCTCTTAGAGTACCAGGTGGCAATATGGTAGACAGAGTCCTGATTTTGGAACGGGTGTCTAAACATCTGTCAGGCCATTTCGTAACTGCAGCACAAGATAATAGTTTAGAAGTACTTAGTGTATTTTCAGAAAGAGATTTTGTTGGCTGGTTATATCCAGATTATTTCTTGTGCATTTTTAAAGCAACTGTACTTTCCTTCTAATACATATAAACAAATTACAAGGACACTTCTTCACGGAATCAAACTCCCATTCAGAGCAGTCCATGTGAATTTTGAAGCAGTCTTTGGTCCACTGAATCTAGCTGAAGCCTCAGAATAAAAGAAATTTTGAATCAACGTGTCCTTATTTTGGTACATACACATGAGAATATTTATAACAGTTTCTAATAAGATATGCTTACCTATTTCCATTAGAGAAATTTGTCTTGATTGCTTTCTGTGACTTCATCTGTGGTGCTACAGTTTTACCACAAGACTAGCAGAAAAGTAAGACACTGGCTAGATGAAAAGCAAACAAAAAAGCCATCATAAGTCTTTTTATGGGACAGTAAAGACTGAGACAAATAGGGAACTTCGCTTATATACTTATCTGTATAGATCTCTAGGAAAGGAGATTATTCAGCGCAACTCTTATTCCTGACATCCAATGTAAACATTGTGTGCTGTAAATTTAAGTCTGTTACTATTTGTCCTGGATAATATGGATATGGAAGATGGCTTATTTCCTCCTCCTCCTCCTTTGTAATTAGCCCATTACTCCTCTCAAGCTCCTCTTCTTTAGACTAAACAATGGTCCCTTGAGTTTGTTCTTGTATTCAGCTTGTGACTCATAGATGGCTTTTCTGGAGAGTTGGAACTTCTTCAGTTTGTGTTTGTCCTGTTGAGTATTCCTGCTTGAAGGACAGATCTTAAAAGATCCTGAAGAGTTGGAAGTGTCTTAACAAAATCTCATCGTCTTTCTTTTTCTTTATTTCTCTTATTGGCCAAGTTCCTTTTGAATTCTCATCCTGTCCTCCAAAGTTTTTGCAGCCTATCGCACAGTAGTCAGCTGCATATTTATTAAGTATCTCCCTCTTCTGCCACCCAGATCGAGAATGAACAGGTTAAACAGCACACCCCCAAGAGTACAGCTGTGTTCACATTGACAGTGGACCACTGATAAACAATCCAGGGTACAGTTTTCCAACAGTTTTGCTTCCCTCTTTGTAGTAACTTCCTCTAGACCGTATTTCCTGCATCTTAGAATATCAAGGAAAAAGTCCTACTAAAGTCAAAATAAATTACAGAGTGGACAAGATGAGGCTTGTAATTCATACTGAGCTCACAGGCTTTCCAAGAAAACAAGGGTCAGGCATTTGAGCTGACAGAAAAAAATAACACAGTTTTTTTTCTCAAGAATAATTGTAAGAGGAAGTGCAGCTCCATGACAACAGTTTCTGTTTTGTGTGGTCTTTAACCAGTGCAGCACATTGGAGAAAGGGACAGGTTTGCTTATCAGTATCTTTTAGTGGGTCCCTTTGGCCACCGGACCTCACAAAATCATGCATGGGATAGGATCAAGGGGGAGAGGGGGGAAGCTGTTACACAAATATTTGATATGCAGCTATAGCGTGTTTTGGCTCCTAAATTTTATTATGCTGCAGAAACAGTGAGTCTAAAAGTATGCGTGATCTGTAGCAGCAGAGGCTATCTGGATCTGACTAGTGTCACATTTGCATGCAGGGACAGTACAAGGTTGGGAGAAGGGTGCTGGGAGCAGTGAGGCTGGGCTTGTGGGCCTGCAGGGAGAAAGTGTGGCTTTTCCCCAGGTGAAAAATGTTAGAATGCTGCTCATTACCTTGCAGAGGGTTTATTCTGACTCACCTGATCCTTACTTCTGCTTCCTTATCAGAATGAACCGCTTCCCTGCCGTAACGCGAAAAGATAAGATAGTCATTTGACGTGATTTGTGCATTATACGTGGCTGTATTAGGTGTTTACAGTCTCTTGAGGGGTAGGGGGTAAGGATTCTTCTTCTTTTCCTGCTCCCCAAGAACTTCTGAACAGCTTGTTTGTTTATTGTTTGCTCTAGTGTTTGTGCAATTGGAGTTGAGCCTGGGATAGGAACTCTCGTTTTCTTTTCCAGTCTTGTGAAACCACCAGTCCTCCAGATTGGTGATCCTTCTTAAAGATAGCAACTAGTAGCTCCGTTGTTCCTTCTGTCAAAATTGGAAGGATCTTAGGGAAAACTAGACAAAGTCATTTGATTTTTAAAGCATCCAGATTAACATGTAGGAGAATGCTTCCCCCATTTTAGTTGAAGCTCTTTGTTGATGGCTTAATCATGACAGCTGCCTGATTGCAATGGACCTTTTTTAAAAAAGAAAAGAAAGGCTAAAAAACTTAAATCTGTCTTCTCAGTGTAATCTGTCGATAAGCTGCTCCTCTCCATTAGGTAGAAGATCAGCTTTTCTTTGAAGGTTAATGGACTATTCAATCAAAACCACTATTTCCAGGTCGGATCATGAGAGGCCGTGTCCTACTCACCTTTCTGTGGTTAACGTCCTTACCACCGCCTTTATTCTTTTCATTCTTGTCACTGGCCAGTTGCAGTAGATTGTCTGTTTATAAACAGCACGTAGTGTAGTAGATATAATGATGCACAAATTGGCATCTATTGTAATTACAATTTTGACCAAAACCAGCAGTACTTGCTGATACTCTGTTGTACTGGTGCTCTTTTTCCTGTAAGAGTGCTCTGTGCAGAACTCAATCACTTGGTTTCAAAAAAAAAAAAAAAAATCTGTAAAAGATAAACTAGATAAATTTGTGCCTGGTAAATCATTTGACCTGATTAGAAGGTAGAGGGCTGGATTTAGAGCTGTACCACTTTACATAAGCTAAAAATCTGGTCTAGGAAAGGAAAACCAGCTTTGTGTTTATAGGGACATAAGGTAGATTTATCAGAGTTTATGTGTTGCTGGTGATTGATGTAGTACATAGACATAATAAGTGCCAGCTGTTCCTCCCCCATAAATCAGAAACAATAATATTTCCTTTTATTTCAGTGTGCACTGTCTGACTTGCTTGAATTCCTTTTTGAATTCAAAGGGCTTTATTTACAGTTACAAATCAGAAATGTATCTAAACAAACAAATTAGAAACATTGTGATGTAAGACTATAACGCAACCTGAAAGCAGCATCACAAATACCTGTGTATTAGTAGGGTTTGCTGTCCTTCATGAGCTATGTCAAAAGCATTTTTCCATTTCTGCCCATATTTCTGTCTTCATTAAAGTTGATGTGTTAGTGGCTGCCCACATCACTTGGTATTCCAGCCATGTATGGAAGCATCATGTTTTTGTATTGTTAACTGGACTCAAACAGATGTCACTATTTTATTCCTTTTGATCTCCACTTTCAAAGTTCCTGCTTTGTCAGAACTGTTAAGTAAGGGGTTTACATATTTAGCATGAAAAAATCCAGAGGTTTGATGTACTAACATATAAATCTAGTGAACTACATGCTACAAGTAGTTGTCTTAAAATCATAATATATCTGTCCTCTTTAGGCTTTAAGGAGATTGCATTTCCTTACTACGTCTTTTCAGTTTCTGTAACTAGCAGGTGTGTTGATAAATGTCACGTGTGATGTAACAGGATCCAAGAAAAAAAACTGTTAAATGTTTGCATAGTGTCAATAGTTGTGGACTACGTAAAATGGAAGAAAGTAAAGTTGAAGTAAAACACTTGTTCAATATGCATAGTCATGTAATGCAACAAGCACATTCCTGCAGCTTGTTAATAAATTCAATAAATGAGTGTTATCAACGGCTGGTATCTGCCTTTACAGTTATCCAAATGAACAACTGGTGCATGGTGACCTTTGATAATTTATTTTAATTATATTTTGGTGGCTCTTTAGGGTTCTCAGACAGATTTAGTTAATAAAAGAAAATTCTCCTTGCTGGCATTCTCATAGATAATGCATGTCTTATGCTGTTTCTCAACCTTCAAGGTGAATAATTTTTTTAAAATGAAACCACACTGCTGCTTGTAGAAGACGACACAGCTACTCTGTTCATGTTTATGACAAGTGCCATCAGTTCCCTTAAAACAGGTTGCTCTGTTGCGCTGGCGTTTAATTTCTGGGCCCCAATCTTGCTAACTTGTATGTGCTTTATATGATGCAGGTTTTACTGAATTTTCAACTCCAAACTAGGATAAGTTACAGATAGTACAAAACAGACAATACTTACGTTTTGTTTGCATCTGAATTGTTTTTGCTATTTTAGAATATAAGAAAAAGGTCTTACTTTTGTGGTGGTGTTATTTGTGGCTTTCTCATGTTCTGAAGTTTAAGCAGAAATTAACTAAAGCATTTTTATTTGTGGAAACACACAAAACTACCATTTGCCTTTTAAGATGATATTCCATCATTTCAGATGTATTTTATTCTATCATTTTAATCCATTTACTTTTAAAAAAGATTACTAGAAGTCATAAGACAGAGGTGCTACCACTTTGAAATGTAAGCCGAAGCTTTATTATTTCAGGACTCGTGCTTTTCAGAAATATGTTTCCCTAATTTGACCCTCAGTAACCCTTGAGAGACCTAAGCACAAGTTACAAACTAATTACATGAATTGCTTTACTGGAACTTGTTAGGCATTTTCTGTTTATACATTAATGTAATATAAATATAGCTTAGGCAACAAAAGCCCTTGGGGCAAATTTATGTCCTGAGTAACCCTGTTCTAGTGACCTCAACAGAATTACTCAAAGTCAAGACAGAATTTAAATTGGAAGACCAGATCTTCAGCTGCTGTAAATAGTCTGAACTCCACTAAAATCAGTGTAGCTGTGGTCACAACAGCTGTAAAGACAGAATTGCTCCTTCAAGTATATATTTGACTGGTATTTTTGTTTTGCGGGCTCTTCTAGCAAAGGTGTTGGGCTGCCTTTTCTTTCCAGAGTTTAAAATCAAGCAGAACTTACCTAAAGAAATAATTCTGATTTTAGTCTAGAGCTGTTATAATGTTATATAACCTGCTTTTGTCTGAATTTTGAAAAAAGGCTTAATGGAGTGATGTGGAACATAGCATCTTTTGGTTCTGCATCTTTGGTTTTTCTATGCCTTTTTCTGCGGTATGATCTAGCTTCTAAAAAAAGTTGCCCTAACCAAGCAATGTATAGGAAATTATACTCAGCAGTTACGCAGTCTTGCTTAAGAGTCTGTAAATACAGGAATAGTCACCAGACAGTGTTTGCGTTTTGTAACAGCTTTGTTTCAAAAATAAATTTAAAATAATGACTAATCTGTACTCCAACCCTACAGATGTGTATATGGCTTTACTTTCACCTTGGGGATTATCTCCTTGGTTTAATTGGAAAAAGATGTGCTCAGTAGTAAGTCTGGAGGAAAGTGGCTTCACAATTGGAAATTGGGATTGAGAGTATTTTGTTTACAAGGAGCCGTGAGTGATCTGCAATTTTTACAATGTTATAGCAGCAACCTATCAATGGGAGTTGTTTGCGTTTTCCAGTTCCGCAGTCAACATTAACACTGTTTTTTTCAACACATTGAGATGTGTGTCTGTTCCTCCTCTCAGAGGTTCTCTGAGCTAAGGATAGGGGTCAATAACATCTGGGTTTTTTAGTGACCTCCCCTCACTAAGCAAATACTAAGTTACCATCAGTCAGTTGACTTGCCGGAAGAGAAACAGCATACGTTTCTGATAAATGGTAGCCCGCAAGGAGACGCTCTCCTCACCATTCTCTAAAGCTCTTCTGCAGGCTTGGCCAAGGAAGTGGAATTGTGGTTCAAGATGTGAGGCTGGTCATCCTCCCTGTTGCTCAGTGTTTGCCTGTCTTGCTGGGCTATATCCCCAGCAGAACTGAGGCCCTGCTGATTTTTCTGGCTTAGGACACGTTTTGGGCTGTGTTGCTTTGTGTTCTATATATCTAAACCCTAACTATGGTAGCATAAGTGTTGCAAGACATTGTGTGCCTCTTCTTGAGAGTTGGAGCCCTTTCTGCTTTTCTGTGGCAGTGCAGCATGGTCACCTTTCCTGAGAGACCTCTTCCTTTTAACATGGTTTTAGACTTGCTTTTCAGCATGCAGTTCAGCTTCAAAGGGACAATTCCAATCACTTCCAGATACTAGAATAGAATAGAATATTTTGGTTGGAAGGGGCCTACAGCGATCATCTAGTTCATCCATGCCTTGCAGCCCTTTCACCAGCTTTGTTGCCCTCCTGGACGCATGCAAGGACCTTCGCGTCCTTCCTGAATTGTGGGGCCCAGAACTGCGCGTGGCACTCAAGGTGAGGCCGCACCGACGCCGAATACAGCGCGATAATCACCTCTTTTTCGCTTGACGCACCCCAGGAT
>JAVKLA010000053.1:8239300-8275430 GCA_034782735.1 Sagittarius serpentarius | reverse complement strand
CCAGCCTGCTGTCGACCAGCACCCCCAGGGCCCTTTCTGCAGGGCTGCTCTCCAGCCACTCCTCTCCCCATTTGTGCAGAATCCGGCATTTGGACTTGCTAAATTTCATCCCATTAATCACTGCCCAATGCTCCAATCTATCTGGATCGCTCTGCAAGGCCTCTTCTCCCCCAAGAGAGTCAGCAGCACCTTCCAGCTAGGGAGCCTGTGTCCTGGTCCAGAGTGTATCCCACGCAAAACAGTGAAGTTGGACAATTTCAGTACTGCAACCTGTAGATATCCCTAGGGTAACTTTTAAATGAGGTTGTTGGGGTACCAGCGCAGGGTAGCTGCACCTATATGGCTGTTCACTCAATCCAAGATAGTATTTTCTGTTTGCAGTTCCAGTCTTTAAAACCACTGTGTTAGAAGAGATTTTAGCCTTGTTTGGCTAATAGCCTTTCCTTCCATTGCCTGCATGTATGATACTGGTTGAACATGCTAATGTATAGACATCTACAGCTTTTTCATCATTTTAATTTACCACAGTACAGCTTTTCCAAAAGTAGCAGTGCTAATTTGAAAGTGTGATAGCTGACAGGCAAACTGCTGCTTTGTCAGATTGTCTGTACACACTTTCTAATTAATGTTTTCTTACTGGAAAAGAGAGAGATAGAAACAGATTTTAGAGAGAAGGAAAAAAATTGTTGAGAGAGAAGAGTCCAAAATCTGGGTGACAGACAGAAAAGTACAATCAGCAGATGGTCAAATCTGAGGAAGAACTCCAAAGCAAAACATAAATCTTCAGGTTTATAGACTGTCGGGGAAGAACTGCCTGCACAGAGATGCACACAACCTAGGAATCAATCAGGAGAAGGCAGAGCTCTGCACGCAGACACATCACAACTGTGATGGATGGATATAGAAAGACAGGCAGGGAACAAAGGGATGGGGGTTTCCCTTCGCATGAAGAAGCAGTCTGAGTGGACAGGTTGCTTGTGGATTAGGATCAGGGGAGGGGCTCGTATGGGTGATACTATGGTGAGCATATGTTACAGATCTTTCGGTTAGTATGAGGAAGAGGACAAAGTCGTATTTAAGCAACTCAGGGACCCTTGTTCTTAGGGGAGACTTTAGCCTTCTGGAAGGGCAACACATACAAGCCACCCAGGAGGTTTCTGGAGACTGCCAAGGGACTGTAATGTAGATGCAATATACCTGGGTGATGCTGTCCTCACAAACAAAGAACTGGCCGAGGAGGTGGTGATCAATGGCAGCCTTGGCTTGTAGCAGCCATGAATTACTGGAGCTCAGCATCCTGAGGGGAGTGAGGAAGGCAAGCAGCAGAGAACACATCCTGACCTTCGACAGAGCAGGCTTTGGTTTATTCAGGGAACTGGTGAAGCGGATCCTTTTGGAGGCAGCATGGTTATCCCAAGGGTAAATCATGCTTGACTAGTCTGATCACCATCTATGATGAAATTACTAGATCTGTGGATGAGGGCAGAGAAGTGGATTTCAACTACCTTGACTTCAGCAAGGCTTTTGATGCTGTCTCCTGCAGTATTCTTGTATTCAAGTTAGGATCTTATGGTCTGGTTGGTTGGAAGCTTGGGTTCTAGAGTGTAGTTAATAGTTCATACTCTGTCTGGAGTCCAGCTACAAGTACCTTTTCTCAGGGGCCTCTCCTGGGATCTGTCCTGTTTTATATCTTTGTCAGTAACAGAAGGAGGACAGGGTACATTGTGGTGAGACAGAGCGCACCTTCACAAGATTTTTTTTTTTTTTTTTTGGATGACACCAAACTGGAGGTGTGGAGGCTGCGTAGCTGATAGGCTTCAGGACAGGGTTGCCATTCAGAGGGGCCAAGGTGCACTGGAAAAAGGGACTGACAGGAATCTGATGAAATTCAGTAAAGACAAATGCAAAGTCTTTAACCTGGGATGGAAGAGCTCCTTGCAGTGATAGAGCCTGGGACTGACTGGTTGGGGAGCAGCTCTGCAGAAAAGGACTTGGGGGTCCTGGTAGGTGGTAAGCTGAACGTGAGCCAGTATTGTGCCCTACCAGCAATGCAGGCTGACAGCATCCTGGGCTATATCGAGAGGAGCACGGCCAGTAAATTGAGCAAAGTGGTTATCCTCCTCTATTTGGTGCTTGTTAAACCACATGTGGAATACTGTGTTTGGTTTTGGGGGAAAAAAAGAAAAAAAATACAAGAAAGGTGTCGATAAACTTGATTAAGTCTAGCAGTGAGCCACCGAGTTGGGCTGGAACATGTGCCCTGTGAGGAGAGTCTGAGAGGGCTGGACCTAATAGTGATATTCCAAATCTTGAGGTTACGAAGAAGATGGAGCCAGGCTCTTCACTGAGGTGCGCAGGCTTAGAACAAGAGACAGTGATCCATAAGTTCAAACAGGATAGGCTTCTGAAGGATATAAGGGTGGGGACGAGGGGGGTGGGGGGTCCCCAAGGCTTTCGACAGGCATAATGAAGCATTGGAACAAGTTTCCCAGAGAGGCTGTAGATTTTTTGTCTTTGGAGGTTTGATCAGGAGGTTTGACTAGATAGCCATTGGAGGACCTTTCCAACCTGAATAACTGTCATTCTAAGAGGAATAGAAAGTAACCAGTGCCAGCCAGCATTAAGCAAACAAACAAAACAAGAAAAAAAGAAAATAAACAACCCGCAAACTTGCTTCTGTTCAGACCTTTTTGCCAAACTCAAGTAAGAGTTTAGTGGAATATGCTGTATGTTTGTAGCGTACAAATACACCTCGCTTTTACAACTTAAATGTTTTGTTACCGGTTTACACAAACTATTATTTGGTAGTGGAAGAGGGGAGGCATATAGGGAGAAACACATGCATTCCCGTTATTAGAAAACATCAGGTTAATTCCTGGCATTCCAGTGGGGAATGTGCAGATGTCAACAATGTAAAAAAAAAAAAAAAAAAAAAAAGTCGAACCTTGAATGTTGATGTAAAATCGAGTTACTGTTCTTCAGTTTCCAGGTTTTTTTTATTTAGGCTTGATAAGGAGACTACTGTTCTACTGCCATTAATACTGTCAGTATTGTTACGGGAGTTCTGGTTTCCCTGATGATATCCAAGGGGATGAGATCAGAAGGTGAAATGCTGCTTTTGAGTCAGTATTGAAGGAAAGAAGATGAAAACCCAAAGAAATAGATGTTAAAATTGAGGATCCAGGGGAAGGATGGGAAGGAGTAGGAGGGGCGATTTCTTGGAAGGAGTCACATAACACACACTCAAAAACAACGCAAGAGAACGGGAGGTTTCTCTAGGTTTTGTCATTTCTTTAGAAATGAAATGTGAGTCGGTGTTACTTTTTCATTTGTTGAGAGATTATAATTTGTCTGTGTAAATTGTGTCTGTGGTGAAGTTCACCTGTCTTTCAAGATAAAGTAACTCCTTTGTGGGATGAAATTTCCCAGATACAAGCTTTCTCAATCTGTTATTAACACAAGTCCTTCAAATGCAGACAAATTAACTCAATATAATTAATAACTTACATTATATTTTATATGTTCATTTTTTACAAACATATGCATATCAGGAGAAAGAATATATTCCTGTAATAAAATTTACCAACTCTTGTTCTTTAAAAGAATAAATGATAATAAAAAAAATTCCCCTTATAAACATTGCAGTTTTCAAAATTCATTTCAACTATTCATGTATTAAGGGGCATCTGTTCTTTAGACTTTCATTTGGAGTATTGAATTCTGGATGCTCAGAGCATTACTGCTGTATTGAAATAACTAGAAATTGGGAGTCGGGTATAAAATAAAACATGCAAAAATTTGATTAATTTTTCTGTTTTTCTGTGTGGTTCTGTTCCTTTAAGGTTTGGTTTTTAAAACTGTTGCCCACTGTCAGGAGATGTTAAGTATGTTTTAAAGACATGATTTTTTTTGAAAGTGCGTGAGTCCCAGAATCTGGACCTTTAGTATAAGCTACAAACATTGGCAAGGTCGTAAAAGTTTGGCTTCTAAATCCATGTCTTTGTGCCACTTTCCCCCCCCGCCCCCAGAGGAGCTAAATACTTTCTTGTATTTGCAAAACATGTCCTTTTGTAAGGTAGTCAGGTACATGAATAAAAACAAGCAATAGCCACTCACTTTTCATGTTTTAGGCTGCACCTGCCTGTTTTAGCTACATTTGGGAGACATCTTTAATGAAAATTGTATTTCCCAGTTCTTTAACTCTTCCCACACATTGTCTGTCCTTTACACATCAAAAATGTTTCCTTGTGACCCACTAATGTATCTGAAATGATGAAAATGTGACTCACTAATATACCTGTGATAAATCTGAAATTATGAAAGAGCACATACATAACTGTATATTTGTTTGTGCCATTTATACTGTTGCTAGATTTGACTATACTGCATTGTCTATTTAATATTCCTTTGAAAAAAATTGTAAGCAAACTGTTTATTTAGAATAATATGCCATATTTTCTGTCTGGGTGTACACTGTCTGACATCTATTTCTATCTAAGATAGCTCATGCTTTCTGAAGACCAGATTAAGTATAAATCCGGAGGCAATCACTTTAAATATGAGAGCAAATCAACATCTTTGTAGTATGCTATAGCTCCTAATTCAGGATTGATAACGAGGGTAACTTCTACCTTTTATTAGCAGATGTAAAGCCATTTATCAGGAATATTGGTATAGTCAGTTACAGGGTGCTTTTTGTTTGTTTTTCCCAGAAATTCTGTTGCTTCAAGTTTGAGCCCATTAATAAATGGGTATAATTTTGCCTGCCAGTGATGTTTGCTTGACACGTCTATCTGGAAGAATTGAGACCAGGGCTTTAGTGTGTGTGGTCTTTTGTATTACCACTGGGCAAAGCTGCAGGAACTGGAGGCTTACAGTATTTCTCCCTCTCCTGTGTATTCCCTCCAGTTACTATTTGAATACTGATTTTGTAAATGGAGAGTATCATGAAATGTTGCTGTTCGTATAACGAATGTCCACATGCTTTCCAAAACTACCTTCAAGTGTGTTTAGCCCGAAAAAAGGTGCTGAGTTTGGCAGCACTGGAGTCTGTGGGCGGAATCGGTAGGCGCAAATAGCATCGTTGTATAGACAGGCGGTGCTGGGAGGTCTTAATGCACATGTCATTTGGCCTTAAAGGCTGTTGAAGAGTTTTAAGCATCTCATGTAAGGAATGCTCTGAGGGAATGCTGGAATTAAGCTCAGGAAGCCAACCACATTTGGTTGCAGAGAACAGGGATCTGACGTTAAATCACAAGTATTTGTTAAAAATCTGGAAAAGGCTGAGAATGGAAAGATATATCTGGACACTTCAGAGGGAAAGTATTTTCTGTTCTGTCTGCAGGCTACAAAGTACCATGGCTTCGTGCAGGCTTTACTGAAAGAAGGTCAAAAAAAGCCACACAAGAACTTCAATTCACAGGAAAGACACAGCGTTGAGTTCAGTTTGAAAATGTGCACTTCGCAGAGCTAGTTGCCTTCCAAAAAGTGGATTGTCGAGTTTTAATTCATACCCTGCATGTGTATGCTCCACGTTGCTTACAGACAGAATAGCAAGATAACACATCTTTCATTTAAATTGCAGCAGGTTAGCCTTTGAACTGCTGAATCAGTCTGCCAGTTCTTGTTATCCAGCCTCCCTTATTTGAGGTGACTACCATGATACTGAAGACTGAAGGGAGACTTAGAAGTTCTCATGCAGAGCCAGCAAGCGTCTACTGGTCTGTGCATCATCTGGGAATTAGCTGTGCTCTCTGCTGCTGCTGCTGCTGCTGCTGCTGCTGTATGTGCCCAGGGCGACAAGAGTACGATGGTCAGGCTGGTGCTTGAGCCCCAAAAGTTAACTGCCGTTTCTGCGCGTGGTCCAGGCCTGGCAGTGCCTGTTGACTGTAGCCTTGTAGCGGTGTCCCAAACTCAGCAGTGAGTTTGCGTCCCTAATTTATCAGTAGGAGTTAAGTGCTCTTTGGCATTTGAAGTAAATAGCTGATAAAATCTCCTGACCAGCATGTGCTTTTCAAGCATGAAAAGTACCGGTGGGTACCTCGATTGGCACTGGCTGTTTCACACTGGATTGGAACATAATGTAACCTTGAAAGCGGACACCATTAAATAGTATTCTGATCACTCACGTAGTGACATCGATGAAACTGCAAAACTTGAGCAGGGATTATACATCTTCCGTTGCTTGCAACTAACGTGACATTTTAACTAAATGAATATACTTTACCTGGTGTGTCACTTTAGTTAATGCTTCTGATTCTCATATAACCAGTTCTTCATCTTTCGTCTACTCAAAAAATCTTGTTCAAATGACAATAAAATTATACTGAAATGCATGTACACCAGAGGATGGAAAATAACTATAGTTATATGTTTAACCATAAAAACAAAGATAAGAGAATATGATTTTTTTCTACTCTTTTAAAATGCTGTAATTCACAGTTGTACAGAAAAGAGGCTTTGCTAATAAAAACAGAGTATTGGCCTCTGATAAGACAAAAATCAGTCTGTTAAACTCGCAGCTTCTCAGTCTGTGGTGCGCAGTTAATGTGTTGCTCACAAATCAGAAATGAATAGTTAAAACTGAGGCCAACAGAAACGTTTAATGTTGCCCAAAGGCCAGCGTAAGCTGAAGACCACTGGCCTGGGTAGAAACAAAGTCTATAGGAGAAGGTATCAGGCATAATTTTTTTAAAGCATTTAAGAATTAGAAAAATTTTCTTCTAAAATCCAGATTTTTAACATAACAAAATGTTCAGTGCTCACCAGTGCATCCTTCTAACTGATAGAACAAATAGTTAAGTATCTTTTTGGCAGTGCATTATGGAGCCTGTGTATTTCTCTAACACAGATTTTATTTTTATTTTTCTACATTGTTATCAAAGTGTTCTGCTAAAACAGTGGAGAAGATCCCACTGAGAATACTACTTTAGTGTAGACCGTACGGACCTGAGATAGGATGAGAAGCGTCAGGGAGTTCAGAGGGTATGAGACAGTCAGGTTTTCCTGTGGTAAGTGCTTGGCTTTCTACCTCGATAGCTCTGGTTGGATTGTTTTTGGTATTTTGCTTGAAATGCTTGCAGTAGCAGGGGCTGAGTCTGTGATGTGTAGTGTCTTTCAGCATTAACACTTTTCTGTTTAATCCAGCAGAAAGCTTAGAATATAGATAGTCAGGGAGTTTGAGGTAGCTACATTTTCACAAAGTCCTTGTCTGGGAGGGAGTGTTGAGCAAAAGCCTATTTCCTAAAAATTTATCTGGTAAATACCTTGAGAAACACAACAGAAAATTAATATGGATCAATAAAGTTATTAGACTAAACTGTAGCACCCTCGAGCTGCTTGGCTTCCCTGTGACACGACCCGCATGGGGAGATACCGTGTTGTAAATTATATGTGTTGTCTTCTAATTTCATCGATCTGTTGTCACTTTCCAGGGAGTCCATGTGCCAGGCGTTACTTTGGGAGGCATTAGGAGTTAATCAAGATTTTGAAAACGGTTGCGCCATGTGTATGTCACGTACATGGTATTTCTTAAGGAAGCAAAGGCTGTATCTAGGCGGTCTTTGTGGACTGCAGCAGAGAGCAAACGCTAGCCCCTAGGCTGCTTGGGTATGGGTCTGACCACGGTCCGTGCTGCCCAGGGCAGGCTGACCACACGCGCTTGGCACAGCGGTTTATATGGGTCCCCTCGGCTCCCATATAACACCTCTGAGGCAGAATTACTTTTTTGTTGTTTTGGAGGGCCCTTCAGTTCGGAGGGATTTCTGTTGTTGCTTTTCGAGTGTATTTTGTGTTTTAGGTAGTCAAAAGGCGTGTTTCAGCCCCCTGGAACGGGTGTTTGCGGAGCGTAATGCTGCAGGTGCCGGTTGCGTGCCCTGGGAGGCGGCCGAAGGGCTTCACTGGTGCCAGAGCAGCTGGGATACGCTGGAGACGAACTTGTGGCATTTTGTGTTTGCGCTGTTAGAAGCAGGCCCTTGAGTGAACTGTCTTGTCAGCTGCGTCTGGGTTTCCTCATGCATTCAGTTTGGATGAGGAAGAGACCGACAGGCCTGAACTGACAACATAGAAACACCCTTGCCTTGTGCGTTGTACAGCTGGTCTGATAAAAAAAACGATGGTGTGCGCTTTGTCTAGATTGTAGTGTTTGCATAATAATGAAAAAAAGTTTTAGGAACATATGTTGTGGGGTAAACTAAGGAAGGACTGCAGGCAACCTGATGTAAACATCTAAAAAAAAAATTGGAATTGAGAATTAATCATACAAACATGCTGTGACAGGCAAAAATGTTTAGAGAAGTCAACAAAAGCTATTATGGGCATTGGTAAGATCATCTAAAAATCACCAGACTGCTTTAATAAGGAGCTGAAATGTAACCAAGAATTTAAGAGGAAGACTTTGGGGTAGGAAAAATACTGTCTTTGTGTTTTAGCAGAATGACTAATACAGTAGTTGGGTCAAGAGGTTTTAAAAGCAAATTAGTATATTTGAAATGAAAAATATAGCAGCAATGGGACAAACACTGGCTGCCAGGTAACTAGTTTTCAAAGTCCAATGATGTTGACCATGGAAGAGCAAAAGAAAGTCAAGTATAACAAAAGGAAACAGAGTTTTAAGGCTTTGGGAGGGTGAAAGACTTAAAAAGTTCAACGTGATATTTAGGGCTAGTAGAACTACAGATACTGTGACTGTAGGGACTGAAACATGCTACACACAGTGGTGTATAGATGCAATACTTAAGCTGGGAGGTGAAATCCTGTAATCCTCACTAAACAAAAATCCCATTGAAGTCGGTAGAAGATTTGGGTGACCAAGGAATGTATAACTGGGCAATTAGAGACAAACTTGCAGCCTGACCTTGACTGGGCCTTTGTGCCTGTGATTAGCTGTACCCATAGCATCTGGGCCCATTTGTTTAAAGGCACAGTCAATTTTAATGACATTTCAAAAAAAAAAAAAATTATGCCATAGTTAAAGTTCTAATTGATCCAAATGACAAATGTGAATAATTGCAGGAAGACATACTAAGGCTATACTTTGAAAATTTGAGCCTTTTGGAACAGCAAAATTCTGCATTCTTTGTTCTTTTCCTTCTCAGGGAAAACAGGAATTTAATAGATACTCTTCTAGTTTTGTCCCTAATAATACAGGGTGACCATTATCTGGCTTCTCAGAAATGTGAGATGGGAAGGGATATTATTGTGTGGGATATCAGAAATAACCTCCAGGTAAATTAATAAAAATATATAATAGCGTCTGCCATACATGTTTATAAAGCTACATTAATAATTGCTCTCCAAATTGTTTTAAAACTATATCAGTGTGAAACAGAATGTTCGTTTACATTTTTTCCCTCTTTTTGCGATTCTAGTTCAAATAAAATTGAAAATAAAACACTTTCTTTTGAAACAAAATTTAATTCAGCATACCAGAAAGGTCGTTCTCACTGTCAGTTGCTCTAATGGGACATGTGTTCCCTGTGTCTGAATCTACTTTGTTTGAAAAGAGCTGCTGTCTCGAAGTGTTGAGGAAATTGCGGTTCTCAGTAAAAGAAATGCTAGAAACGTGCGCAAGAACAGACAGAAGTTGTTTCATGGTCTGGTCCTGTAAATGGTAACCTCAGTGACTACAATGGGCTCTTGGTATTAACAAGCATGCGTCCAAAATTCCAGTTTCCAGGACTGTGATCCTGGAAAGACATGTCTGTGCTTCATGGTACGCACAATAAGCTGCTGGGGAAAAGAGTCAAAGGAATCCTTCTATTACATTAATTTTGTGTGCACATAACTCCATCATGGTTTTATATGCAAATCATTATAAATTATCTCTGCTGATTGACTTTGGGAAGTGGTTTCATATGCTTGAAAAAGCTCTTCCTTAAGGGTTGCTGGTAGTGCTAGAAAATTTGAAATTTCTCTTTTGCATAAATTTTCCTGCTTTGACATTTTCTCCTGCTAAAATCCCCCAAAAGCTCTGGAATATTTTATTTTGAGGAAACTGACTAATCTGATAGGATCTATTTTATTCAGAAAGTTTGGAGCCCTTTCATTTAATTGTTTCTTCCTCTTGTATTAGAATCTGCCATCTCAAGATGTGTACCTTTGCTTCTGAAGAATAAAGTCTCAGGGTGCTCTGAGCCGGAGACTGGGTGTTAGGTTGCACTGTCCTGGTACTGACCAACTTTCACTCTCTTACCTCTTTCTTCCCTCACTCCCATTTTCACCTCCCAAACCTGACACCTGCATTTGTTTACTTAAAGTTCTTCTGTTCAAGACTCTCTGACCAGGTGAATGCAAAATGCAGTGATACAAAACCTTTTTTTTTTTTTGGTAAAATAATTGTTTACTTCTAAGAGCAGATAAAAAGCTTAACATGAGAGTATATTTCAATGTAACAGTAAGGTTTATGCATATGCTTAGTTTAATTTTAAACATCTTCCTTACATCTTTCCACAGACTTTGAATAACTAGAGCCTCTGTTCCCCTTTCTTCTGCTCTCTGTATGCCTCCTTTTGATATACATAATCCCTATAAATCCATTTTCATTTTCATTAGTTTCTGGGCCTGGATAAGAATGCAGGCAACTCAGCACGGTGGTATAGGACAATTTGAACTGATGGCAACTATCATGGATTTCCAGATGCAATATTATACCTTCCATCAGGGATTATACGTACTCTTGCAATCCAGTGGAAGTTGATAGCTCAGGGCATACTTTGTAAATCTTTTCTTGCAAAAACTTCATTCTGCCGTCAAGCCTTCTTCAAAAAGTCTTCTGATAACGTACTGTGTTCGGCATTGGATTACTCTGTGTCCTGTCAGTATAAATTAGGATCTAGTTTAATACGGCTGATGTTCCCTGACCCCTTTTAAGTAACATTACAGTACAATACACTATTCAGAATAATTTAAGCCAAAAATAATGGGCAACATATATTTCTCCTGATTTGGTTGCATGAAAGGGAATTGTGACCAAGTTTCAATCTAGTTCTTGGATTTGCCATTCTCAAGGATTCTTTTGCCTTTCCCCATCTCTCATGCCTTGCTGACAAATCTCTTAGTACCTGTCAGGTTTTACATGGTACAATAAGCTTTCTCCCTCAGTTCTACGCAAGCATTACTTCTGTTTTTGTGATCAAAACCCCTGGGTTTTTATTTTTTTCCTCCCCGTAGTTCAGAAGGGATGTGACAGCTCCACAGAACTACTGATCTTTATGTCGTAGTTTGCGATGAAGTCAGCCTCTCGGGGAAAGCAAAGGTGTGCCTTACGTCATCTTACCCTTTCTGTGGAGAGGAATGCCTCAGCTGCTGATTGCAGTACCCGAGAGAGTGCAGCTGCTGCAGGCTCTGCAGACATAGGAAGAAGACACTGGTATTCTTCCGTGCCACACTATCCCATAGTTCTCAAATACGGATGTGTTAAAGTACTGTATTTTCTTGTGTTTAAATAATTTGCTCTGAATGGAACATTATGGCTTTGTGTGGGGGTGAAGGATTTTGTTGTTGTCTTTGGTTTTTAAAATGCTCTCAATGCAATGTTGTACTTAAAGGCTTGAAAATAAATCTTCTTCTCTTTGTACTGTTCTAATCCATTTGGCATTTCGGGATTAAGATTGGATAGTGCTTTTCTCTGTTGTCTGGCTATTTTTTCCTGCAGCAGCAAAAGGCTGGGAAAAAAGTATTATAGGCTCAGTGTCTGAAGAAGCGGTTTTGTTCCTGTGTAACTTCTCTGTAACAGATGTCAAATGGAGATCCAAGGGATGTTCCACACAGAATTGAGGATGGAACAAACCCAGATTATCAGGGTGGGCACAAGTGGGCGGTAGGTAGCAGGTCCTTTGCATTGTGTACTTACCTCAGGCTAATGAAGTGCAGATGATCTCTTTCTTTTGCCTACAACATAAAATATTTGGGTAAAACTTTGACAACAAAAATAAAAGCTTCTTCTGGTATTTTGTTTATTAATGAAATTTCACAATTTAATACCTTAGTTACCAAAGGCTTAGCTGTGTGATGTATTAGTCTGGCGTGTTACTTTTGAGTAAATAGACTCTTTTTTGGTGAATAGGCCCTTTTTTTTTAATGACTTGTGTAAAATGAACTGAAGAAATGCGATGCTAAATAAAATAATCGGATAATAATACAATTTTAATGGCATGCACTTAGAAACTCTAAAATGTAGTAAAATGCACAGGTTTCTGAGAGCATTTATGTGTTTCCATTTTCATATATACAAAACTTGTTTGTAATAATTTAAAACAAGGATTTTGCAACTGGAATTGCTGTGTTATAACTTGCTCATTATTCTTCGGCTTTTTGTTGAGTTTGAAGTAGTGTACTGTGTTTATAGCTGGAATAGGCAATGTGACAAGGTAGGTGGTCATCTTATTAATATTTTTGTACAGATCTGTAAACTCTGCGAGGCTTGTTTAACAATACAGAAATCATGTCCTATTAAATTAAGACATTTGTTTAGGAATAAAGTTCAACTTTTTCTTTGAAATTCAATTGATCTTGTTTCATGGCCTGTGAAATTATTTATTTTAAGAACCATTCCAAAAGTGTAGTTAATTCAAGAAATTTCTGTGACCTGTTGCTAAATGTTTAGACCATGGATTAATTGCATTTGCTCAGGGCTTCAAATAGTGATTTTAAAAACTCGGTGAAAAGGAAAGTTACTTAGTAGCAAGAGAAATTATACAACAATGATAGGAGGCGACATCTTCATGTAATCCTTCTGTCCTGTAAGTGGCCACACTGTTAAAAATTCAAGAATAAACAAGAACATTGAATTAAAACTAAATAGTCTCATCACAGTGAGAACGCACCATATGCTGTAGCCTGTGTGTTCAGCGTAGCTCAGAAACGTTCTTAAGAATGTACAATTTCTTATTGCAGCTCTTAGTGAAACCTTTTTGTAGGTACTATTGACCTGCAGAATAGAAACCATTACATTAAAACTGTACCTACTGCCTTTTTGAAGCCCATCACTTGATACATGGCCAGAACTTGTACTTCTCACTGACTAATTAGGGTCGAGGATGTCTTCGCATAGCGCTCATACTGTGCTCAAGCAGTATCTCAGAATGGGCTGGCATTCAAATTCAAATGATGGGGTTGTCCCTTAACTTTCTGCATAGTAAATCTCTACTTGATACTGAGAAGGTTTTTAATTTTCACTGCCTGTGTTACACCTGCGGAAGTGGTGACAGGTAATTGCAGTGTTACCATGTTAATAGTTTTCTTTAAAAACTGTCTCCATATTTGTTTGCTTTTACTGACAAAGCTAATGGGAGTTTCTAATAAAGTAATGGTAATACCAATGAAAGCTCACTAAAGACTGAAAATAAACAATCGTCTTATAAAGGCCTGGTAGTTTATTCTTGTGTGCTGATTTTAATGAGATACGTCTGACTGTTGGAAGGAAAACAAAAGATTGCAGGGTATTTGAAAAAAACAGAAATATTCAAACCACTAAAAAAATTGCTTGACTGGAGTTTTATCTTTTTCTGAGAGAGTAAGATCTTGCAACCAGTATTTTTAGTTGGAGTTCAATTTCTAAGTACTTAAGTTTTCTTTTCAGAATTGCGTGGTTCACTTTCCTCAGTGCTCGTTAAAAGTATTCAAAATGAATATATTGTTTTTATAAATCGTCAAATTCTACAGAACCGTCGCGTGGCGTCAACCCAGATGCCTCATAGTCAGGGCAGGCGCAGTTGGCACCAGAACCTGGCCGGCTGCAGTGGTTGTGTCGCAGAGGGCACTGGCGTTCTCATGCTGCTAGCTGTCTCCTTTCTGGCGGATTGCTGTGTCTGTTAGCCACCTTGATAACCCAGCAATCATCACAATGTTGTCCTTTGTTTTCACTTTACAAATGTGTTTTACTTACAAATGGTTTTTACTTGCAAGCGGTTTCCCCTTTCTTCTGGTCATGCGCAGTGATCCTTGCATTTGTCACCACTGATCATTGTAGGTGTGGATGACCAAGAAAAAAATACACAGATCTCATCTAGTACAGATTGCACTGCCTGATGTCTCCAAGATTTAGTCAGATGTAAGCCTTTTGGCAGCAATAATCCAAATCCTTATTGATTCCCAATCTATTTGTAATGCTAGCTGGAAGCTTCAGTATGAGTCTTTGAATCAATTAAACAATCCAGATGCAGCTGCACTTAGACAGCAAATGGTTATCCCACAAATTTCCATGACTGCTGTGCAGCCTTTGACCTTTAATTTGTGGGCTCATGTAGTGCGAGCTCCTGAATAGTGAATTGACTCTATTGATAACAGGCTTGATTTTTGTGTTTTATTTTGCAATTACGACTTGCTGTATTCTTAGAAATAGTCTGGAGGGATTTATGAACACAAGTTGAAGACTACTGCTGTGGAACAATGCAAACTTCAAAGATCGGTCTGAAGTGTATGAGAACAAAACCTTTTCTGTTGCTATAATCTAGTTGTGAAATTGCCTCAAAAAAGGTCACAGATACTCAGGGGTTGGCTTAAGGTGCTCCTAACCCTCTTTCTCAAAACTGCTTTCCACCATAGTCAGGAATGGTATTTGACACCCTTTCTTTTCCCGTTTCTATGCACACATGCGTGCGTGTCTAGATTGTATGGATTTCTTTCACGGCACTGTGGCATTACCGTCTGTGATTGTATCCGATAACATGTTACGTACAGCAGTGTCTTAATTGCCCAAGCTTATAGAAATGTGGGAGAACTGGCCATCTAAGATGAGCTTCTAAGGAAGCCAGGCAGCAAAGCAGGCAGTTGCTCTAGAAAGCAAGTAGAATTATTTTTCTCTCTCTCTCTGCTTCCCAGGGAAATGAGACTCAGATCAAAAAAGGGTATTTTCAGAAGTAATTCCCTTTGAATGCATGAAAGTACTGGCATTTTGTTAGCGAAGGTTGAGAACCATTCAGGAATGCAGGTACTTGAGGAATAAGCACCGGCCAAGAAGCGTGTTTCAGAACCTCAGTAGCAGCTAAATGTTTGACTGAAGGACCTAACATAAGTGCCTTTGTGCAAATCTGTAGTCTTAGGTATGTTTTTCAGCATTTTCTAAGAATTTCTAAATAAAATACTACCTGGAAAATGCTGACTTGCATAAAATTGAATTTCCCTTAAAATGGAAATTTTACACTACCTGCCTCAGCTTAAATACTTGTACTCATAAACAGGAAAGCAATATTAAATGATATAAGCCTAGGATGATTTTCTAGCAGTTTATGCATTTTCCTCTCCAAAAACGTTCCAGTCAAAAAATTTGATGTATAGTATAGAAGTGAAACTTCTGTAGTCTTAAGCTTATCCTCATTATCAATGTCTTTTTCTTCCTTTTTAACAAATTCTCTTTCATTCAAACTTTTTTATTTTTCCCTGCCTATCTGCTCTATACATTCTCCCCCCCCGCCATTCATTTATTTTCTTTGCCTGGTGTTAGTCTTGGTATTTAAAATGCCAGAATGAATAAAGGTCACTTAAAGAAAGCATAATACAGTTCACACCATTTTACTTATTTTATACTTTCATCCCTTCTTTTCATGTTTGGCTGATGTGCTTTGTAAGCTCTTTGGAACAGAGACCGATTCTAATCTCTCTGCTGTTCTCATGATGTTTTGATTTATTTCAAATTAACTGCAGTGGTCTTACTGCTTATTTAAAGTAATGTGAAAGAAAAAATTATTCTCACTGTTACCATTTCATTTCTTTAAGGCACTGTTTTGTTACTGTATTGAATGATAACTTAAAAGTTTGCAACTGCTGACAGTCATTCAATTTTATTAGTGACAAATTGGTACATAGGAGATCAAAATCAGGGCTAATCTAGCATGATTGTAGAGGTGGACAAAAAAGTTGAATTTAATTCTTAAGTAGGGCTAAGATACTTAATTAGGATACTTTCTTTTTTTACTGGTATCAACTTCCAAAAAAACTAGTGCTGAAATACATGAAAAATGCAATAAAATATTATGCAAGTGAAGTGTTTATACATACTTTTCTTTTTGCAATATTTCCATTTGCTTGCACGCTGTCTCAACGTTCGGATTTAACTTCTTGATTTTTAATACATTTCAGTCAGTCAATAAATACAGAATATAAGCGTATTAAAATGGAGGGGTTTATAGACAGCATTTTCGTATTAAAATTGTCAACAAAATCCTTGAAAATGAAATGAGCTGACAACTACAGTCGGAGCAGATGCGTAAAGTACCGTTATAGCACATTGCACCATCAATTATGTGTCAAGCGTGCTGCCAAATATTAAGTGTTCTGACCTTTGTTATTAATAATAGAGGCAGATACTGGGGACATGTGAAAGACAAATAATGTAATGTGTGGAAAGTCTATTACGGATTTGATTTTGTTAATGGATGGAGAGCCTATTTGGTATCCTGCCCTTGCGAGCTATAATTTTATTAAAAACTGGACATACCGTGTAATAGGAAGCCACATTGTGAAAAACATACTTTGATAGAATAAAATGTTCCTAAGATAAATAAATAATAGCAAGAGAGCACTTGTCATCAAGCTTTGCTGCTTTATTTATATGTGTATTTGTCATTTCCCCTGTTCCTCAGGAAATAATGTGGAAGAAGTGAAATAAAGCAAACTTGTCTTTACTGTATTCTCCATTCATTCTTGCATTTTTAAGTTGTTATTTTGCTCAGTATCATCTGCCATCTTGGAGAGATTGGCTAGTCAAAGGTTTAGTCAACATCTTTCTCCGGAATATAGCTTCTAGCATTTTTAGGTGATCGTGCAGCACAACATTGATGATATATAAAAATGACAAAAACAGCAGAATGGCCAACCAAAGGACAGAGATAAGCACTTATGAAGGGAGTGGTGGTGTTTAAAAAAAAAAAAAAAAGGGCACAAAACCCAACCCCTTATCTGACTTAAAAGAGCAAAGAAAATAGAAAATGTGGGACAGAGAAAACTCCTTCCTCTGCAGGCACAGATGGCACTATTTCCTGCTTCCTTCTCAATGTAGAGTATAGATCCTAGAATGTCTTGCCAGTAAAATGTTAAGCAGTTGGTCCAGGATTTCATGTGGAGTCCACAGCAACTGATTATATGAAAATCAATGGATTGTTTACATTTATCAAAAAGCTTACTTTGGTCCTAAAAGTTGTAGAATTGCTCTTATCACAATATTTGTTAATGTTACATTACTTTCAGACAAAAGAACACGTTTTTTTTAACTTAAATTTACATAATCTGGGTTTGCATAAGATTAATGAAAAATTAGAGCTCCTGTGATTTGTAGTACATTTTTGTTGATGTTACTTTCTTTGTGTCTTGTAAATTCTAAATAGGTGTTGAAGTCTGGATTTCCATTGCGAAACCATTTTGAGGTTTTAAATTTTTTTTTTTTCAGTGTCCTACACTAAAAGCCAATGCACAATTACAAAAGAGCCAAGAATTTGAAAGAAAAGGTAGGGACCAAGACAGTACATTTTTGTGAAATTAACCAAAATTTGGACAAAATAAGACATTTTGCCAGGCAATTATTATATTTACAGCAGCAGTTGCATTCCTCTCTTAGAAACTCTTTTTAACAATCCTTAATGATCTGATGCCTTTACTGTATGCAGGACACATTCTTCTAATCAACCAGAACTTAAGATTTCGTTTGATGTTCATGTCAACAATAAAGTTTGACTGTTGTACAAGATTAAGTCACTCCACAAGCTCCGTACATGGATGTTCCTTTAAACAGTTTGACACAGATGAGAGTAATTTGCTGCAGTTAAAAAATATGTAGCTTTACAGTGAATATACCAGGAAGATACCATTGATCTGTGTGTAAAGGTAATGCTGGAAACATATTGAAAAATCAACATATTTTTTCTGTTCTTTTTTTTTCCCCTAACTCTGGGCACTGCATGTACTGTATTTAGCATACACGTGTGGATTTCCTTCTCCCTTTCTTGCTAGATTGGAAGAGGGGAGAGAACAAAAGCCCTCTAGTGATCAAGTTGGTTTTCCACAGCGTATTTGTAAGTTTGAATTGAAGCCATCTTTAGAAGCAAATGGCTTTATTAAACTACGCACAAAATAATGCAGGTGCAATAATGATGATTCTTTTTTTTTTAAAAAAAGGTAATTTTATATCTCCGCTCCAGAAATTGTTTTCCTTTTGTTCATATTAAGTGAGCACTTCATGGTGTAGGCACATGGCACTCTGGGCCATGGAATATCCAGGAAGAAATGCAGTTGAAAACAATACTGTATTAAATTTGATACAATACTTTATTAAGCTATGAATTTCTTCGTGTTTTGACTTTTGTTCATACGTACTTTATACATGTATACCTAATTTTCTGTCCAGCTGGAAAGACATGACTTGGTTTCCTGACCAAAGAGGATTTTACCAACACACGCTATTTCTAACAAATACAACATCTTTCCTGCTCCATGCCCTGGCTTCTCCTTAGCTAAGTAATTTTGAGTTTCAGTACTTGCTTTTCTGATGATCTAGGCCTGTACCTTGAATGTCTGAAACAGCAATAGCCGACATTCTGTTTACAGTGGGCTGCCCAGGCTTTTAAGGGATTCATCAAGGGTTGGTGAACCCTTGGTTGGATTGTCTTTCCATGTCACCCCCCTGATCTGCCAGGACCTCCTAGGCTCAGCTACTCGATGACTAAACACAGTTTCCAGTCTGCGCCTTTTACATAAGGGACTGGCATCCCGCCTTGCGACAGGATATACACGCCGCCTCCATGCCGCGACGTCCCGTGCCGTGCGTATTCCCGTCACGCGGCAGACGCGCATCTGCCAGGCTGGCGTTTCCTGCGCTGGTGCAGCGACCTGCTTCCCCTTACTCAAGGGGTATGTGCCGCGGCACCCTCAGGAAACAGTCTGGCAGGAACGAGGCTACTCAGACCCCGCTCTTTTCACCTCTCGGGAGAGATGAAAGCAAGCAGACAGCGGCCGATTTAGTTGTTTGTTCAGCTTGGGTTTTTGTCTGTGACCCACTCAACTGATTGAGAACCCGTGTGGCATCCTGCAAGGAGAGCAGGAGCGGTGGGGAGCGAGGTGCTCTCTGTGTCGCCAGTAAATTTGAAGGCAAGGCCCGGAGATGCTGCTCGCGGGTGGCCTTGGGTAAGAGGTGGCCCGTCCTATGGACGCAAGGAAAGAGATGAAGTCCTGAATGAGCGTGTTTCTGCGACTGATAGCTCGATCGTTGGAATCTCCCATGACACTGTTGGTTAGCGAGGCTTTAGAGAAAACTTTTTAACTTCACAACACTATGATGTAGAAAATGACTTTGAAATCTGTATCGGCTTCGGCTTCTGTGTTTAACTGTACTTACAGAAACGAGTTCTGTGAATCTGCCTTGCCCTGAGGCGTTTCGCCTGTATTTGACACCTGATAAGGAAGGGGATGTGACAGCGTGTGCCATTTTTGTACTCTTTTATTGATTGTGAGACAAGGAGCCGTTTTGGTTCAGGTGAGCTAGTTCAGAACTGGTTGTTCTACTCGCGTAATGTTCAAAATCACTGAAGTGAAAGAATTTCTTTTTTGTTAGTAGTGGAGTTTGATAAGGAAACAAATTTCAGTTTCTATAGTTTCACATTTCTGGTTTTAGACACGTTTTACAGTGTGACGGCCTGGTGTTTCTTGGACTACAGCAGCAGTTCTGTAGCAAACTGTTACAGCGTCTGCAGCCAGCTGCTGGACACTTTTGACAAAGTGTACCTCTGTATTTTGTGTCTCATACTGCCATCTAAGGGCCACGTCGGCTGAGAAGGTGGCTAAGGGCTCTTCAGTACTTCTCTTTCTCCTGACCGCCCTTCCCTTTGGGAAGTCGGCAACTCGTGGATGAGAGGGTGGGCAGGGAATAACAGCAGTCCTTTGGGGCAATTTGTTGTCTCATCTAAGAGGACAGAGGAATCTTCCAGAGAAGTGAGAAATTAGAACGTAAATTTGAACCGTTGTCTTTTAGGAAAATGCAATTGCAATGAGTTTGTGTACAAGCCAGCAAATAAGAAAGTGAGATTACAGGATTTGAGGCTGCTCTTGAAACAAGAAGTTAAGGAGTGAAGTGCTTAGAGTCCTGAAGAGTTTCAGTTGAAACTCTTAGCAGTGAGAGAGTGTGCAGTTCAGATTCTTAAAGGTACCAAAGTCCTTGACTCCTACTGTTTTAGGGATTAGTGGTTTACAATAGAACTTGCTTATTAAAATTTTCCCTAAAAAGGTACAAAATAACATGAATTATTTTCTTCTTTTTTTCAAATTCATCTATTTTTGCATTTCTGAGTGTTTCTGTTTTCCTGGACGAAGGGAAAACGGGCAAAAATTTGGTGTTACTTTAAGAGTACATGATCTTAAATAAAATGAACATCATTTCAATATTTTGGGGTTTAAGCGTTCGAAATTTTATCGTAAAAACTTTTCTTTCCAGGATAAAAATGCCTTTTTTTTTTTTTTTAATCTGCAAATTGTACTTGTATAGGCTTAAATCTATAGCTCCTTTCTCACACAGATGTTTTGAACTACAAGTTAAAGAATTAGTGGTGGAAGCAAAACATTTCAGTATTTGTCAATATAGTACTGTTGGCATTGACTGACAGAAGCAGTTTTTATAATGAGGACCCCTTTGAGCACAATTTTATTTTAGAATGTATGAGTTCTTTTTCAGGCTAGTTTCCAGCAAACTTTGTGTAATAGAGAAAGTAATTAATCTTGCATGTTACTTTGACAGGCTCATGCAAGCAAAGACCTGGAAGAGCAGTTGCGGTCTGTGTCCAGTGTGGATGAACTCATGACAGTGCTTTACCCAGAATACTGGAAAATGTTCAAATGTCAGTTGAGGAAAGGAGGTTGGCAACACAACAGGGAACACTCCAGCTTTGACACAAGATCAGATGATTCCCTGAAATTTGCCGCAGCACACTATAATGCAGAGATCCTGAAAAGTAAGTACAGGACACAAAACACGTTCTAACACACAATAAATTAAAATCTGAAGGCTTCTCCCTTGTGTCAAAAATATTATAAAAGCTAAGCATTGTCAGTAAACCAACCTCAGCAGTTTGATCTGGTGTCATGTCTATAATGTAAAATTTTTCAGAGTCAACCTTTCATAATGAAATAAATTGCTCTGCAGACACATTTTTGGCACATCCATTGTAAGAAAGGTATAGACTGCTTTCTCAGCACAGTAGGTACAGGAAGTTAAGTGTTTGTGTTCAGATATAGGGAATTCTGCTTTGTAGAGGCTGTAACAATTTTGCAGAAAGCAAAGAGGGCACTAATAGTTGCATTCATTGAACTGTTTCTGCTCATCATCTGCAATTGCGTCACGGCTGGTAATGGTTTCTTCTCTTATGCGTTACTGCTTTAGGACGCCAAATAATCCACTTGCAGCTTTTTCCTGTTACAAGAGGGCAGTTGCCACAATGTTATGCTCAAACCAGAAAAAAACAGCTTTCAAACCAATATGTCAAAACCCCTTAGCGTTGCAGGTGGCCTGGTTAAAAATATGTTAGCTTACAGTTTAAGCAAGTGCTTGCAGGCAGAGAAACACAGGATTTATAGCAGGAGGTGTATTTTTGGATGTGATATCGGAAATCATGTGCCTTAATGGAGACCCCAAGGTACCCACTAGGTGAATTTCCATTTTTGCCAAATAGCCTACGAAAAACTGGCACCAAGAGAATATAAAGGGGCCTGTACAGCTGCCAGTGTCATGGCTGTTTAGTGTAAGATTGTATGTGGTAAAAGGCCATATGACATGATGTAAAACATTTGCCCAAGTTTGCATGGATAATCTAGGCACAAATATCGCCTTTCACATTAAATCATATGGTGTATATAAGTCCTAAATAATAACCTTTTGCTTTAAATTATACTCTTGTAGTTAACAAAGTAAACGTGTTCAAATTAATTTCATGTTTAGTGTATAAGCATCAAATTTAACGTTTCTAATATATAGTACACAAGTGAAGTACTGTGTGGGATCGATTAAAATTACTTTGCGGAGGTGTGCAGTACTTTTTTAGACTTTGCACGTGAGACTGACCCCAGGCATAGGAGAAAGGACATGTACAGCTTTAGCTGCTGGCCAGCAGGTCGAGGGAGGTGGTTCTGCCCCGCTCCTCCGCTCGGGTGAGACCCCACCTGCAGTGCTGCGTTCCGCTCTGGGGCCCCCAACATAAGAAGGACATGGGCCTGTTGGAGCGGGTCTAGAGGAGAGCCACAAAAATGATCAGAGGGCTGGAGGACCTCTCCTATGAGGACAGGCTGAGAGAGTTGGGGTTGTTCAGCCTGGAGAAGAGAAGGCTCCGGGGAGACCTTAACGCGGCATTTCAGTATTTAAAGGTGGGGACAGGCTTTTTAGCAGGGCCTATAGCGATAGGACAAGGGGTAATGGTTGTAAACTAAAAGAGGGTAGATTCAGGCTAGATGTAAGGAAGAAATTTTTATGACAAGGGTGGTGAAACACTGGCACAGGTTGCCCAGAGAGGCGGTAGGTGCCCCATCCCTGGGAACGTTCAAGGCCAGGCTGGACGGGGCTCTGAGCGACCTGATCTGGTGGAAGGCGTCCCTGCTCACCGCAGCGGGGGCTGGACTAGATGACCTTTAAAGGTCCCAACCCAAACCGTTCTATGATTGTGTCGTAAGATCTGCCCACAGCTACACTGTGACTTTTCTTAGCTCCATGACAATATGTCACATCCCTATGAAGAAGAAAAATTACCTAGAAGTTAACACAGAGAGATGTGTATTTCACTGAATAAAGGGTGTGACTCTAGCAATGCATATTCTGGTTCTAAACTTCAAAAAAAATCCTACTAATTTACTGCAGGAGAGCATTGTTTTTAAACAGTTACTGTATAACACATGAAATTCCCTATAACTTGGCAGGTATTGATACTGAATGGAGAAAAACTCAGTGCATGCCACGTGAAGTGTGTGTGGATGTGGGAAAAGAGTTTGGAGCAACTACAAACACCTTCTTTAAACCCCCATGTGTATCCATCTACAGATGTGGAGGTTGCTGCAATAGTGAAGGACTCCAGTGTATGAATATCAGCACAAATTACATCAGCAAGACAGTAAGTTCTCGCTCTTATTACAGTCCAAGCGCTCCTTGCAAGTCCATTTATGATCATGCCTATTTTAAACCTTGTTATTGCTACTAGGAGGGAGGAAAAAAATCAGTTCCAGAATACATAGGAAAAACAGCTGAAGAGACCACTGCGTGGAAGACGGTGTTTAACGCTCTTTTCCCTCAAATATATTCTTTATTTTTGTTTTTCTTTTAGGGAAAAAAATTTAGTAATTTATGATGTCCTGTTCTCAGTTTTGAGATTATCCATGAAACTTAATTCTATCCTTTTTTTTTTTTTTTTCTTCTACCATTTGCCTGCTGTATGAGGCAAGCACTCTCTGGAAAACTATCCTGTAATTTTGTTAGTGAAGACTGTTTTAGGACCTGTGCAGACAGGATACATGTTGCAAATAAAGCCTTTTAGGAACTGAACTTTACTCTATTAAAAGATGTTAGTATAATGTACCTATTTGTTTTGTTTTAATGCATCTTCCTCACGTGTATGTGCGGTTTTGGTTCTTCAAGTTCAGGGCTAGTGATCAGGTCAGAATGTGCAGAGATTATGCATTGAGCCTGTGAGCTGCCTTTAAAGGAAAAGCATGCATGCATTATTCTATTTTAAGTCACTTTTACAATTATTACAATTATCTTACAACATTTCCCTCAAAAATCATGTAAAAATAGTTACACTTCAAACTATTTGCTAGGGTATTTTGCCTTTGTTTACAGTATTTGGTAGGTTTTTTGTTGGTTGTGGGCTTTTTCACTTTTTACCTGATCTTTCTGATACTTTGAAGAAAACTAATTTTAGTGTAAATCTTACTTCCTTTTTCAACTAGATTCATCTAGCTGAAGATGCAGTACATATTTATAAGGAAGATGCACAACTGCATAGTCAACTGTGAAATAGTAGCCCATGGAAGTGTTGTTCCTTTATCATGAAACTTCTTAGTGCTCTGAGCCTTCTTGAGAGGGTATTAGGAAAAGGGGACGTAAAGAAAACAGAAAAAACCCTCATTTGTTAAAATACATTTTCTGTCCTCATTTCTCACTAAATCTGTCTGTCCGAAATGGTATATTCTACCAAGAATTTTCAATCCTAAATTTAAGCTAATGGTAGACAGCCACACGGCACAGGAATAATGTAACTCAAATAGCTTGAACAAGGAAAACTACAACACTGATTTTGTTCAAGTTTATAGTTATTCCCACAAACAGCTGTCCTAATTCCAGTTGCTTGAAAGAGGCAAATAAAATTTTCATGTTATAAACCAAGAAATATGGCTTTTTGTGTGTGTGTGTGTGTATTTGTGAAGTTTAGCTTACTGGAATAAAGGATGATCTAGTTACAGAGCGAGTTGTTCTATTTAGCACAGATTTCCTGGTCTTTGAGCACCATGTCAGTTTGGGGTAAATAATCCCCTTCTATTCATCTTCGGGTTCATAGCTGTTGAGTGAAGTAATTTTTTTTGCCTAGTAGAAAATGCTTAGTACTGAATTTCTTTAAGTTCTTGATGTCATTGGTGATACTATGATATAGGATTAGTTAAAGATTTGAGAGACTCTGAAAAGGAAAATGTTAAAGGACTTACCAGAAGGAAGAAAGAGGCAGTAGTATTGTTTTGTTTTCTTACCTATTCTGTAGAAGCAAGCAATTCAATCTCTGAGTTTTCTGTCTTGCTTCTGCTTTCCAGTTTTAGCTGGTCCTTGACAGAATGCAGTTTTTAAAAACCCTTAATAAAGGAAGAGAGCTATAGCTATATCTCTTCATCTGTCATCATCTCAAATCTTTTTAAAGTTATGTCACCACAGTTTACCTATATCAGATGAGAATTAGGAAGAAAAAAGTATTGGATTCAAGACCCTTCTATGGAATTCAGGTACCCTACACACCTATTTTCACTACTGTTTTCCTTTTATTTCCTGAATGAAATAAAGACAAATGGTTAGTAACCAGGCATCTTCTGTTTTTTCATAAGTCACCATTTTTGTAGCTTTACTTTTGGTGCATAAGATCTGTAAGATAACTTCTTACTGTTCACCCTGCAGAAAAAGTGCTTAATGGGAAATTAACTTTTCAGCTGGAGGTCTTGCTCTGAGGGCAAGCTCTTGGCACTGGTTCCAGACATTAAAATCTAAAGAAAGTTGATATCAGCTTTCATCAAAATTAATTAAAAGGAAAAGAGCTAAGCACAGAAATTATTTTTATGGGGAGCAAATCATTGATTGCCAGGAGAATGGACTAGGTCAGATGTTCCCAGATTGGCTTGTGGAACACTGTGGTGGTCCAGAGAGAGGTCAATAGTTCTCTAGTTTGGGCTGTGTTCCTCCTTTCTAGCTACTTAACTTTATTAAGAGAAAAATAGAACAGTATTCTGCTTTGCTTTTAATACCATTTTTTCCACAAAAACTGTTTCTGTAGTTGCTAAGAGGTGTTTATACAGTCATGATTAGGATATGAGACAATTTTTTAATTAAGATGTGGTACGAGGTCTGTGAAAACATTTGAGGATCCCCTAGGCTAATTCATAAAATACAGTAGACCTTTTTCTTCTCCTTCACCCGTGACACTGCAATAGCTGAACTTGGTAGGCGGTGGCTTGTCTAATAAAGGTCTGTGGGGAAGGTGGTTGGTCGGTTTTTGGTTTTGTGGTGTGGTTGTGTTGGTTTTTTCTCTTAATTCGTTATTGATCAAACAGCTGTGCTCAGTTCCACGACATGGGTAATTCAACAGCTGTTAAAAGACTGGAACTACCTGGTGCAGCAACAGCCTGTCCCTCAGCTGTACCTTTTTTATACCCCACCTATAGGTACTTGCTTATAGGTTGAAGGGAAGCAGTGAGCAAATGTCAAAGAGCCATCTCATTCCGTTCTTCCTCTTGGCTGGCGGGTTGGACAGTTTTTTGGCTTCTTTCAGATCATTTGATGTAAAGGTCCTAAATCTTCTTGTTTCATGGTTACAGTAATAGTCCCTCAAGGGAAAACATCTTTCCAGGCAGTTTGAAGTTACATTTAGGGGAGCTTTTCTCACAGGAAACAAGTTAACAGCTTGAAATTATTTGCCATATTTGAGATGTACATGGTGTTCCCTTTACACAATTTGGAGATGCATATGTCACAAGAATTTTCAGTCATTTGAGCTTTACCATTTATGCCTTTTCCCATGCATTTTTCTGTGTTAGACTGATGATTGTAGTGATATAGTAGGTACTATTAATACTGGGAGATATCCAAATGCTTTTTGTTAAAATTTCTGGGGAAAAGAAAAAGTGATCCAAATATAAAAAGATAGATTAAGGAACCCAAGCATATTAAACAGATAAGAAATGTATTATATCAGATAAATTACCTGTTGTTGTATCACACATGAGCCTTAAAATGCTGTTTTTTCAGAAGAGTTAGGTAGTAAAATAAATAATGATGATGTACCATTTTTCAAATAGCTTATTTTCATTCTTTCCAGTATAGAGATGTTTAGAGTTTTGCAATCAGTCTTACATCCTTAGCTTAAAAATCTCTCTAGACACATTGTGCTCTGTTACGCTGGTTATATTTGGCCGGCCTTACTGACGCTTTAGGAAGTGCAAAGATCACAAGTGATGGAAACTGAGAGTCAATCAGCTTAAGGGAGACTTGCCAGAATAAACCACAGTCCATCAGAAGAACGTAGTGTAGTTAATGTAAAGCTGGAAAAAAAAGTCATACAGAAATCCTACGTTTGAAAAGTATCTAGCATGATAAACTTCCCTCATCCTGATATGAAAATAAGTTGATTGTTTTATATTTCAGAAGTCAGTGATCATAATAATTTTATGTGTGCTGGTACAGTGGATATTGGCACATATGATAATAGTGCTGAATAAATTAATTTAGCCACTGAAGCAAAGAAATACTTTGTATAGAAATCAGCAGTTTTTCTGGAAAGTATAGGATGAAGTCCTAGTCTGAAGAAGGAGCTGTCAATGCAGTGGATCAAAAATACATGCCTTTCTAAGGATCAGTGAGAAGGAATATATGGGTAACTTTTTTTACAGGAATTCTGATAGTGCTTTTGGTCAAGCATTCAGATTCCTGTCTGTGGTTAGATTTTTTTAATTTTATTTTATCTTTTTTTTTTTTTTTAAGGTTACAATCATGCTGAGCTCTAGGTTGTGGACCAGACTTTGGTCCCACCCTTGTTTCTGTTCTCTACTCCAGCTCAATAAATGGCTAAAATAAGAGCGCTGCCAGTGTGGGTACTGAAGCGAGCCTACTACAGGGTGGTCTGTGGGACCACGCTGCTCTGGCCTGGAAGCTTTAGCTAGGATGGCTGAAGAAATAACAAGGTTGGGAAGAAGTGGGGCTGGTGCGCTTGGCATAACAGTAATTGCAGGTTGCAGAGTGCCAAAGGCTGAGTCTAGTTGGGTAGAGCAGTTCAGGACACCTTTGCCCAGTGTCCTCTTGCTGCGCTTCTCACCGGAGAAGTACAGTACAGAGCATATGCACTGATCTTCAAGGATTTAAAGAACTGAGGTGTAAAAGAATGAAAATCCAGGGAAAAAGATTGCTAATAGTTGCACACGTGATTGTAAAAGTGATCTGATTATTCGCTTATCTTTGTATTAGTCTGAAAAGTTCTTTAATTGGATACCTGTCTGTACTGGGAGGCAGTAGATACAAGCATATGAAGCTGACATTCGGGTCTGTAGGATATGCTGCCTTTTAATTTTGGCTGGTGCAGTGGAACGAAGGTTAAGTATTAAGCCTGAAATACACCGTATTACAGATTGTGTAATCCACATGTATGAAGAAAAATGACCTTCCTTCATTTTTGAAGATGAATGTTTCAAGTTTGGCTAGGCTGAAAGACAGATAAAAAGTCATCTTGATGTGGTCAGTGGGAACTACAGAAAATGCATATCCTTAAAAAAGAATAAAAAAAAAAAAGTCCTGCAACCAAAACTTTTTAAAAAAAAATGCATATAGTACCAATGACTGTCATGGTTTTAGCACTCAGTTTCCATTGAAGGCATTTACTGTACAAGGCTCTTGAATTTTTTCATGACGGAGAAAAAATGGAGAAAAAACATTTATGGTCACACATAATCTTTTTCAATGGTAAACAACTCTTGTTTAAGTAGCCTAATACTAAGATTATCCCACATACTCCATTATAAACCCTATTGTCATTCTCAGACTAACTTTGGTATTCTTTAACAGTAAGGGTTGAAATTTTCTCTGCCAGATGCCTGACTCAGCTTGATGTGTTGTTTTTACTTTTTAGGTTTTTGCTTTAAAACTTCAGCAAAAGTGGTGGTTCTGCTTTTTCTTAGACCAGATTGAGAAAGGAGTGTGTATGGCTTTATCATTGAAAACAAAAATAGGGATTTTTTTTTAATCTGAAAAAAATTTTCATGTCGCCTTATTTAAGGTAAAGGATATGATACTTGTTTGCTTGTATCAGGAATATGTGTTTTGTTATCTTTGAGACAATCTGCGTACTTCTTAGTGTTTAAAAAAAAAGACCTAGGCGGCAAATGGAATTGTTGAGAGGCTTGGATTTATTTGTAACTACAACACTTCGTAACTTGGAGCTGAACAAAAATCAGATGCAGTTCAGTTCTAGGCACCTAAATCCCATCTTCTAGGGAGAGCCTGTCATTGATACACCCACCTTTGTTTTGCTGGGAAGGAAGGAACCTGGTTGATCCAAAAGTAGCTGGGACAAGATGTGCGTGTGCCAGAATGCTAAAAGTTATGCTAAGGAGCCCAAAAAGAGGGAAGGGAAATCAAGCTTTGTGGGCTGGCTGAAAGGGAAACTTTGGGCTGAAGTGAGGGGAGGTGGGCATGGAGAATCATCGTATTGGGTGAAGACCAAAGGAGACAAGGGCTGAACACAGTACTTTGAAGAGAAATATTAGAGATGGTGAGAAAGACTGGAAGACCTGCCACCTGGCTTTCTGTGACAAAACAGCCTTAGACTGGCTGAATGGCATGTATTAAGTTCTTGAGAAATGCATTAACTATGTATGGTTTTCAACTGTTCTTCAGTTACGTAGAGCTTCCATTAGTATGTGTTACACACTGAGATTAACAGTGTGTTACTGACTTATGTTTACGATATTAGCTTCTGTGGAAGAGATTAGGACAGAGCTTTGTGATTTTGTGTGGTTTAATTTTTTTGTTGTTGTTTTTATATATAATAATCTTTAGTTATGCTATCACATACGGCTTCGGTGGTTGTTTTCCACTGGTTTCCTGGCAGGGCAGTGCTGGTAGCACAAATGTACACGATAGCATGGGCAAGTTGAGTCTAATTTTTTTCTTTTAACTTTTGAGTATTTGCTTCTAACTCTAGCAATACTCATATAATGTACTTTAGTTTGCTGTTTAACGTACTATAATTGCTAACATTTTTCTGAAAACTGCGAGCAATAAAAGCTCTCTGCTTTGAAAAAACTACCCTAATCCTTACTACTGTCAGATCTCATGTTCTTCTGGGGACTGAAGCTCGTACTTTGTAGTCTTTGATCCTGAATGTCTGTCTTTGGGCATTGGTCCCTGAAGAACAGACCTGAAGGAAATGTCTTTTCCCTATTTCCTGTAGTGTGAATTAGTCCAGTTTTTACTATGATTTGAAGTTGAGAAGGAAGAGAAGATTTGGGCCTCTGAGAATACAGTAAAACCCGTCCTTTACTGAAAGAGGGATCAGACAGAAATATAAGCCATCTGACCTCCAAGAAGAGGTACCCATTTGGGCAACGTGAGTACCAGCAATAGTACCCACAACCAGCAACGTTGCCAGAAAAGAAAGGAGTCAAGAACCAGCCTTGTACACAGATGTTACGGTGCATTTTTCATAGAAATATCCTTTCTAGATACTGATATTTGGCTGTTACGTGTTGCCAAACATGCCCAGTAGTTACAACAGATGTTGAGTTTATTGTTCTGTTGGATGAGGAAGATGAGCAAGAAATAAATTAGAGACGTTAGGAAAACCAGAAGGCATTACACAGAGTCAGATCTTATCTTACCTAATTTGAAAAATTATTTATTAAGATAATTCAAACCTAGCTTATGTATATTGAGAGTTTATTCACTTACACGTAAATAGTTTCATTGGATTTAGAGATGCTGCTATCACAGATGAGAGCAGAATATAGATTTTCTTTAGAATGGATCTTATTTTAAAATGCTAGAGATTATTTAAACTGAATTATTCTGAATGTTAAATACATTTTCTGTAACAGACCACTTTTCAGGAATTTGTTTCTTGTGAAATCTCTTCACGAAATATTTTCATTATCAGAAGAGAATAATAAGTATCTCCTTTTTCAGTATGTGTCAGAATGTTGTATCCTGATAGCATGTACATGCAAAAGTGTAGGAAGAACAAATCAGTAATTCCAGCCCCAGTATTTCGTTTCCATTAATGAAAATAGATCTAGTTTATACTTTTTCAGAATGCTAGTTTGTGTGTCATCTTAAGCACTTTCCAAATGTGAGGGCTAGCGATGTAATAGCAAATATAATATGATCTCTAACATAAATAGTTGGCTTAGTTTTTGTGACTTTATGTACAAACAGTAGCTGCTATTGGGTGATGTAAACTACATTGCTATTAAGAGAATTTAGTTGAACAAACTGAAGGTAATTCAATGATGTCAAGGAAGCTAGTCTACCTTTACATTGTTCAACTAGGCTTTTTTTGCATTGCACCACTGAAGTGTTGATGGGAATAGTTGTTAGCAATATTCATCTCTAAATTGATACCTTTCACAGTTTAAGTGGAAGGATAAACGTAGATTAAGGTAATTCATGTTCACCGTCACTTCTGCTCACAAATGGTATGTCTCAGGTGTTTTCGTGAAATTTCTCTCAGTGCACTCCTGAAGGCGAACAGGAGGACAGTTGGGCTGACAGGGACCTCTTTTAGGTGGTTTGGAATTGTAGCAGTAGTCTTACGCTGCCATCTCCAGCGGTCTGGCTGCTGCGCTTTGCAGCATGGCAAACCGATCTACTCCAAGAACAGAGGAAGAACAGAACATGCCCCTTTTTCTAGTCAGCTACGGTTTGTTCCATGCAAAGAATCATGCTTATCTTCAGTTTCTAATTTTTGTCAGTTCTCTCTATAGTGGGTTTTTACTTCAGCTTCAGAAAAGCAAGTTCGTACTGTCATAAGAGAGCAGAGCAAACAAGATTCTCTTTACATATGTGATATTGTAATTAAGTCCATACTCTTTGTTCTGCCCCTCAACTAATATATGTTTTTTAAGAATCAGTTTTCTTACAAGTTATTTAATATAGTAAAGGCTTTTGCATCTGTAGATTCTTAGCTGTCCATATTTTCAGAGGTCTCGACAGTTGTGCTGTCCTTCTCAACGCACAACTTGTATCTTGTTTTAAACAAGTCTTGCATATGTAGGCGAGTTTTGTCATCTGATTAAAGATCAGTATTTAAAAAACAGATACCCAAAGAACTCGGCATATATTTTCTCAAATGTGTACTGTATGCAGAAATGAAAGCTATTTTTCATAAACATGGTCCTTTCTGTCTGTTTATCTACAACACCGCCTTCCTCCTCTCCATTTTCCTAGTTAGTTTGTGCGTTATAACAAAACCTATGATGACCTTCATGTGGGTGGATATTTTTAAAAGAAATTAATAAGTACATAAAGGTATTTTCGTGTAACATATTAGAATGAAAATGATAGCTCTGTGTTATGATTATTGCTCTCTTTGGATGAGGCATCTTGGTAAGAATGCCCTTTGTGATTAATTTAAAGGAGCCAATATTGGTTTGGAAGCCAAAAAGGATTATAATAGAAAGTTGATTAGAAAGTCTCTTTCCAAAAGTTTGTGTTGAACTTAGTGAAAACCCCAGAGGTATGTCTGGTGATAATTAAGCATTCATTTTATTGTTACCAAACTTTAAACTAGACATGGACTTGTGCCCTTATCTTATTGATGACTCAAGACCAAAATTTTAAGAAGTCTTATTTTGCAGCTGGAGCAAGAATCTAAGTGTTAATATGCTTTGGCTAGAAGTCTCTCTTAACAAGAGAAACTCTTTTCATGGTAGCTGCCTAGATGGATAGGTTTTTTCATCAGTATTTGAAAGATGCAGGAAACTATTTTCAGTTTTGGTTTTCCTTCTACAGAAGTAAACATATAACAGTTTGCATTTTTAGATTCTAGTGAGGGGAAAAAAACCCACATTTAAAACTAATATAATGGATGTGGTACTTTTTGCAGCAAAAATAATAGCATTGTAATCTTCTGTAACAGAATAAAATGCAAATATAATACTTTTGCCATTTCAGTTCTTGTATGATGACACTCCCGATGTTAAAGTTTTTTTAAAGATCCAGTCGCTAAATGATGTCACAGTTTTTTTTCATAAAATAGATAATATCTATCAGAGTTGATGATGCTTTACACAATTTAGGTTTAAGTTGCATAGTTTAGATATGTCAATAGTATGAGCTTTACTGTTGGCTGCACAAGTGTCTTTTTACCTTGTGGGTACTTGGTGAATACACCCCATACTGCTGCATCTGCGTCCCGGTTGGTACTCAGGCTCACTGGCGTACTTCAGTGCAAGGTACTGTTTTCAGGACATCCTGTAGATGTACTCCGTATTTTGAATCATTTAAAATTACCAGTAGTTTGATGACATTTGCATGCTGCCTATATGCTATACTATAAAGTTATTGACTATAAAATAGCATTCCAAATAGATCTCAGTTAAAAGTTAAAGGCTTGTTTTACAGTCTTACCAACTGAAACTGGAATAGTAACCAATGACCATGGTTTTAAAGGTAGTAAAGTCCCCAGAAGATGCAGAAATATTCTTAAATATGTTTGGAAAAGTGACTAAACACCTAAAAGGCAACAGTGCACCATTATCCTATTAAAAATACTACCAAAAATTAGTTTTTAAGATGTTGACCTAAAGTATTTGTCCTAACTAACTTTTCAGGAGACTACTGAGGTTTGAGACTTACAGTGAAACCTTCTTAGTTTGATAAAGTAGAGGTCCTGAATTGAACACTGAAATGAATCTCACTGGTTGTCTGTTATCACATGTTCAGTTTTTCCACAAGGTATCACTGAAGTTGTCCTCTTCCACCAGTTGAACTACATTTCCCACCAAAATTAGGATTTTTTTTCATTCACATACATTATTATTTTATTAATATAATAATAGTGGCTATTTCTTAATATCTTGAAAAAAATTATTAGTTCAAGATGTATTCCATTAGGGTAATCATATAATTTGCATTGATCCAGATACTGGAAAGTCAAAAATACTGTAGCAGTTCAAAACTTGTTCATCAAAAAATGTTATAATCTAAGTCCAATATATTGCTGTTTTACACAAGCTTTTGTAATTGTGCAACTGATATATTAAGTTGTAGCTTACCCGCTTTTTAAATTACTCTTTTTTTTCCACCTTTTTGAAGCACCTTCCAAATGCTACATTTTAGATTTTTTTAAAAGGCTGCCAATTTGAAGTCATTTCCTCTAGAAAAATGAGTTCTTTGTACATTTTCCTCTTTTAATGTTTAAATGTTATAGTAAGCAAACAGGCATGTAACAGGGTTTAACACTAAAAATGTTAATTGTCATACCACAGCTATTGTATTCATTTTGCACGTAATGATTATTTAGCAGTATAATTGAATATGCCGCTGAACGATGGTAGAGAACAAAAAACTAAACTTAAATTCCTTATAGCTTTTTTTGTACGTCCTTGTATTGTTTTTGGTTGTGCTGTTACTGATCTATAAAAAAAGTGCTTTGCTTTGCTTTCCCTTTTATAGTTGTTTGAGATCACAGTGCCTCTTTCTCATGGCCCCAAACCTGTAACCGTCAGTTTTGCCAATCACACGTCCTGCCGATGCATGTCCAAGTTGGATGTTTACAGACAAGTTCATTCTATCATAAGACGTTCCTTGCCAGCAACACAAACTCAGTAAGTATGAGACTTGTCTTTCCTTTCATATTATGAGCAAGCCTCTATAATTAGATTTAAAATACCACTGGAAGCTTTCACAGTTAAGATAAGTGAATTTGCTAGGTGAACTACATAGTAGCAGGAGCAGCAGAATGGATTTTGCAAAGGAGCTAATATTGTTTTACATGAAGAGAATGTTACTAAAGTAACATGAATCTTTTAGCCAGTGGATAAACTAGGGCTAGATGATTTAAAAATGAAGAATAATGTTGTTTGTGGCGTTTGTTTCATGGAAAGAGCTACAATGCAACTGAGGCTTAAAGCATACATCAATAAAACCAACTTCTTTAAAAAAAAAAAAAAGTAATCAAGAAAAGCTAAAAATACGTTTGCAAATAAGGAGTAGACATCATTTCCCTCTTAAATTGTATTTTCCTATTTAAAACACTTTTTTAAAAGGCCTGGTTTTAGGGAATCTTTAACTACAAATCTTTTTGGACATCTTCATATGCCAGAGGTGAAAATAAAACAGAATGGGAAAGGAAAAATAAAGGGTTAATTGACAGTCCACAGAATTAGCATATTGATTTGTTTGGTGGTTTTGAATGAAAAAAGTCATAGAAGAAATCTGGCACTGAAGCAAGTGTTATTAAAATTCCTTCCCCTCATTTTAGAAGACTGAGTGAAGATTTCATATGTATAAATATTTAGAAGGCCAAAAATACGTAACAGACTAATAGTTGCTTTATGGAAGAACCAATGACTAGAAGTGGAACTGGAATTAATCGTAGACATTTTTAATAAGGCGAGTGAATAGTGCAAAATGCCAGAGGTGTAGGCTAGGTCGTTTTCTCTGTGTTTTCTTTCGGTTAAAAGTCTGAATGTTTCCTGACATGTTCCAGCTAAACACAGATTATATTCTGTTTGAATTCAAATTATTGAATTTGTTCATCAAAATGTGGATCATAAACAGTGCATCAGAAAAATATTAGGAAATAAATCTATTAATAGTTTAATTATTTGCATAATTAGCAGATTATAAAAAATCAAACCCCAAGAGTCAATAATAAAGTCAAATTATGCTGACTGTTGGCAGCTTCTCAGTGCTTCCAGTTTAAGAGCAGTTGTAGTTACCAGTGCAAGGGTTTATTCTAGCCAGGAAACAGCTACCTGTAGTTAGAAGGAAGTAAGTGTACAGATACAAGACTTTGACCAGTGCTCACAGGTAGCTGGCTGTCCTGTGAGTAAGGAATCATGCTTCAACAAAGATAAGACAGAGTGGTACTAGATAAGAATATATACAGGCCTTCTTTACTGCTAAGTACTGTCCTTAAGTTTAAAATCTATGACTTTTTACGATAAAACAGAAAAAAACCCCACAAACCAAACACAAACCAAGATGAGTGCTGCTAGATTCTAGAAAGGAAAGATATTTGCAAGTTCCTGGTGGGTGCCTGGATGCTTTTCCCACTGGGGAATCCCACAGTTTTTTTTTTTAATTTGGACTGAAGTTCTCCGTTTCTTTGCAACTTCTTATTTTTCCCTAACATTTTTATTTATAGGTTTGAATGCTAGTGAAAATGTTGTAAAGCCAAACACTGGAAACGTACTTTCTTGTACAGTGGCAGATCTGCCTGTGTCCATGTATTTATGTACATGCTCATTTTAACAGAAATATAGTAATGATTTTCTTAGGTATTACTGAAAAGAAAAGCCCAAGAGTATAATCTCTGGTTTTAGGGTAGTGTCATGTTTTAACCCCAGCCAGCAACCCAGCACCACACAGCCACTCGCTCGCTCTCCCCCCCCACCCCGCCCCAGTGAGATGGGGAGAGAATTGAAAAAAAAGTAAAACTTGTGGGTTGAGATAAAGACAGTTTAAGAGGACAGAAAGGAAGACAATAATGATGATGATAATAATAAATTACAATAATAAAAGAATTAGAATATGCAACACAGGTGATGCACAATGCAGTCGCTCACCACTCACTGACTGATGCCCGGTCAGTCCCCGAGCAGCAGCCCCCAACCAGCCTTCCTGCCAATTTATATACCAGGCATGACCTCCCATGGTATGGAATACCCCTTTGGCCAGTTTGGGTCAGCTGTCCCAGCTCTGTCC
>JAVKLA010000053.1:8217373-8239215 GCA_034782735.1 Sagittarius serpentarius | reverse complement strand
CTCATACTAACCCCAAAACACAGCGCTGTACCAGCTACTAGGAAGACAATTAACTCTATCCCAGCCGAAACCAGGACGGGTAGTAACACTTGGGATCTAATAAGAATTCAAGGCTGGATTATGCCACTACGCACAGGCACATGTTAGAAAGAAGAGAGAAATTACATGTAAGATAGCATACAAAGAATCAATGTTTTTTATATAAAATACATTTTATGCACAACTTTATCCTGAGAATTAAGGTCTAGGTCTTTGCCTGTTCTCCTGCTTTTTTCCTTCTAAAAAGCGGTAGCTACCTCTACATACTTGTGGAGCTGAGGCATGTCAGTTCATGTTAACCAGTGTTTCAGTGTACCTCCAGGATTAATGGTATCTTAAGTTGTACTCTTCTGTGTTTATATAGAATGTCATCAAAATGTGCAACTCAGAAAATTGTCACTCTCTTTTAGAAGTTTAGCAGTTTGGGGTGGGGGTCAGCAGAGGGGCCTTCAATATACATAATTCAGAACAAGTCTCTGCGATGACCTTTTTTCCCCTGTGGTTTGTAGGTAGGCGCTTACAGAGCTGATAAGCATATTTTAGATGTAGTTTGGATGTACGTTGTACACATTAAATATTTCCCCCTCGTGTGCATTGTCTGACCTGACACTGACAGGTAACAAGTTAGCATGCTGATTTTTTTGTGGTGGTGGTGGTGGTTTTATGGTTGAGTTGACAATGATTTGGAAAGAGGTAGTGAAATCTTCTGCAAAGTGGTTTTGCCTCTGATTTTTATTTCTAGCGTTCCTGAACTTTCCTAAAATGTTACAATAATTCCTTTTAAAATTTCAGCCATATCCCCCAGTAATTTTCTGTACTAGCAACCAGAGCAGAATCTGTAAACAAGCAGTTCCAGTTCCTTTTGCTGAGCATCTCTAACCCTGATGCTGAAATACGTATCGTTCTCTTCAAGTTCTAGTAACTTGGGGTTTGTATCAACATTGTCTTCTCATGGGTTGGTGAGCGCTTGATGTTTTCTTTATGCTGTCACGCTGGCTTCCTTCTGTAGTTAGTCTTAAACACTCACAGCTAAAGCCAGGCTGCTCCAGGTGCGAGTTGTTTTGTTGGTTTTTGTGGGTTTTTTTAAATAGAATGCAGTAATACGTCTGTAAATTACCCTTACCATTTCTCAAGCAGAATCAGGAGGCAGGGAAAAGGACATGTGTGCCAAGTGAGAGAGCAAGAGTGAGATCATTAGCAGAATGAAATCAGGAAACACCAGCTTGATAAAACATGAGGCGATGCAGGGTGATGTTGAACTACAGCAGTCTTTACAAGCAAAGAGTTGTTTAATGTGGTGAAGGGGAGTGGTCTACTTGAATGATGATGATGGAAGAATGTCCCAGCACCTGCATTTCTGAAGGCATGAGTAATGGTGCTCAGGGGAAGGAAAAGTGCTTAAAATGTCTGATATCTGTGCTGCCTTAACAGATGAGGATTCTAGAAATACTACAGAAACAATGAATAAATGACACAGCCTGGATGCATGAAGTTAGGCATGACTTGTTAAAAGTTGTAATGTCACCTGTGGTGATAAAGAAATTGCAAGCAAGGGAGATGAGATAACACACATAAATATTCTATCTGTGGTGCACCTATTAGTTAAGTTCAGTCATTCTTTAAAAAGGCACCAGCTGCTGTTGGGATTTTTTGCTTTCTTCGGTACCCCTACCTTGGCTGTAAAACTCTCACAGGTAAAGAGCAGTAAACTGCTAAATTGTGTACTGTCTTTCATTTCTAAAGTGCAGAGGCATCACTGCTGAAGTCCAGATCTTTAGATTCAAGAAAGCTGTCCAGCATTTGAGTGGCTGATGAGAAAGAGTCAGTTAATGGCACCTAACTTTCACATAAAGGGGAAAGGAATCTGATAAGTTGATTTTATTTTAGAAATAAGGTTTGCCTACGGTATTCATTCAGAAGCTACTATCAGCTGTCCTTTGACATCTATACGTGTGAAAACATTTTTGTACTTCAAAAGACAACGTAGAAAATTACGCCTGTTACCACCTATGTGGTATTTGGCATGCAAATATTTTTTATACTGGTCTATTTTCTATATGAGGCTTACATTCAAGGGTTAGATTTGTTTCCAAACTACATTAGGAAGGTACAAATATCAGCCTTTAGAAGTCAGAGCTAAAACTTGAAATGTGAGCAGGTATCGTCAGCAAATGGTTGAAGATTCCTGTAGTGGGGAGAACCTTAATTAGTAACAGATTTGACGGGAGCTAAAATAAGATTATGAACGAGCTGAAGCTGCTAGCAAGGTTTTTGTAATGGAGGGAAAGAAAAGCAATCAGCACCTAAAATAGATTTTTTTTTTTTTTTTCCTTGAGTTCTTTTGGTAGTAAATCAACACTATATATCATTCCACAGGTGTCATGTGGCAAACAAGACCTGTCCAAAAAACCATATTTGGAATAATCAAGTTTGCAGATGTTTGGCACAGCATGATTTTGGTTTCTCTTCTCACCTTGGAGATTCTGGTAAGAAGTTTTGCTTAAAGGATCAAATGTAGTTCCATGTTTTGATTTACCTAAAGAAGAAATTAAAAACATGAAAAGTAAATATTTGAATCTTTTCTCCTTATTGATACTATTACTGGTTGTTGCCTGTCTTTTGACATACGCTTGTTCTTAAAACACCTTAAAAGGTATGAATTTGCTATCATTTCTTCACTTAAAAATGGGTGAATGGGTGGACACAAAATTCTGATAATTGTGCAACTTCTTGGCTGTATTTCTAGGCACATCTGAAGGATTCCATATTTGTGGACCAAACAAAGAGCTGGATGAAGAAACCTGTCAGTGTGTCTGCAAAGGAGGCGTGCGCCCCTCAAGCTGCGGACCTCACAAAGAATTAGACAGATCATCATGTCAGTGCATGTGCAAAAACAAACTTCTCCCTGCTTCCTGTGGGCCCAACAAGGAGTTTGATGAAGATAAGTGCCAGTGTGTATGTAAAAAGACCTGTCCTAAACATCAGCCACTAAATCCTGCAAAATGCATCTGTGAATGTATAGAATCTCCCAATAAATGCTTCTTAAAAGGAAAAAGGTTCCATCACCAGACATGCAGGTAAAAACTCGGTCTTTAGGCCTTTCATTGTGTTTAAGGTATAAAATTTTGGGTTGTGTCATTATATGTCTTGTTGAATTGCTTTGTAGCCTTAAGTAAACAGTAAGCCTCTCTTCAATTCAGTTTTATCGTCTGTGACTTCTATCATCTCTAAGAGGAAACTACTAGGCAGAATAAGTATTTTAAAGCATATTAGTTTCTTGTATTCTTACTACTACTTCATGTGAAATTTTTTTTCTTTTGATGAAAATGAGCTGTAAGGTCAAGCTCCCTGGTTTTTTATGCTACTTAAAATCCCACTCTATTTTTCCCAAGAACTTAATATTGCAATTCAAATAACTCAAATATTCCTAATTAGATTTCGGGGGTTAGTTCTGGAGATACCATCATTCATTTTCACTTCCTAAATTCTTCCATATCCTTCATTTCACTCAACTGATACTAAAGATTTATGAGTGCATAAAGTGTCTTAAAGCTCTGGGTGATTTCTGTGAAAAGTAGACATATATAACTATAAAACAGACTGCCTACATTCATCATTTAAAATGGGATTTGGTCAGGAAGAAAACCCTGCAATTTCTTTATATGTCACAGGAGCTTTTCCTTTCATGACTGCTACACCCATAGCAGTAGCAGTCTATATATAAAAATGTGAATGACTTTAGGTTCTGAGAAACAAACAGTACTATTTCTGCTTTGTATATTTTGTGAGGAAAGTTTTCCTGTAAATTGAATATGTTAAAAAAGAAACAATGCCATTTGGAGCAGAAAGATCACTTAATATATGGGAATTATTTCTATAACAATTCCAGAAATGTTCAGGCACTGGAAATGGAAAATAGCAAAGTGGGACATTTAGATGTCTGTGGTAATTTGTTGCTTATCAGAAGTAAACCTTATGTGCTTTTTTATTATAACATGTAATTAGTTGGCATAAATATATTGCCAGATATTAGTTCATCTTGAATAAAAAAAAATGTCTAATACTAGGAAGGACACCTGTGTTGAAGTCTCTAAAACAGGGAAAAAAGATTAATAATAGCTGGATTACCTGTTTTCCTATGTTTGGCCTTTTGAGTGGAATAGAACAGTTGTTAGAAACATAAGAAATAATTTCTTCTCTATTATTCAGTTTTTATTTCAATTTTATGTTTGTAGAGGAAAAGAAACGAACCTGATTACATGAGCTTTAGCACGTTACAAAGCCTTAGCACTCTTCTAGTGTGCGCTTCTGGCAGTGCTACACATATAGACCATATGTATTTTAAAAGAACATTCACAACTGGAAAAGTCAGCCATTTAAAAAGCTAAGGAATGGCATAACAAATATACCACCTCTATTGATTTAGACTTAGTATTTGAAGGAGGGAATTGAGCCGAGCTTTTCTCTGTGGTGTGGTTGAATACGATAAAGAGTTTGAATAGCTTTCTCACTTCCAAGGACAATGTGATATAGGATGCTTTTAGCTGTTTCTCTTCTCTAAGCAGTTTGTCTTCATGTGGAGAAAGAAAGATTTGTATATGGTGTTACTCTGTAGCTCTACAACCAGTAGCCCTGTAGATGTTAGCACTGTCAAGGAAAATAGAGGATACGGTCTTTCTTCCTCCTTAAGAAAGGCCTTAGGATAGGTTTCTCACATTTTGGCTCTGTCCACCACAGGCTTTCTCTAAAAAGAAATAAAAACCCCGCAACATCCTGTTTGTCTTTGAAAGAAAGATTCCTTGCTGTTACGAGCCCGTGTAAATGGAGGTACCACTCTGTAACTTTGTGCAAGATGGCTGAGACCTAGACATGAGCAGAATCTTGTAGCCATGTCCTAGATGGCTCCCTGTGCAGAGGAGTAGTCCTTGTACATTCTGGTTCTGAAGCACCAACATTTCTATGCGCTGTACCTAAAATGCCTCTGCCCCTAACGTTATATGCTGCTCCAGAGAAGAGGAATACAAAGTCATTTACAAAGCAGAGCATAGAAAAAAAAAAAACAACCCACACCATAAAGCATGCTGGCTTTTTAAGGTGACCGTGCTGTTACCTCCACTACAAGTAGCATTTCTACTTCAGTTTCATGTGTGAAGTTGTTAGACTGCCCAAAATGACAAACCTGGGCATTCAGTAGCAAAAAAATCACAATTTCTGACCATAAAGAGAAAGTTGCCACTGACTCACCCAGCACTATACGTATTGACTGAACATCTATCTTAGCTCCAGCGTGCTCAGATTGTCCTCATCAAAACAGACATCTGTCACATACATGAAAGCACTCCGTAAACAACATTCAGCCCAAATCTTTTGAAAGACCTGGTCTATTGTTCAGCAGAGTTTCCTAAGGAAACCACATTTGTGTGGTTACAATGACTCTGCTGCTATTCAGCCTGTGCTATCACCTCAAAAATTTATTTTGGTCAGTTTTGGCAGGGCCAGATAACTAGGCACCTCAGCTGCAAAGCAGTTTAGAGGAGGAGAGGGGCTTTCTTGCTCTCTTGAAGTGTCTCAAATAAGGATAAGACTGCAGTAACCTGACCTTGACTGCTGCCAGACACAAACTCACATGGGAGAGATGCTTTATAGCTCTTTCAACTGTAAGTTAAGTTGAAGTTCACAGTTCACTAGAAGGCATGAGTCCTAAACACACAATTTAATGTTTACGTGACTGCTTTTCATTTTGTACATGTCATACGTGGGTGGAAGAGTTTGTCTTTGTCTTTTTGGTTTTTTTTCCTCCTTATCTTTCTCTTATTTCATTTTACGGTCATTCAGTACATGAAATAGTCTAACTTTCATGGCAGAGACGGGCAAAAAGGCAAGCAAGTTCAGCATTTTGTCCATTGCATCTCTATGGAGTACCTTTTTCCCAGAGCAGACCTACTGCTGGTTGCCCATTTGCTCAGAGTATTAGATCCTTTGGCAAACACTTTTGTTGCCTTTTACCACTATCTCCAAACTTTATTGGGCAGAAGATCAGTAGGGCTTTGAGAGATTCCCATGAGCTGTTACACTGATCTCAAATATCTGTACTAAGTGGCACAAAATAATGTTACTCCCTTAATTACAGAGACCACACTGGTGAACTAATCTATGATTAATGACATTGAAAGCACTGAACAAGATGTTACTAGTTAGTAAGCGTCACGTTTGCAGTCTTCCTCATTCCTTATTGTTTTCCTCATAGCCAGGTTCATTGGTTGAACTAGCTGGCGTGAATTAATGTAACTGTAATCCAGGCCTCATATCGTAAACACATTATCGCAAAGTAGTAACTTGGTATCCAAAACAAGCACGCAACGTAATAACTTATCTGCAACAATAATAAGAGTAGCCACAAGCCTGAAACAAGAATTACCTAGGGAAGCGGGTAGTGACATTGCCTTAATATAGTGAAGTAAGTATAAATTATAGTAATAGATCGTAATATCAGTGTTTCACAAACAGGCACGCATGATTTAAATACAAGTTTTAAGTATAACTGTGCTGAAATTCAAAACATATACTTTTGTCTTTTGACTCATTGCCAGCGTCTGAAAAAAAGTCCCAGACTTGTACTTTGTCTCCATTATACACCAGAAAGTATTTAGCATTGTTATTGTAAGGTTATTTTAGGTCGAGTTCTTGTTTTAATAGAAAAATAAAATAGGAAAAGGAAGAGTTCAGGGACAACCACAGATGCTATCTTTCTGTAAGTTCTATTTTTCAGTCAAGGAATCTCTGAAGAAAAATTCCGCTGCTTCTTAGGTAGATGTGACTCGTTTAATTCTCTATTTCTGTTAAACTGATTTTAATCAAATGGGGACTATTTCTGTTCTTTTTCCTTTGAGATTTATCATAAACATGCAGGCTCTGATCTTACTTCAGAATGCACATAGATGCAATATGAAGTGTAGATGTATTCCCACTGGCCTCAGAGAGTGGCTATAGGAGTTTGCAGCTTGAAAGGAAGTACGCTCTCGTTTTCAAGATCAGAGTCACAGTGTAACTTCAGTAGACAAATCTCTCTCTCAGGGCTTATTGCATTAGTGAATAAGCTGAGAAACAGTCCTGGGTAAGAGAAGATGGTAGATTTGATTATCACCTGATTCTGGACTCCCACCTCAAACTGACAGCATGCAGTAGGCCATAACAAGCCCATTTGAGTACAGAAAAATATTACTGTATTTTCAAAATTAAACTTGAGAAAATACAACTCAAGATTAGAATGTGACTACAACCACGCAATCTGTTAAAAATATTTATGAGTATCTGTTGCAACAGAATTATTTCTCTTCAATAGCATTCACTATTCATTCATTGTCTTTTGTGAAGAATAGTCCAATTAAAAGTAGTTGCGAGAACATAAACAGAAGTTAAAAGAGATCTGTATTTGTAGGAATTAAATATCCCATCAAGAAATGGCACTCTGAATGGACACAGAGTTCTACTCCAGGTTAATATAAATGATCATGTTATATTAATGCCCACTTTTTTTTCATTTCTTTAGTTGTTACAGACCGCCGTGTACAGTCCGAACGAAACGCTGCGAGGCTGGATTTTATTTTAGTGAAGAAGTGTGCCGCTGTGTACCCACATATTGGAAAAGACCACTTACGAATTAGTGAAGAGAGCACTACTTGCTATTTTGGTGTACATTTTTCCATTAGAACAAAAGAACAAAAGAAACTTTGCTAATAATTGGAATTAAATGTTCACCAGAGACCCCGTGGGGCTTTCAGAGACAGACTTACTGTGCTTTTCTCAAGATGTGGAGAGCAAATGTAGAAAACAACTGGGGTTCATGTTTTGTAAAGACTCAGTAAGGACTTATTTTCTGCCAATGACCAAACAGCCTAGGTTCTCCTTCTTGTGATTTTTTTTTTTTTTAAAAGAGATAATGACTATATAATTTATTTCCACTAAAACCATTGTGCAGCGTTTCTGTTTATAGCAGTAACAATTGTTAAAGCTCACTGTGATCAATATTTTTATATCATGCAAAGTATGTTTAAAATAAAATGGAAATTGTATTATATAGTGGTGAGAATGTTTAATCATCTGCCTAAAGAAAGGAGCTACAATTCAGCTTTGTTATCAGGGTTCTTAAAAGGGGGAAAGGGGATTAAGAGAAACCCCTTTTCTGAAAGGAAGATTGCAGCCATTTTCTCATACCTGTTGTTTATGTCATTTGAAATAGAAAGAGTTAAACTTAGTGTTTCATGACCCGGTGATATTTCTGTCTCTAGGATGAAAGTAGCAAAGCAAGTACAATTAATAACTAATAAAAACATAGGAGATCCTGTACGTTGCCCAAGGATAAGGACTATGTTTAAAGGACAGCAGCAACTACTTACATTCCAATATATTCACTTTCTATTTTACATCTTGTTAGCATTCCTAAAGAATCATATAAAACAATGTCTATTGAATGTTTAGTATGAAAGTAGAAATGCCAGCTATGCTTTTTATTTCGTATTACAGGCTATATTGTAAAATTTACAACTAAATAATTCAGAATGCTTTGATGCTTTGCTCTTTGATATAGTCAGGTACCTTGATCAACAATGTGTGTGGAAAAAATACTTTGAAGGAAAAAAAAGTACAATTCCAATGGGGACATGAAAGGACTTCTACCAGTCTGGTATGGATTGAAATAATCTCAGCATAAAAAATTGTCCGGACTTCTCTTTATTAAAGAGAATGCAAAAATCAAACATCTGCAGCTCTAAAAAGAGGTAAGATTTTTAACTTGCATGGGAAGAGCAATGTGCATAGAACAATCTATTCAAAATTGAAATATTTCAGTCATTGGAAGTTGTTAAATTATGGAAACTTTATTGGGTACAGAAGTGGAACAAGCAAAGATGCAAAGCCAGATTTTTGTGACAAGAGCGGGCAGATTTGTGAAAATAATTTTAGATGTCAGTGCTGGTTCTAAGCAGCTGTTCTTAAAAGAGTTATTAATGAAATAGTATTATTTCCACTTATTTCCTAGAAAGTTGGGGTGGCATTGCTTTTCTAGATTCTTGCATATTTAGATATCGAAGTTCCTAAAACTGAGTGAAGGCTGCTTCTAATTACTTAGTCCCCATCGTGGGCTGAGACAGTCTTAACAAGTAGGCAGGACGAGAGGCAGTTTGAGAGTTCACACTTTCCACTGTACATCTAGTGTCCTCAGTGTTCTTCCTAAGAGACCAGCTATTTATTATCCAAGTAGGATAATAGGTCGAAGTTTAGGCATACAAATACTGAGGAGTATCTTTCTTACTGTATCGCCTCAGCAATCAAATGCAGGTAGAACTCCAGATGACAATTTAACATTGATCTACAACTTTAGCTAGTATAACAGCATACAGTTCCCATCGGTTGGATTAGTAGTCATGCAAAATCGTCAGTGTCCAAACTGGCAATGCCAATCTAAAAGCAAGAGGTTAATAGTCAAAACTTACTTACGCTCAGTATTTCTAAAGATCCGGGCATCCACTTCTGTATGTCAGCTGCTTGAAGGAAGCATAAAATACCTTAAGAAATCAATATAAAGAGCTAACTTTAATGAAGACTTGAGAAAACAAGCTGTAGGTGAAGCTCCAAAAATAATTTCTATCTAAGCCCAATACAGAAGAGGGGCAGTGGGGGAAGGACAAACTAAATCTGAAACCAGGAATAGAGGCTAAGTAAGCCAGTATCTAACAGATAAAATATGTACTTGTGGTTAATAAGGAGGAGGGCACAAGTGAAGACAGAGCAAAACTGCATTCCAACAAGTAATTCTGTGTAGATTATAAAAAGTGCATGTTATAATACTATGCAAATAAAAAAAAAACCAAACCAACCAAAACTACTAAACTGAGCAATGCTCACTTTACATGTTTAAACTGTTTGAAAGGAGTTCATGAAAACAAAGCTAATAAAACCATTCTAGCTAAGCAGATATTTAGATTTCTACCGAGTGCGCTACACTCTGAAATGATAAAACTCATCAGGGTAGGGAAGGGAAGGCAGAGATTTGAAAATAAGAGCGCTGAACAGGAAGCTCCAACTTTATTACAAACATCAGCATTCATAAGAATTACTTTCTTGAATGCACTTTTTTCAGTTTCTTAACTTTCCAGTTATTGAGACTTTTGGACATAAATTATACAAATCATTGAATAAAACTAGGATTTAAAGCAAGCAAAGAGTTGACTTAAAGTTACCACAGATCAGGTTCATGTCTGAGCAAAGCGACTGCTCAACTGTTCTCAAAGGTATGCAGATGAGTAGAATAATATATGCAAGAAGTTGATAGGATTTTCTGGCAATCGGGCTGTCCCACTCTTGCTTTGCATGAAAATAGAGGTTTTTTTAAAACGCATTATACACAAGAAAACAGTAAATATCACAATTGTTGTCATTAGTATAGGCTACAGATTTCCCGTTCTATGTGATAAAATGCAATTCTGTTTGTCTGAGTACTGTCATAAAACCATCTATATTTAATCAAGTGTTTATCTGTGGAGAAATAGAGTGGTGGCATAATCGGTATAGCAGGTCTTCCTTGCATCTGTTATATAAAGTAGCTGATAGATTTACACCATATTCAGTTTTGAAGTGTTATTTGATTATAACAACCCTTTCAAATCTTAATTTAGTATTCTTAAAATATATACAAAGAGACTATACAGCTCAACAGAAGATCTAAAAATATAGGTGATCATTCTATATGCAAGTTATTCTGCACTAACTGAATAAAAAGCTTATATTATTATTTGTCTCACCCCCTGTACCTTCTAAAAAAAAATACAAATTGCGGGGGGGGGAGAGAGAGCACGTGTAACTGCAGTGAATCACATTAAATAGTAAACAGACTTACGCTTGCATTTCATCAGGAATTTACAAGTTTCTGTACTCTTTCAATATCATACTATATGGAGACCATAAATTATGCAGAGCAACCCCTCTCTACCTGTATTAACAGAAGGACATACTTTGTACAGTATGAGTGGTGTTAGTCTGCTGACATGTTTGCTTAATTCATGTTGAACAACTTGGTAGTAAATCAGTTCTCTTAGTTGTGTTTGAAAGACCGGGGTGAAATCTTGCATATGTACCATATCATCTTGAAAGGCTTAGTGTTAGGATTGCTTTCACTATTCTCATTTTCAGTCTTCAGCTCTCGGTGACAACTCCAGATGCCCCTGAATTTTAACATCTCTCTCTCTCCCTAATTTTCTGGAAGTATAACTAGCTATTACATCTATGCGAAAAGCTGGGAATGGGATAATTTATGCAGCCAGTAAACTCATCAACAGATTAGCCTGAGGAATAGACTACATTCTTTTAAAGATTATTTAATTTATATTTAATTTAAGAAACTATTCTTTAAAGATTATGTAATTTATTAAATATTATTTAATTTTGCATTATTTGGAGGTACAAAAGGTTGCCCTCAAGGAGAAAAGTATAAAGGTGATCAACTCGGAATTTTCAGAACTTTGGTAATTTAGTCAATATGTTGTAGTAATAATTTTTAATATTACAGGATTTTTACTTTATTGAAAAAATGAAAATAATAGTTGGTAATTTATTTAATGGCTTCCTTTTGTTCTCTTTCTCTTTTCCTTTCCCATTTCAGATAAAACATCTGGGAAAAAACACAGGACAACCTTCTGATTGAGTGATGAAATATTAAGATCAAGTGGACCAGGTATTTACTTTTTTTTAATGTAATAAAAATGAAGGACTAATACGGACTAATAAAATTGGGCCAGTTTAATGCAGGTTTAAGAGTCCAGATTACCCTAGAGTTCTGAAAAGCTCTGGATAGATCAAAGCATTTTTATAGAATAACAGTCTGGACTCATCTATATTTTCGGGTCCAAATGTTTTAATGGAATCTGAATAGTAGCAAGCATTAAGAGGTCACCAATTTTTCAATAGCACAGTTTCTAAAATTTCAGTAATTTATCATTATTAAAACATATATTTTATCTATAGTCTGAAGCTATGAATCGGGACCTTACTTCAGCTTGAGAATGTATCGAATTACAAAACATAGCACATTCCAGGGAAATAAATAAATAAATAAAATCTTAAAACACAGTGCTTTGCTCTTTTGTATAAGCGTTGCTACTAGTGGAAAACCACTATAGAAATCCCTGGAAATTGTACATTACCATTTATTCCCTTTTTCTTCTCAGCAAAACACTGTCATGAAAATAACATCTTACAGGTTCAGATATTTTTCCTGGGTAAGGGAACTGTATCTATTCCTGACAGAGGCTGACCTTTCAACTGAGTTTCAGCAAACTCTTTTATCCATTTTCTACATTTATAATCAGTCTTATGTGATCACTGAACTCTTCCCCTTTGCCCCCTTTCTCAACTTAAATTACTTCTCTTAGATTTCTGGACCATATCTCAGTCTCCCCATAAGAATATTTGTATTTCCCTTTCAGCCTTTCTCACATACCACTGTGTTAACTCTAACCCTTCGATTTCCCTTTTATAACCAATCTCACTAAAAACGGCATTGCTTTCCTCTCTATTACCATTAAGACCTCTTTCCTCTCTCTACTTTAAATAATCATGCCAACATGGGGATTAATTCATTTTTAGGTGTCTAGTGATTCTAACTATGCATACGTGAAAGAACAAGTGTTAAAACAAGTCTGAAGCTTCACATTCCAAGTGTGGAAATCCAATCTGCCCAAGGAAATAATAAAAATTATTACAGTTGTGAGCCTCCCAAAGCAGACTTGCAAATAAAAATAACAGGTGCAGAAATCACCCTAGCAGATTACACTTGAAACATAAAAGACAATTTATGATATCACCCTCCCTGTAAAAAACACAAGCTTTAATTCTGCTGGATGCTACCTCTGCAGTCCAACATTGCACTCATGCAGTCCTCAACAATGTCCAACACAGCATTTTGGAACTAAATTCAGCTTTGTAATGGAGTTTATGTTCCCGTCTCATTCACACTGTGTGGAAACGATCCAGGGCTCAGGGGCAGGTAAGGAGACTTTTCAAACATACCACGAAAAACCTGTGGTCTGTGCTCTTCCTTAGCACAGACGTAGCCGCCTCTGTGATTTACACCACTGTGAAGACAGATGAAATGCGGTCGCAGGATCCTTCCTAGAAGGATAATGCCATTTTTAAGGATAGATAGTATTTGTAAGCTCAGGTTGCCTTCGCAAGATGAATGTGCTTTTCACCAGCCTGCACCCTGTCCAGCAATTTGGATGCAGAGAGCTACCGAGTCACAGAATATTTTAGGCTCAGCTTAGTCCGTGGGTTAACATCAAGGTAGATACTATATTGGTTTCAGTTGCTCCAATCAGTTTTTAATAAACCGTTACTGAAGCACTAAAATACCTTGGACCTGTATTGCCTTCAGAGGAAAAATCGAAACATACGAGCAGACAACGCTGCTTGGAAGCTTATCTGGAATTAAACTCAAGTAAAATTAAGGTAAGCTTAAAAAAAGCAAACACTGAAATATTTTTCTGAGGCTCAGTCAAGTCAGTTACATCCATTAGAGGAAGATGTAGTACTAACATTTACTTTCATTTCCAAACTATGAAAAAATACAAATATGAGCTTTATGTAGAAATTAAGCATTTATCAAAGGTAATTTCCAAAAATAAGAGACTGAGTATTAAAGTACATGTTAAGTGCATATTAGTGTCATCTGTGGGGGAACTATAGAACTGTCTGACAGCACTTTCATCTATTTATTTGCAAGAACAGACAGTGCAGCAATGAGATGTTTTAATATTGCTGCAAGTATAGATATTAAAAAATCAGTATTTTATTCTTTTGAAAGATTAATACTCAGGTTATGCTTTAGAGAATCCAAATGTTAGAAGTTCATCTATTCATTCAGTACATTACTGCATTAGGTTTATACTGTATTAAGTTTGCAGACGTTCACATTTTACAAATCTTTACAATCACAAGTCTTTAGCTATTGAAGATCAATGGGTTAACGTTTCCCTTTACTTTATTAGTTACTTGTCATTGTTCTTTAAAACATATGGGAAGTGTATCTTACATTCTTTAACTGTAGTTTATTTTGAAAAATGCTTCCGAAATAACTGTTTTTATTTTAGTAACTCTAAAAATAATATGACAAAAAGCCCATAAACAATGAGCAGGTTAAAAAAAAACAAACACCTTCACCTTTCGCAGCCCCGGTTCAGTTATTCGCTCCGTCACCAGCCGGGGTCCTGCGGCACGGCGTACGCGGCTGCCTGCACCAACGTACCCTCTCGCAGTGGTTTCAGGTTGGGCGTGCGGCTGCAGCCACCAGTGCTGCCCAGATCCTGGCTGCTTCTGTGGCTCACAGGCGGGACAGCTTCCTGGACCTGCTTTTAGCTTAGACTGAAGGTCATCTGTATTAGGGGGCTTCTCAAACGCCCGGGAAGAAAAATCGGTACTCAGGAAAGCAAAAATAAGAAAATGACTAAATAAATAAATAAAAAGTTCTCTTGGCCTCCGAGAAGAACATCAAGAAGAGGTTAGCTAAAGGCAAGTCAAAACCATTACGTCTGCAGGAGACAGCTTGTTGCTGACATCACTGATTCTTTCTTCTGATTTAAATGGTATTATTCATTTTAATGGCATCACTCTAAGACTGCGATCAGTCTTCAGAGTAGCGAGGCCTGGTAAATGTCATCAAGCACTCCTGTTCTTTACAGGTTGTTCTAACGTTGTTGATTGCTTAAGGAGGGAAGAACTACATATACTCATGAGTATTCTACCTGAAAGCTCTTCACATTTACCAGATAGGTAACTATAGCTGTTAGAACTCCATAGCTTGAGAAGACATCATCCCTAACTTTTGTTACTGTTTTTACATGAAATGAAGCGACAGGTATCTACTGGAATTCTTGTTAGCTTTTCAAGAGAGTGAGCAACACTGCGAAGCTCAAAGCATTCCTCATGGAAAAGGACTGAAAAAATAAGACAGATAAAATTAAACACCTCACCATTAATGTATTGTTAATTAAGATTAAGTGCATTCGAAACAACCCCCACTGACAGCAAAACTGTTTTATATAAAGTCCAGGAAGTTTTAAAACTGATAGTTTAGACCAAATTGCTGTCACTTGACTATATTGTTCCTGCCGTGGGAGTTTCCAGCATAGTGAAATGCCATACCAGTAGCTAATTAAGTCTTACGCATACTCATGAGTCAGGACTTAAAATTTCCTTATTTATCACTGAAGAACCTGTAAAGAGAAAAACCAAAGGGCACATAAAGGAAAATATGTAAGGGATTAGATCCACAATTGACTTTATAATCACGGCGAGCAGTACCCAAATCCTGAACTTAGACCCTAAAAATCCTCCTTCGTTTGCCCCCATTTCATAGGAGGCAAGTTTCCAAAGTAAGTTTCCCTAACCTGAAGATGCACTTCTGCAAATGCCTATAGTGCAGCACAACTATACGCCTGAACTCCATCAAGATGCGACGTCTCTGTTTACCCTGTGGAGTAAAATCCGGTAGATATTCAGAAGGTACTAACATCATCTTTATGCCCAAAACACATGGAAAAGGTTCTCTCATTCCCTTCTCTTTGAGTTATACTTTGTATGAAATAAGTAAAAATTCAGGTCAGAAATGGAGAATATAATATCCTAAATTATTGTTGATTTTAAAATGGAAGACCCAGTACTATTTAACTGACTATCATGTTCTTGTAACATGCCAGCAGATGTTAAAGAAGGGACTAAACTGTCCTGGATGTTATCACTTGCTATTCGTTTGTAGTTCTGGAGACTTGACAAGTATGGGAATGAATCCTCTTCATTTAGTTCATGGGACTTAATTCCCATTTCTCACTTTTGCCATTCTTATCTAGGATATGACATGTTTTGTTTTCTTTGACTAAGAAAGTCTTGCTGTTGTGAGTTGCAGGGGTTCTACAATGTACAAAACACCTCCACATCCACATCTTTTTGTATTTTTGCTGTGGTTTCATTAATTTGTAGGGTAAATTGACACAGTTGGAACTTGTTTATACTTACATTCCCGTCTGCCTTGTTCAGCCGTGCCTGGTCTGTGCTTGATTCCTTTAGAGCATTTCTTGGTTTACGATGCTAACTGTTGATACGATTATTTAATACTTTATATACTTCGTTGAAAGCAATAATTTTCCATTTCCTAAACTGTCCTCTGCATATTTAGTCAGGTATAACCACTGAAAGAATTCAGAAAAGAAAAATGTTTTGAACAAAAAAGCCTCTTTAATAGATTTTAAACCACTGAAGTTTAAGTAAAGAGGTGAATGAGACAGTAGCAATTCCTCTTATGTCAGTAATAAAAGTCTTGATTTTTTCCTTCAAACCATCCAGGAAAATCAGAGATCTAACAGGGAAAATACTGCATTATTTATACACAGGAAGAGTCTGTCAAGCATTCATCCCCAAAATTGTCAGCGATTTCATAGCATAAACTCAGGGCGAAAGTCAAGGTGGGTTCCAAACAGTAACACGTACTCGTCTTCGGCTGACTGTGATAACCTCCCCGTGAGTCCTGCTTGTAGTTGCACTCCATGCAGTAAAACTGCCGCAAGCCAGTGCAAAACTCGGTGGTACAGCTGCCATTTTCTGGACATTTTGGCCAATTCACTTGGCGAGCACTGTATCTACCACTAATGTAACAAAAGAAGCTTTCTTGAAATACCTTTCCCAAGGATTTATACATGCTCATACAAACCAAGAGCACATTTTATTGTAATGCTTGATGTGAAAGAATGAAACACACTCATATTCACGGTGCTTATCAGCAGTACCGTGTCATTGACACCAGTCACTCGGTGGGATGGTTTGAGGTGGTGAATGTTTGTTTTTCCAGATATGAGAAAAAGGTTGAAAATCCATCTTCATCTTTTTACTTCTCATCACGCTCTTTGAATACTAAAGAAAATACAGGACTCTCAGGGAAGAGGGGAGAGTTGGAGTCACAAGAGCTAGCAATTCACTTAATGGGCTTCAAAAATACTTAACCTGAGTCTGTGTAAGGTATGAGAGATCTACACATGGCGCATTAATCTATTTTAAGTCTTACTTGCATTGTGTCTGATGAAGCCATCTGCTAAATAAGTAAGCTGTGTAATTTGATATTATATTGCAATAAAAAGCCATCAGTGCAGCAGTCAGAGTGTTCTGCTTGCCTATCCTCAAAACCCACATGTCCATTGATACTTAGCACTCACATGTCCAGATTTATCTTAGCCGAAATGAAGAAAAATGCAATTGTTTTTCAAAGTCAAAAACAATATTCTGGAATTGATGAGAGCGGATCCATTCTACCTCTAAAGGCCTGAAAGTATGTTTTCCCCCTTTAAGAATGTTAATTTTTGCTTATTTATTACTTGCATTGCCTATATTTTATTTTGTCTTTACACCAAAGAAAACTATCATTGACCTAAACTGTCATCTGCTGAGTAGAAAATTTTCGTCAGCAGAGCAAGTTACTCATCTGGATCCTTCCATCTGCTGAGACACACCATGTGTGAGAAGAACATCAAATATGCCCTTAATGCACTTAATAAAATAATACTGCAATAGCTAATTTTTTTTCTTTAGTTAGAATTCTGATAAATCCTGTTTTACTTCCAGATTATGCCAAATACTATGCATTTCTAACAGATCTGATCTCCCTCTCATGCCAAAATTTAGAAAAAACAATATTAAACATTCTCTAGAGATGCTTAACTACAATTAAGACAGGGAACACTGCAAGGTTTTCATGTGACTCAATAAAATCGTGGTTCCAGTGATATTCCTATCTTTTATAAATTTTCAACAAATGAAATGACAGATGCATTGAAAAATAAAAACAATGGAAATGGCTCTTTGTTCTTGCATAAAAGCCTTTTCAGACCAGCATTAGGCTGTTTTCTAAACAGCCATGCAGGCTGTAAACAGTAGACTAATTCCCATAACACGATGCAAACAAGACTTATCCTCTATTTCAATGCAAACTTTGATGGGAATTAAAAATGCTGAAAGTGCTGCACAGCCAGGTATTAAGATCTGGTGTCAGCACTAGTGAGACAGGTAGTCTCACTGTGTATCATATATAAATTGTATATTATATATGAGCTATATATAGTCTGATCCCCTACAACATTAACAATACAGCCTCTGGCCAACTTTGATGATCCATCACTATCCTTTTCCCACAGCTACACTTTCTGTGAGGAACACCAATATCTTCACAGGAGCAGAGCAACAGTCTCCATTCTGGGTCAGTTAGGTTCCTGCATCCTTCCATATGGAATCTCAAAACCCCACATCTGTACGTATCTACTAAGAAGCAAAGTTCGTTCTTTATTACAAAACCTTACGGATAGTTTACCTTCAATGCCTAACTCGATACCCACGTCCCATAAAATCCATGCCCTGGTCAAGTTCTTGAGAAAGGCGGAATGGTTGTCTTTGAAGGACAACAGGAAAGACCATGAGAAAAGTAATGCACAACAGTCCCAGACCAGTAGTAAAACCATCTCTACCCCTTTGCGCAAGAGTGCCAGAACTGTAGCTCAAGAAGGCTTCCCCCCCCACCCCTTCCACTGCTTTCTGTTGAAATCAATTATTTCCGTGAACCTGCACACAGAAGTAGGTCTTAGATTCTGACATGCTTTAAATGGGAAATGCTTCATAGGCAGAATTTAGGTACCAGCATCCAAGTCAAACAAAAAGATGCGTAATTCCTCTCTTGACCTGTGGCTAAAAAATTGTATCGGTGTGAGAGGTCTCCAAAAAGTATGCTGTATTTTATGCTCCTACTTACTGTTTAAAAAAAAAAAAAAAGACAGTCAATATTCCCTTTAAAGTATAGAATATAACTGTTTTTCTAAATATCTTTAACAACACCTGGTAAATTCCTACAGATATATATTTAGATAAGCAAGGAAGCTTGTATTATGTATCTCTATAGATATAAATATGATATATGTATAAATGTGTATGGGTAAATGAGGTATAAATATGTATATATATGTGTGTATATATGTATATATAATGTGTGTATGTACATAGGTAGATAGGGTAAAAAAAATTATCAGAGATTTGAGTTTCAAAATGAAGGGAAGTCTGGGGAAAAACTTGTTTTGAACTCCTCCTTATTTTGCTAGATAAAATGCAACTACAGCTAGGAAAAAAAATAAGATTACCAGCAATAGAAAGTATCTCTTTCCAAATATCATAATTTCCTTACAATAAGGATGACAAGATTTTACCCTGATACTGCAGCAATTCCCAAACCTTTTCAAGTATGTCCCGTGATGCACCATCTCCTCCCAGTACATATTATGAATGATTTAGAGAAGGCGTATTTTTTTTTTTACCATTATACAACCAGTAAGAGTACTACTATACGTTTAGCCTTTCTGTAAGAAAGTATATTTTATGTAGTATTACTGGAAGTTGATTTTATGGAAAACATTACATCAAGTCTCTCTTGAGTTTCTCTCACTTTTTAGCTTCAGCACTTAATTTCACACACAATCACTGTACGGTGATTTATGTCCCACCATTGCCTCTTTAGTCACTGGCCGATGCCCTGTTCAAGATAACGTCCCCACTTCCAAAACTGAGACTGACTGTTGTTTGCCCCTGGATCATACCAGAGCCGGTGTTGTGGCACCCAACCTCTTCTGCCTTCCGCAGGAGTAAGCTGTCATGAAGAAGGCCTGAATGCGGCATCACATAGTTTCTCTCCTAATGAAGTAGCAGAGTCTCCAAATTGAGCTCAGTGATTCAGAACTTCAGATATTTACATTGCAGGACTGATATTTAGCTTCTCCTCTCATTAGACTCACCTTCTCTTTGACAAGCTATGATAATGAAAATGCCAGTCCTCATACTACTCTACATACAGCTTCTCCCACCTTGAATTAATTATTGAGCAATAGAGATCAAGCAGTCAGTTCTGGCCTCTTAATAGTGATTTTCTAAATTCATGCAGGTGGCTGAGAAAAAGTGCTCTGCTGAATGTAGTTTTACCTTTCCAGTTTCATTTTAGGTACTAGTTGCACATTAGTTACGACTGAAGACTGAAAGTTACGCCATTGGGCACAAAATTCTCACGAAAGTGGCTGAATTATCATGATTATATAAGGGCATAGGTACATTGACAAATTAATAAGTAGTTTCAGTTCTTTTCAGCAAATGGCAGTCTGTACAAATATTTCTGAGCTCATTTACTTCCCAAGTACAAACTTGTATAGTGGTTGCTTATACAGGATATATAATTCCAGCCGTCTTTCCACACTGTACTGTAAAACTGTGCAACTGGTGGATAGAAACGGGAAACATGATTACTTTGGATCAAAGCCCTCAACATTTTTTTCTGTGGTAGGAACGTAGGAAAATTACGTGATGTTATACTCTGTTCATTAGTATAACATTTGCACAGCAGTCAAGTAACCACTTATTCCCAAGTGCATGACTGTGCCAACAGCATTTTCTTAACATTTGAGGAAAGGAAGGCTACATCTTTATTTTTCAAATGCAGTGCACTAATCCATGAGTCACATACCCAGATCTTCACATCGCCAAGAGCCATAAACTCACCAGGTTCCCAAACGAGCTGAGAGAAGCCAAAGCCCTGGAAGTAGTGGCGAAGCTGGAGGGGACAACTACTCCTCCAGTGCCCCAGGGCAACAGGTCCAGACCTGTTCCAAGGGTGACCTCAGCCTTGTGCAGCCTCTGCCACCACCTTCCGCTAATGCCATTCACATCCTGCATTAAGGGCAGGGGAGCTTCCCTTAAAACCCAAGACTCCCAAGGGTCACATATGGACCATTCCAACAATAATTAATTCAAATATAAATTAGGAATTAATAAGCAGAGATTACAGACTTATTTTGTTACTCCTTCTAACAGGAGTTACGCTGCTTGGCATGGAAAATACAGTATGCATTTGATACCTGTAGAATTACGATGTAGTTTCTAATCCATACAGAATATGTAATGTAATTGTAATAATCCTTCTACTTTAAGACTAAAAACCAGTCTGTTAAATATTGTGTGTTTATCATACAAAAGCCTTTTTTTTAAAGTATAAATTAAATGCGTATTTGACTTCTGCGTCACTTAAAATGCTTTCCAGATATATTTTTAATAGTAAGTCCAGGAATGCTAATTATGCATCACTCACCATTACAAAACACGTTGTCCAACAATTACTGTATTTAAATATATAATCCGGTTTTACCCTATATTTGGAATAGGAAATAACTGCGCAATCTCATTTTCTACTTGATAGTATTGGCAACCGTTGACTTCTTAAGAAATATGCCAATAAGATCTGATAGAGCAATAGCAGTCCAACCCATATATGTGCCAGGTTGGCTCCAGAGAAACCTTCCAATTGGTCAAAGCACTTAAAAAATCAATAGGAAATCCAAATCAGACATCCAAAAACTTAGTTATGTGATATGACAGAATTTATTCATTTTCACTGTTCCACTCCGGAATACTCAATCCGCTAATTCTACAGACAATCTTTGGTATTATCAGGTAAAGTCAGCTTCTCTTTTTGTGTTTTATGAATAATGACATTTTTTCCTGTCCTACATTATCCTAACAGGACAACAGGAAGAGAGGCCAACCTATCAGACTCCAGTACAAAACTTTTTTCCATATAGTCTGAAAGTAGAGAACGCATTATGAACCACACTGTCCTGGTTTCAGCTGGGATAGAGTTAATTGTCTTCCTAGTAGCTGGCACAGCGCTGTGTTTTCAGTTCAGTATG
>JAVKLA010000053.1:8175165-8207100 GCA_034782735.1 Sagittarius serpentarius | reverse complement strand
TTCCCCTGCAGCCCGTGGGGAAGACCACGGTGAGGCAGGCTGTGCCCCTGCAGCCCAGGGAGGCCCACGCTGGAGCACATCGGTGCCCAAAGGAGGCTGTGACCCCGTGGGAAGCCTGCACTGGAGCAGGTTTGCTGTCAGGACTTGTGACCCCGCAGGGGACCCGCGCTGGAGCAGCCTGTGCCTGAGGGACTGCAGCCCCTGTGAAGGACCCACGCTGGAGCAGTTCGTGAAGAACTGCGGCCCGTGGGAAGGACTCACATTGGAGAAGTTCGTGGAGGACTGTCTCCCGTGGGAGGGACCACATGCTGGAGTGGGGGCAGAGTGTGTGGAGTCCTGCCCTGCAGAGGAACAAGCGGCAGAGACAACGTGTGGTGAACTGACCGCAACCCCCATTCCCCGTCCCCCTGTGCCACTGGGGCGGGGGGGAGGAGGTAGAGAAATAGGTAGTAAAGTTAAGCCTGAGAAAGAGGGAGGAGTGAGGGGCAGGTGTTTTTAAGATTTAGTTTTATTTCTCATTATCCTACTCTAATTTGATGGGGAAAAATTTAATTTAAATTATTACCAAAGTCGAGTCTGGTTTGCCTGTGATGGTAACTGGTGAATGATCTCTCCCTCGCTTTATCTCAACCCATAAGCTTTTTGTTGTATTTTTCTCTCCCCTGTCCAGCTGAGGAGGGTGAGTGATAGAGCGGCTTTGGTGGGACCCTGGCATCTGGCAAGGGTCAACCCACCACACATCTTTATTTGCAGTAAGTGAAACTTCATTTGCTTCCTAAACTGTAACAAATACATCAGGTTCCCTTCCTTGGCTCGTAGCAATCTGTTCTTTGAGGAGCAAAGAAAGAAGCTCAAAAAGCTAGTCGGAGGGGAGAAATTAAACAGGAAAAGTCTCCCAAATATTTGTTTGTACATATTCTACTAAGTAAAAATGGTGAGACCTTCATCAGCCCTGTTTGTTAAAGACACTAAGTGAAATTATTATTTAAAGCTTTCCTCCCTCACGCCTGCTTTTCCTGGAAGCCATATCAAACAAGGCTTCCATAGGCAAGCCATTCTATGATTCTATGATATTTCAGTCTGCATCAGAAAGGGAAAAGTCATGTATGCCCATGTGGAGTTGAGGGGTAAAAAGCTCTGCCTGGTGAACAGTGGAGCATTTTCTCATGCATTGTAAAGCTTTTTGTTGGGGAGAGGGTTTTTTTTGCAGTGTTTTGTTCGTGTGATTCTTTATTTCCCAGTAGAGGGGATGAAGGAGTTACAAAGACCACGTCATGTTATATGTGGCAATACTGATTACACGCAGACTGGTGAGAAATGCTGTTCAATTCTGATGAAAGCTGATTCATTTTGTATTTTTATTTAATCGAAGATACTTTTCAAAGCTTACATAATTATCGTTTCACCTACGAACTAAATTATGTTTTCAGTTGTATACTGAAACGCTGTGATGGCATCAAGACAGTGTCACTAAACAGCAGTGTGGAGAAGTTACCTGCAGGGGACATAGCCTCATGCCAACAGTGCGGTGAGGTTAGCAGGAGCAGATACCTACTCCATCTGTTGCTCTGTCTAGGCGTATTTCTCACCCCATAGCTGACTTCTACTGAAATGAAGTCTCAAGGCAAATACTGGATTTTATCTCACTCTGAATGGGACTCATAGGAAAATGGGCTAGAATTGCCCTCTTCACCTCTGTGACTTCATGAAGAAGTAATTCTGCATGCTCCCTTGCAAAATACTGTTATTCTTAGTTCACACCTTTATGTAATGTTACAGGACAGCCTTACTGAACATTCACATACAAAACCTCTCAAACAACACCGTAACAGTCACATCCTGAGATACTGTCATCTTGTGGCAGAATTGCAGGCAGAGTCAAAAAAGGCTTAGTGGCTATTTTAAAAAGCTTTTCTTTAACAGCTCCCTTAAAGGCATTTCCTTCTATTGTCTTCTGAAAGCTATGTCAACTGTCCATTGTTCTTCAGGGACTGGGCTGACAGCATAATTTTTAAATGTGCCTAAATTTGAGCGTTATCTTCCATTTTCAATGACATTTAGGTTCCAAAGTGTTCAAATACATAACTTTCAGAACTGGCGTTTCAGCTCTTCTATGACTTTGAAACTGTTTTTATGGAGTGTTACATGGCTATGAAACATAAGCCAGTGCTGAAGAACGAATGACCTGTTTTCCAGGGATTAGCAACCTAGTGCCCCACTTCAGTAGGTTCAGGTCATTTTTCCCAGCTCCCTCATACAGCTCCATGCGCGTGCATTTTTCACAACAAATACTTTTTCTCTACCTTGAATATGTATATTGAGCTAGACTAGCATCTTTGCAAATTTGGATTATTTCCCCATACTTACTCATTAACAAAATATATTTCAGCTCCAATACATGTACTGGAGGATCATGTTTGCATTACAAATTTTATAAAGGACACTTAGGAGTTAAATACACCACCAATTGTTCATACAATCAAAATCTCTCAAGCAACACGTCCACAGTTTTCTGTGACTTGGACTGAAACTTATCTTAATTATTATGAACCAAAGAAATGCATGAAACACATGCAATGCACACCAGTCAGGAGAATTTGAAGTCAACCAAAGCTCCTATATTATTTCATTTTCCAGGTCTTAGAGTTTTTCTCTTCTTTGTCTCTCCCCTCCTCTTTCTGCTCAAAGGAACATGTACCTGCTAGTTTATAATGACTGGTTTATACTACTGGGAATGAACTTGAATTTAGCTATTTTCAGCTGGGAACCTAAGAGCAGGTGCATTTTGCTTCTTTAAATAACCAGTTCTTCTATTGTTTTTTCCTAGAAAAAACTAGTTTAATATCTGATTATAGAATTACTCTGCACACATCACCCACAGTGCTATTCTGCATGGAACTGCTTGTACACCTGAAGCGGCATATACCATCATATTCTAGACATGGAGGTTGATTCACAACATAAGAACACCTCTTTTTGCTTTGTCACAATTTGCCTTATTCTTTTTTAAACAGACTATGTATTTTCTCATATACAGCACCATGGCCATCTAAGAGATTTATTTTTAAAAAACATGGAAGTGTGCTGTTCCTCACTCTTATTTGTACGCCGTCTAGTATCAACCTCAAATGCTTAGAACTTGCCATATTTGATTGTCTGCAATGTAATCATGCCAAGGATGCCTTTCAAAGCATCTGTACATGTCTTCAAATCAAGTTTTGTTGCTACTGCCAGGCACCAATTTTGTGGTTATCCTGAACTCTGTCATTCTCCCTGACATCACTTTGCACTTCAATACAACTTTTTAATTTCTTATTTTATTTTTACAACCCAATGTTCATAACAGACTCCATGAACTGTTGGCAACATAATATTCACAGCACCCAAGAATACCCAGTAATATTATTCTTCATCTGCATGTGATAAATTATCTTGTTCCTTTTTTAATATCTTGAGGCTTTTTTCTACATACAAGGAGCAAAATATCTATTTAAACTGGCAATCTGCACTTACAAAACAACATATGTAAGATGATAGACTACATGTAGACTGAAAACACAAGCAGGAAAAAGGAAAAAGAAGAGTAGTAGAAAGATTCTGTAAGTGCCCTCAAGATAGTCTCTAGTACATTCCCGTATGTTAAGGTATGGACCACCCATGCTCACATAATTCTTGAACAGAAAAGTTAGAAAATATAAAAAGAAGTGTTTAAATAAACAACGATAGAGATTCCATAACCCTCTAAGCATTCTATTCATCTGCCCTTATCCCCTGTGTTATCAACTCGAATGCAAGAAAAATAGTATTTTTTTCAAGCAGGTTTTTTTCCTATATTTATTGGAACACCATTCAACCTAGTATTCTCTTTTTTTATTCTAAACAACCTGAAGTCCTTCTGTGTTTCTTCATGGAATCACATCTTCTAAAAGCGTCTTTACATCTTTCTAACTTACTTCAAAACAAAAAGACTATCTGACAGATTTTATATGTAACCCTTCTCTTCATATTTCATATGAAGTTTTGCATTCCACCTACTTTATTCCACCAACCTCGTGATTTTTCTCATTTAAGCGTACAACTTTTCCTTCTATCACGTATCTCTGAAATATTTTCTTCAATTTTTATAAACCATTCTACTCTCTCATCTTGTATGCTTTAAGGCGTCCTTCTAGATTGTTATCTGAAAATATGCCATATACTATTTTTATTCCATTATTCAAGCCATTTTTTAATAACAAGTAGTACCAGATCTGAGATAGATGATTGAAGAATACCATTCAATACATCCCCATTGCAGCAGTGAACTGTTTCATCTCATAATGCTAGGAAATCCAGGTGCTGATTTTTTTTATTAATTTTATTTGCTCCTCACTGCATATTTTTGATGAAATAATACTCATGATTCCAAGTAATTACAAGTGGTAAGTCTAAGACAACCTACACTGATTCTGAAAACAAACAGCAAAATTGCATATGTCTACCATAAATTATTAATTTATTCCTTCTTTGTATCTTAAGATTTAATTTCTGTTAGGTACCCTGTAAGAAGAGGCTATGGGATTTTGAAGAATCACCACAGAAACAGTCTGAAACAGCAAACACACTGAAAGACTACGTATGATCCTTATGGGCCCCTTCCAACTCAAGATATTCTATGATTCTATGATAATGATTTTGTATCTTGTAAAAACAATTTGCTTTTATTTCTCAGATCCACAGTATAAGGATAATAAAGACCAAGATTTTTAAATGTAATTGTGGATTTGTCACATTTCATCACACATTTAAAGGTATCTTAAAATAGCTATCCAAGAACAGAAATGTTCCAAAATCTCTTCACACATACAGAAGTAATTTTAAGATTTTAAAACGGAACATTAAAGGACCAGAATCATCTAAACCACTCCGCTCACAACATAAAAAGTTACGTATGTTTATTTTACAATTTTGACCTGATATGACCGCTAGGGTTTTTTTTTAAAAAAATCCTTATGAATTTCAGCCTATTTTTTCCACCTCAAAAAGCCTAGTTTCCTCAGCAGGAAATCAAATAAGAGATGGAATATCCTACAAATAATGCAGGTGGACTTTGATTTTCACTTTATTATTTCCTTAATTAATATAAAGACTAACTTTCAGTTCAGTGTAAACAAGGAAAAGAATTCATAGTACGGAGTTATGTATTTCCTACAATGCAATGCAGTCATTCAAAATACTTGTTTTGGAAAAGGAGTTATTTTCGTCACAGTCCAGGCAGGTTTCATCTATTTGATCCTGCAGGAGAAGGTACAGACCTTTTGTTTATGATCAAATCTGTGAGCGGAGAGAACTGTACAATCACAAATTTATCACTGGGGGTGACAGTTTCCCTGCAGGAATGTACGAGACAACATACCAGGAGAAATCAGCTTTGGTATCAAGCAACGGAGTTGTGAACCAATAAATAAACTCAAGAAGGGGAAAAAAAAAAAAAAAAGTACAGTCAAGTGATGAACTGTTTTTAAGAAACAAAATGTATCATTAGACATGTACAATTATATCAGAACAATTTAAGAAAAAGACAAACTAACTCTGGTTGATTCTTATAGATGATGGGGCGAAACTGGTCAGGAAGTGTGTGCTGCTGTCATCTTCCTATTCGCTGAGGACTTCTAGCAATACTAAATCCCACTAAAAGCAAGAAGTAAAATATAAAAAGTAAATCTAAAACACCCTCATTTAAGTCTTTGTGATCCAAAAATGGAGGTAGGTATCAACAAATCTAAACCCTTTGTAAGAGAATTCCTCTAGAAATGATTCCCACTGAAGGGCACACGCCTTCTTCTGAACTAAGCTCTAAAGCCATCTCACAAGTGAAATGGAGGCCTAAATAAACTCAAACTGTGTTCCCCCTTTTCATGGAATTAAAAAAAAAAAAAAAAAAAAAAAATCAGTCGGAAATAGCGTGCACAACTTTGTTGAAAGCAGACCACTGCTAAGTAAACTTTCGGAGCCACTTTGTAAACAGCCAGAAACATCCAGTCAGTTTTCTGTAAACAGTCAAGTCACGCACCAGCTGAAGACGGCAGCCTTCTGCGGAAGCCTTTGGTTGATATTTAACAGGGTTACATTTTAAACCAGCAAATAGTCACAGCTATTATCATTGCAGTTTGATTGCACAAACCAGAAAACTCTTCAAAAAATGAGCCACAGCCTGTTCCGATTTGGTGACGCCACTTGAGAGGTTGACAGGACAGAATAAATCAGAAAATCAGTAGATCTCCTCCTAAAATATGACACGCCTATTTATGCAAGGTCCATCATTAATCTGCACAAATAAGCAGAAAAATTTTAATTCACCTTGAGTTTACAAGTTTCAACTCAGCGGGACAGACATAAATACAAATATTTATGCCTTCCTTGTTTGCTTCTTTCTACTTTACACTTACCCCATCAATATACTTTGAGAAGGAATTAAATTGATCATGTGAGTGACTTCCCTGGCCTTCAGAGCTTGAAGGATTTAAGACTTGTATTTTCTCAAAGCAATATTACATGTTTCACCCAAATAAATTCTCCTCTTACTTTTGATGAGCCTTCTTATTTTTCTTTACAAAGTAAATGTATCACCATCACTCCCACAGGAATATAATTCTGTTTAACAACTTAGTCTTTTAATCCTGTCTCTCTGATTGCACCTTAAAAAGAAACTAAAACACTCAAAGTGCCACAAAAATAAAGATTTGGCAAACTGACCACAATTCAGAGCTAAGCTGCTCTTACAAATTGCTCTGTGAAACTTTTAAAACTCCTGATCTCTTTTGGGTTGAAAAGCAATGTAAAAATGAAAATTGTTAACAGAATGTTTTCTGTAGAAATAAATTCCTTAGAGCCTGTTCTCTGTTTCACTGACATAAACCAAAAGCAACATTGTAAGGGCTTTTGAATGTTCATTTTTAGTTTTTACAGATGTAAGATCAAAAAATATCACATAGCCTGACTATCCATTGTTATTTTGCAGTGATGATGACTATTTTTGATAGTGTACATAGCCTAGCCTAATGCTGAGTTTAAATAGTCCCCCAAATTCTCCTCTATTTTAAAGAATTCAAGGTGGTTCTAGTTTTCTAAAACCTGAAAACTGCTAAAGAAGACTGCAGAGATTTAAATAGAAAAGCTGAAACTTAACACAATTCTGCATTACTAATGCAACTTTCTCAGTAACTTCAGAAATGTATGGTCCTAAAAAGAGGAAGCTAAAACTTTCAAATACCTGCAAGCTAGAGGATAAGGCTGGCCAGTGTATTTAGGGCACCTTGATATCTGTGATTAGCATGCAAAAAATGTTAGGAATTCTGTTATGGCATAGATTCCAAACACAGTTTCCTAAGCCTAAATTCAACAGATTTCTGTAAAACTACGGATTTGTTCTTAGAGTCAAATCTATAATTCATTTTTTTATCTTACCGTTATCCTATATTATTTGTAAATTGAAAAGATGTAATGTCACTAGGCACTTTGACAAAAAGCAACAGGTCAGGTCATTAAAGATTATTCTCAGATGGAAATAATATCGTCTGCATATCTGGATTGTTACTAGCCAAGCTAACAACTCATTCGTTAAGTTATGAGTTATAAATAATAAGGTTCTGAAGTTTTCATTTGCTTCAAAAACCAGCATTAGAAGAATATAACTAATATAAACTTCTGTTTACCTGAGCATTTTCAAAACATTTTGTGTCTTACAAATCACAAAAGTCACCTTTGGTTTTATGGTATTAATCCTGGGGGGATAGGAGGGGACAGGAGGGAGAGGTGGAAAACAGGCTGCACCCAGGTTCTCTGGTTTGGCTTCCTTGCACCCTTGGCAGGTTTTCCTCCATGTATGCCAAGGAACTAATCAAAAGCACATTTGGTAGTTTTCACCGAAGACTGGCAATTGGTGAACATCATCATCTTTGGCAGGAAGAATTCCATAATTTTAGTCAAATTCCTATAAAAGTTAGGTCTTCCAAAACCTCACTGTATTAACTAACAGCTATTTTTTTTTTTCCAGCAGAATAGTAGTATCATGAGAGATATCAAAGGGAGATGCACTGGAGGGGATGAAGTCTGAGGGACCCTACAGATTTAGCCTTGGAAATGAAGTGATATCTGCTTATGACAATCTGTATTCACCCTTTGTTTCAAAGAAAAAATGTAAGAGAAAAACCCTATAGTGGCCTAACTTTTGTCCTGTCTTTGGATATCAAAGGAACATAAGTATGGAACTTCTTAAGCAAACAAAAAGAACTTTCACCTTTTATCAACCAAGAGAGAAGCACATAGAGGATGTGAAACTAAAGCTAAAAAGGTTTTGGGGAAGGGAAAAAAAAAAATTTAAAAAAAAAAAAAAATCACACTTTGCAGAGAACAGTTATGGAACAAGGAAGGATGCAATATGAACTTTCCCACATTGCTTACAGAGATTTTTTGAACATTGCTTCATTAAGCTGCTAACAGTGTACCAGTAGAAAGTACTACCTACAAGACCCTTTTCTATCTTTAATTATATTTATTGTGTAATCATAAAATTATGAGATATGATCATCTTTTGTCTACATAAACTGATAGCATCTTTCTCATCTCAAAATAGGTGTTCATTGTTTTAATTTCCTATAGGGAAATGGCATTTCTTTACCCTGGCATGCTATGTTACATGATGTAACAATCCAGCTCATTCAAATTATTACAAGTTATCTAATTTTCCTTATCTACTGAAATTAGCCGGAAGATGTGATAAAAAAAAAAATAATGAAACTTTTATAGTAACTGTATACTACTCAGAACTGTAAAGGAATTCTTTCAGAAGCCATGGAGTGAGAAGACAAGTGGTCTCTGTTCCTGCTATAGAAATAAGAGGAAATTTGAAATTTTGGATTTTTTTTTTATCTGGAATTTTATATAAATTCTACTTTTCAAAAAAGAGAGGGAAAAAAAAATAATGCACAAGGATTTTATAGAGACTCATAACGAACAGTGCTCAAGAAGTTCACCTAAGAGACTACAGCTCTTGCTGCCACTGCAACTGTCCCATTGCCTGAGTCACTATAATGAAGCATCTTCACCATGATCACGGTGAGCCACAAAATACATAGTCTAGAGGGGGAGCCTGGGAAACAGACATAATGAAAGTGTGAGATACTTGACCTCAACTCATGAAACACCACAATAGCTTAAGGAAGCAGATTTTAGACTGATTCAAAAGGAAGACATTACGTTTTTGCAGTATGCTGAAAGTATACATTTTGTTTCAGAGATGCTGACGTAAAGATTTTACAGTTTCAACAAGCAGCAGCTTCGCAGGTAGGAGAGAGCATGCCAGGAAAAATGTTTGCTTTCTATTTATTTATTAATACAGAATTTTATTTATCCCCCCCCCCCCCCGCACCCCGCACAGTGGAAGAGGGGGGGGAAATAAAGCCTTGACATATTGCTGGAACTCTCACAAAAATAATGGAACTCAGGACACTTAGATCCTTACGGTTAGGGGTCTCCTGGTTAGATGCTCAGGTGTCTAGTGAGTTGAGGCTTTTCCCACAGATGGCTCAACTCAAAAGCCCACAGGATTTCTCTGGCTAACCTCACACCACAGAATTTCACTCAGCAAGCACCACCTATACATGCAACTCAGACTGCTTTTCATGAACCTGTATGAACTTAATAGCCTTGAGACTTCTATTACTCTTTCAAAATTGAAGGCCAGGCTGGACGGGGCTCTGAGCAACCTGATCGAGTGGAAGGTGTCCCTGCTCACCGCAGGGGGGTTGGACTTGATGACCTTTGATGGTCCCTTCCAGCCCAAGCCGTTCTATGATTCTATGATTCTATGAAAATCAGCTGAAGTAGGCCAACTGATTCAAAATTTATCAGAAAAAGAGAGCGGGCTTGACTGGATTTTTTATTTTTTTTTAATATGGAGTTTGAAGTAACAGAAAAGATGATGGTGCATGATTACTTTCTGATTAGAATGGAAAAAACTGAACAAAATTGAATTCATGTCTCCATTTTGGTTCAATTTTGAGTGCAGACAACTGTTTTAAGTTAACTGTATATAGGTTTGCACTTCCAAAAAAAAAAAAAAAATCAAGTTTTAATTTCTTTAATTCTGAAAAATTTTAAGGTGAAAGTACCATTAGAAAGGCAAATCAAAATGTACCCTAATAAATACAGGTAGTAAATAAAACACTGGATAAACCAATTTTTCAGATAAAGAACTGAAAAGCAAAAGCAAGAGCAAAGATTTTCCTGATATGGAGGTTATTAGTTTTTGTGTTAAAACCAACTTAAAGAATTGAAAAATAATCAGTGCTGACAGCATGCCAAGTACTTTAAAAAGTATTTTATTAATTCTTCAATATTTTTAGATTTAATTAAGCTGAGGTAATTTCTGCAATATTTGCCTACCCAAAGCAAAACCCTTCTGACGTGATAGTAAACATTTGATGAAACATTTCCTTCTCCAATGGATGTCAACATGTAATTATAGTTTAATACAGGACACTTGACAAGAGAACAACTCATTTAAATAAAGCTAAACAAAATCTGATATAGTAAAGTAATATACGACTTGTGTAGAACTAATAAAAATACATAGTTCTTTTGATTTGCTTCTAGGGTATGGGTTCAAACTGTCCAAAAATATTAACCTAGATGTTAAACTGGAGAGCTCTCGCATCTCCCCACACCATTCCCAATTCACATCTTGACTTGAGAGTATTTCCAGCTGTTACTGATGTGTAAGGACCACTGTGAATGCATACTATTTTTTAAGCCATATATATAAAAAGGAGTATGGATAATATTTCTGCGATCATTTTATTCAGCCCTGCAATAACTTTTTCTTTGAAAGTTGTGTTCAATTTTCACTCTTCTTACTAACAATGAATAGAGAAGTTGCCACATTAGGTATGCCAATAGTGCCCCGCCAATATTTGCTTAAATACACACACCTGTATTACAGAAGAGTTTGAAAGTGCTATGGAAGAGTTGTTAAACAGTACATCATCTGAAAACATAGATAGCACATATGAAGTCTCATTCTCTCATCCTGCCACTTCCAAATATTTTCTTTATCTTCTTTCCCCTAGTCATGCAATGATCCCGAAGAGGAGGAAGTAAAACGCAGTGCTGCCAAAAGGCTGGAGATGGGGCATCCAGATTACAATCTAAACTGCCCACCCATTTGTCAAGCTACAACTTGTGCAGTTTAAGTGGGCTAAAGAAACACCTCACAGGTTAAAAATTACCACTCATTTCTGTAAATATCAAACTGTAACAGTCTAATCAAGGAATTGTTATTACCCCAGATCTGCTTATTACAGGGGGAAAAAAGAGAGAAAAATCAAAGAATATTATTATAGAAAATGCTTCCAAAATACTAGATAAAATTGAGTCCACACATTTCCTAGTACCTACACCTTATTTTTGGTGTTATTTCACCTCTCTTTTGGGAGAGGACAAAGGTTTACAATGGAAGCTGATGACTACTTTCTTCTCTTACGAGTGTGATGTTGAAGTTTTCTTCCTCCCCTCTAAGATCTGTTTAGCACTATTTTGATGTGCTTTCTAACATGTTCTACGCATTGCTCGTATCACTGGTTTACAATTCCACGCTACAACCAAATTTGCTGTATGTAGCATGTTCTAACATACCGGGTGCTTCTCCTCTGTTCTCTTTGCAGTCCCTAAACACTGGTCTTGACCAGGCCCAAGGCTGCATTTCTGTGGTGACCAGTGACCAACCACATGGAGTGGTTTATAGCACGGGGGCCTCTAGCATAATTTAAGGCTTCCATTGTCATCCCCTGTCCCCTCTACTCTATGTTGTATTCCAGGGTCACACATGGTTCATTCTACGTAGAATAACTTTATATTATTACCTACTATTAAAAGAAATACATAACAGTAAGCACCATACCACAAAACTGCGCAAAGCTAAGCGAAGAAGAACTAATCATTCACGGTCATCTTGTCATTAGGTAATTGCCGTAACAGCTAAACAAGCTAAAACAAACTTCCAGGAAGACCAAGACAAGGGCCAGACAGAGCCTGATAGACCTGAGGCTCATGCTGTTAGCTTACTACAAAGACCTGTGGCATTTTTCTAGCAATGGAAACACCTGATATATGGGACTACAAGGCTACAGGACTGTAACATGGATGGTAGTGGGAAGCTAAATCTGATATGTTCTCCTGCACTTCTGATATGCCTGTTCCAGAGTATGTGCAGCATGATTCACTGCCACTGATGTTTGTAAAGTGGCGGTACAGATGCAGGCATAGATTATAATGTTCATGGTTAGAATTTTTTTGGCATGACATCCAGAATTTTCTCAAAAGACATACAACAGAAGGAAAACCCATGTCCAAAACCTGGGTCCTAAGCACAATGAGAACCAAAATCTATTGGACTTTATTTTACTAGACCAAAAATCAAAATATCAAAAATGAAAGCATTCAGTGTTGTTCCCACAGAATAAAAGATCAGTGACAGTATCTTAAATACACAGGAAATATTTAAAAATTCAGAAGTATTAGGAAATCTATGAAAAGCTAACTGCAACAAATTATGCGTTGACAGTAGGAAAGCCCAAGTAGAGCGTACTCAGCAATTGCTGCTGGGGCTACAGCACCACCTAGTGTGTTCTGGAACTGCTCCTAAGAGAAGCTTTTTTATTTTTGACCTAGGTTTGCCTTTGAAATTGAAATCAAGTCGTTATCTTTTTGTTTGTCAAAATTCTTGTCATTTGTATTATAAAATTGTAGCCTGAGTTTCATTAAATTCATGGACAAGAGCATCAATAGAGGAAGTGCTACAATACTGTTACACTATTTCCCGCTCCAGTGCTAAGACAGGACTTGATTCCATCGCCTAATGAAAGGATCTAAAAGACCTTCTTTTCCTCTGACTCTCTTTTTAAGGAAATGAACATAATTTTCTTCAGGCGTGGAAGGAGGAGCTTGTCTGCAGGAACTAAGACAGCCCACTGGTAGGACTGGCTACCCTCGTAAGCACCCAAACACGGGCTCTCCGGGTTTTAAGACTTCAAGACAGGAAAGGACACCCTCCTCTTTCTATTTATTTTGAGCATTCTGAGACACTATGGAATAAACCCCATACTAAGCAATTAGTTTTTTTCCCCTGCAGGACAGGATAATCCTAGATAACCCTGGGCACAATTTGATAATGATACTTGATAATGATAAATTACCTTTCATATCTTTTTCTCTGATTGCAATGTATATACAAGGGAGGACAGTGGAAGGTCCGGATAGGGAAGGTAGGTTATTTATTTACATGCTTATCAAGAAGGAAAAACAGTGCTAGAATTAAAAAGGAAGAACAGACATAGTGATTGAGCAAGCATCTGAATTTTCACATATTTGTGAGGTCACAGTTCAGTTGTACGACTCATCTAATTCCAGATTTGAAATGGAAGTATTGGTGGGGTTTTTTTGTTTGTTTTCCATAAGACAGAATGATCAGAAGGACTGGAAAACTGCCACCTTTTCAAGCATTCCACAGTGCATTTGTATAAGTATTATTTAAATATATTTTAAAATTTAGAAGTTGAAAAGACCCACTGAAATCTAATATGTAAATGCTAATTTGAAGTTGTCTAGGCTCATCCATGCCATTGCAAAAGGGGAGTATGCATATGATTGCATGAGACTTTCTTTTCATCGCAGTCCTATCTGATACAGCGAACTTATTGGTGAACAGAAATGCTGCTCGAAAAATGACCATTTCTCCTTACAGTCTTTATGTAGAGTTTTGCTCTGTTACTGTACATTGTTCAAACCCAATACTGAACACAAAGGTAGTCAGGTTTCTAGATTAGGGGTTTTGCCTCGAAGAAAGGCAAAACCAGTTGGAAATGGTAGGAACTACCTATCTTTGTACAGTCACCTCCTGATTAGAGCACCTTTCCAGGAAATAACACATCCTCCTAACTGATAAGCTATGAGTGGGCTATAACGGGGACTAGTCCTCTTCCCCTCTGTGGTAAATGGGTCTCTCTGCTGAAAAGATTCAAATATTTAATGCACAAGAGACAGCCTGATTGTGTGACCTAACAAGAAAGACATTTCCCATGGGAAGCTCTGAGGTCTTGCTTTTGTTCACTGTGTCCCTCGTGTGCTTATTTTCAATGTCTCTAAGCAAATTGCTCCAAGGACAGCTTACGAAGGAATCAGCTATGCGGTCTCCTCTGTCCAGTGGAATTTACTTCATCACAAAGCTACAAAGCTGAAGTTCTTCAGCTTTCTCAAGAATAAACATATGACATTTAGTAAATCTTAAATAAATAAAGACCAAAGACAGCCCAAACATGTAAGAGGAAAATTGCAAACCTGACCATAACTACATTCATCACAATCAGCTTCACCTGAATTACTTATTTTTCATCACTGATCATAAATTTCTGGACCAACAATATTCTACCAAGCTGTTAGATGCTTTAATATAATTTTTTTATACATTTCCAAAGGTTATATTAGCAAGCTAAAACAAGCCTGAACTTCATAACCTCGCAGGAACACAGAATGAGAATTATGATACAGTACTTGTAATTCAGATTTTAAGAAAGGATTCTAAGAAGTTCATGAAGAGTTGCCCTTGGGTTTTTTTATTGGACAAGAAGCCTGGCAGGTCAAGAAAATGTAATAAAATAAAGAAACAAAATCTAATTAAATTTTACTCTTAGCAGCAAAATAGAACCCTGTGTTACTTACGCAGAGTAGTATATATTCACATCTGGCTTCAATTACACACTGTACATATGGGTAGCTGAATGGTGATCTCTCCCAACTCTGTAGACAGTACCATGACAACTTGGCTATACCTGAGCTAGTTACCTCTGTGTCCCTTCATAGACAATGGGGAGCACTGAAAGGGTGTGTTTTATCTCACCAGTTTTAGAATGAGATTAGACATGCCATAGAAAAGCCTGTTTCTTTCTTCTGCTTATAAATGAACCCAGATGACTAATTCTGATGATGGTATCTGTATTATGGATGTCATTATTTGGTCAGATAAATCCCAAACCAACTGTCATTCCTCCTTGTGCCATTCTTGCAGCAGGAATAGCAATTTTTCTGGCTTGAAAACATACATGACTTAACATCTGTGACTTTGGAGCAAAATATCTTAACCATAGCTTTTATCTTACACATTTTTAGTGTGCCTTAGAAATATCAGTTAGAATCTGGAGTGGCAGTTGTCAATAAAAGTATTATGTCTATGGGCTTTTTTTTTTTTTAAGTATGAATCTCTGGGAACGGTATAAACCATGTTTTGCCAACAATATCATTGGCATGTTACTTTGTGCTACCATGATTCATTTAAATGATCACAGGACAAAATAAACAGCAGTATCTGGTTCTCAGTAAAAGATAACTAAATTGCCTAGTTTTGTTTAAAAAAATATCTATTATATAATATATATAAAATATATTTATATATTATATATATAATATATATAAAAGTTAAGAGATCAATTGACTTCAGCAGTCCATCAGTATTGAATCTTTGAGACTCCAAACATTTTTTAAACTAATATGTTCAAACATGAGGGAACATTCTCCCAAGACAAAAACAAAACAAAAAAAACCCCAACGACAAAAAATCAACACATTTTGGGAAATGGGATGAAAATCATCCTTAAGTTTTAAAGCTGACGAATAGAGGGGTTCAGAAAAGCAATGTTTTTTTCAAATATGGCAATGTTAAGGAAAAGTTGCTCAGAGGATATAAATTATATTAAATATTTAAAGGCATAATTTTCTTTCTTCTACATCGCTATCCAAATTCTAATTAAATTAAGGTTTTGGAGAAAAATAATTGTCTGAAGTGAGTACTAAGTAGGTTAAGAAGACCGGATGCTTGGAAGTTGATAGGCAATAATTTATAAATCATAAGACAATCTCTTTTATTGAATATGTGAAGCAGGAGTTGTTGAGGTGTAAGAGGAATGGAGTGATAAGAAAAAGTACAGTTATACCCAACTTGGAAATCCTTATTTAAATTAACATGTCTGTAGACTATGTGATGATATAAAAGGGTGGAACAAGACCACATCCTAATCATATACTAGCACTTCTTTTTTTATATGGTTTACAGAAATATCTGGCTTGTAGCAAGTCACCAAATAAAGAAAAGCAATGAATCAATCAAAGGAAACTGAAGTAAAGACTGAAAACAGCTGTACAATCAAAATTAAATCTAACAGCAATTTTTATCATGCATAAATGAGATGCATACGCACAATAAGCCCTGGAGAACATATTCATCAAAAAAGACAGAAGACAAAAACAAAGAAACAGACGCGAAGTGCAAGATAACATTTAGAGTTATTTGTGATATTGTGATGATAAAATGTTCTCTCAAGTTAAAAGAAAATTATACCCTCCAAGGAAACAGGCCTTCCTATTTATATGTCATCATATGGCATGAAATCAATTTTTTTCCATGGAGCCATGAGTACAAAGACCACTTGGCAGCTCAGAAACTTGGCAATATTCAGCAGTAGTATATTACAGTGGCATATTTTAAGAACAGCTAAGGCCCCAATTTTTCTTCGATTGTATTCATTAAAGATAAATTAACATGAAAAGTAATTAAAAAAAACCTTTCTGTGAGCTTTATTCCATCAGAAGATGTGTCCAGTCTTTGAATTTCAACCAAAATTTTCAAGGGGAACAAGTAAAGTTTAAAGAGAGACTGTCTTTCCCTGTATACTATTAAAAATACTTGAATAAAAAATGAAATTATTTGCTTAAAACATTCCTCCATTCCTCACAGACATGAAAGTTGAGGACAGTAACCTTCTGGAACAGAAAGAGGATAGGTTGCTTTCCACTGAAATATAATCACCACATTGCAGCAGCTTTCACTGTGAATATGCAAAAACTGCTTTATTTGTCCAGTCATTATTCAGTGATTTTTCTAATCATTGCTATAATTATTAACATGATTTTCTCAGTTCCAATAAGAAATTCAGTATGTGAAGTTCATAGAGTTGTTTAATAGAGGCATTTAATAATATATTTCCTGACGGCGCTCCTTTCAGCAGTAAAGTTACCAGCACCCAGCACCTCAGAAACTAGTGAAGTTTTTTTAAGATGACATGAATAAAATAAAAACTCCAAACACTAGCATAGGTAAAAACATGCAGCCCTTCCCCCTAATTTTCTTTTATAACAGAAAATGCTGGAGAAGTTGTCTGATGTAAATGCTTACTGTAAATGCCCTAGGTCTTACTTTCTTTTTAAGTATGAGATAAAGCAAAGTCAGCAAAGTAAGACTATAACTAAAAAGTAAAAGTAAAGTTGTAAATAAAAATCATATCACACATTTATTTACTCATAATAAATTGACCCTTCCTCCAAGAGGCCTGAAAATGACAGTGCACTACTTGTTCATCTAAAGCCTTTTCCATTTTAGCACCAGGGTCTTGCTGATGCCTTTGAACTTTCAGATTTTCCCAGTGTAACACCATTATATTTTCTCCAGGTAATACTTGTTTCTGTCTTGATTCGACCTCTTAGTGATCTCCATCAAATTCTGAGGCTTTAAGTTCCCTGGTATAATTTAAAATGCCTACTCCATTTCACCTTCCATCCCTTGCATACCTTTCTATTGTATCATTTGATAGTCTTCACTCATATGACTAGTATATTCATCTGACTGAGATCTGCGAGAATGGACCCTATGTATAAGCAAGGAGAATCAAAAAGTAGGATAGGAATGAAAAGTCTGTGGGTAGTATTTAAATTCCTTGCAGATGTCTATTTTTCTAGCATATCTGTATGTATGTCTTATGATTTTCCCTCTTGGAAGTTAAAAAGCAAGCCTAGTTGCCTTAGAGACAGGTTAGGTACAGTATCAACTAAAATACAACATGCTACAGGAAATTTACAGGAAAAATGCACCTAATAAAAGAGTTCAGGATTCCTTGTGCCAATAGCCCACCCAGTATAAACACATCCTGGCAACTGAAGATGTTATTGTTTCTCTGCCTTTACTACGTAACCTACTTTTTCCCTGAAGTAATTTTTTTTGTTTTTAACTGTTTGGCTGCGTTGCTAAAAGATGGATCATCTGTAAAGACTTGCTAAGTACCTGCTGAAACATGTTTTTACATGCACATCCTGATCGTTATTGTGTAAAGAAGCTAAGTATTAATTTGGAACTAAAGCCTGAAAATGTATCAGTGGGAAGTGCATTTGGCCTTCTGGGCATGTGAAAATTGCTGCTAAGAGTTTCTCTAGGGCTTACAGGAGTTTCACAGAAAACAAGAAAATTAAAAAATTTAAAACCTAAAAAGTACTATTGCAATCAAGTACAACATGAATAACACTTCAATCAAGCTTACTAAAGACAAAAATCAAATCAAGCAGCAGCAACAAATGATTAAACAGCAATACAAACACAAATTAAAACTGGGCTGATACTTATGAAACTCTAACTTCATGAATATAAGGAGCACAGCTTTCTTTCCGAGACCTTGAGTTAATTCCCTCAAGGACGCTATTTACTGAATGATTTACTCAGTTATTTCTTATTTTACCTAAATATCACACGTATTTTGCAATGCCCAAGTTCTCTTTGGTGGCTCATTAAGCTTCTGCTGAAGTCACTTACTACCTTCTTGGGCTGTAAAAATATTCATAAAGACTTACCTATAGAAACACCACGTTTTAACATATAGAAATAGGTTTAGTTTTATAAATGCAAAACAATAATGGAAAATTGATTAGTCAACTAAGTCTTCGGACCCTCAAAGTGAGACTGTGCAATGCAGAGATCAGATGAAGTCGTTGCTGGTCTTTGTCTTTATCCCAACCAGATGAGGATAGGTTTCTTTTGGTTAATTTTTTTAGTCAGATGATGTAGCCTGTGAATTTTTCAGCAGTGTGTTAACGAAGCCAACTCGGAGACAGCTATCATCACTAAATATTAGGCTAGGGATTAACATCTGGTTGGCGTAGCACCAGAATTCAACATGAGGACAGTTAGTAAAGGAGTAACTCGCCTACCGCCTGACTACTGCCCATATAGACTACTATGATCCTTCTCACATGAGTAAAGGTAAAAAGAACAGGGTATTTATCCTTTTTTTTTTTTTCACCACCTCCCACTATCCTATGCAGGCATGTGTCAAGCCCTTTCAAGAAACCTATAATTCAAACACACCACGTTAGGTAAGCAGAACCTGGTGTTGTGTATGTAGATGGAAACTAAAAGCTTGTATTTTACCCTTTAAGTCATTGCACAATAATGCTGAATATCAAAGTCCAGCACAGTTACAGCTCTCTATTCTCAAGAGAGGAGACTCCACTTGTATTTCACACCTGTCATTTGCTTTCTTCATAACTCCTCCAGAAAACATCTCTTATTTTCTCCTATTCTGAACTTGTGGTTTATTCCCGAAAGCTTTTGTCTGCAACTCCTCTGTGCCTAAAGATAATTTCACAAACAAGCAACTCTGTTGTCATCATCTTTAAGCTGACAAATAAGAGATCTGCCTCTCTGCTCCAACTTCATCTTCTTTTGTAAAGTAAGTTTAGTCTTTTTCTAGTGGTCGATTGCCCACAAAGAGCTGTCAGAGAACTGACCTAAGACTTAAACCTCTCTTTCAGCCACTTATAAATCAGGAGTTAAAAATCACCATAAGACTAAAAAAAAAAAAAAAGAAAAGCTGTAGCTCAAGTAAGGAGAAAATAATGACACTGAAAATGTTTAAACTACTGTAAGCCAGTTTGACCAGCTTGCAGGCAGAAACCCTCAGCTGGGGGAACAGCTACAGATTTTGACATTTGCTCGAAAGATTCTTCCTTGCCAACCTTATCTGGGTGTCAACTAAGCCAGATGGCCTTAGTCCAGGGCTTGTAATCAGCCAAATGTAAAGGAAAGCCACAGTTCTGGCTAAAGAGGAAATAAAACAAAACAAACTTTAGAAATATTAATGACAATCCGTGGTAATGGTAACCCATATCAACCCATGGATCTGCTAGTAGTAATTGAAAAGAAAAGATTTAAAAAAAAAAGAAAAAACCCAACAAAACAAATTGTGTCTGTTCTGAACATCTCTGAGGTTGTGGCTTTTGGAAGTAGAAAAGTAACTGCCTATAAGCCATCTTCTGTGATGTCTCAAAGAAGAATTAAAGGAACTATATTATAGTCTTTCTCTGTACCAAAACTCTCAAAATCACAGCAACAGCAGTTCCTGACTGGTAGGGTTGACATTAATGAGAAACATCTTTCAGCTCTAAAAAGTGTATGTCTAAATGGGGGCAGGGAAGAGAAGTATATTTTAATCTACCTGAAATATTTAGTTTAATCCCAAATGTAACATTTCATTGCACTTTTTGTTTCAATGTATTTAAATTTTTTCCCCTTTTCTTCCTTTATTTTTTAATTTATTTGAATTCTAAAGTGGAAATGATCAAAATGAAAAAGACTACTGTTCTATCCCAAGAATAAATTAAATATTTACATTTCGTATTTTTCTCCCCATCTTTAAAACAGTCACCAAATTTTCTTCAAATTCTCCCTATAAAACGGTAATGAGCAACCGTCTTTAGATAGTCCTACATGCTACAGTCTAGTTACTCTTTATGATGCCGTAAGGAGAAAGGAAACCGACCACTACAAATAAAATCCCACTGGAGATTTAAATACACTTAATTCTGTTCTAAAGATTTAATACTTTTTTCTACTAAATAAAATCTAGTTATTAAGTAACATCTGATATCTATCAGTAATAGACTGGACATATTTAAGGAGGTTTGCTTTTCAATTTTCCCCTCAAGAAACCATACATAAACTTGATGGAAATTAGGTCCAGAGTAGGTTCAGCTATTTTTCATCATTTGCCATCAGCCACATAAGGGATGGAGCTGATTAATATTTGGTAACGTCCATTTTTACAAAGAATCTCTAGAACATTCAACAATCAAGGAAGTTTTTAGCTGTTTCCTTCTACCCTGATAAACTACCACAGGGTTCATTTCAGATGATACCCACGTACTTATCTGTCAAGTAGACTGAGACACTTAAAAAAAAAAATCATTTAAATTATCTTTTTAAAAAATTATCTAAATAAAACCCAAAAAAGTGCAAATACATCTTTGATTCATACTCATACTGCTGAAAATATAGGAAGAATACTTCTGAAATTCTTGCAGATCATTTTGCATTAGCTCTAATCCCACAAAATCAATGGATCAAATGTTTTCCACAAACTTCAATTTCTTGCTGAATAGTACTATTCTGCAGGCTCAGACTTGCATTCATATGTCTATCTGACATTTCAGCTACAGTGAAAAAAAAATGTCAACAGCACAGCAGGCTGTTAATCTCAGACAAGTTTTTCTAAGTCAATACATGCTTTTTAAATACTTTCTGCGACTCAGAAGGAAGTAACATGCTGAAAAAAACCCGTCGTCTTTGAATAGGTTTTTGTCTTTACAGCACAAAAATGCGAGAAGATTCACCGTGGCATTGACCACCAGAAAGACAATTTCAGTATCTTCTTTTTCAACAGACTTATTAAGAAAAAAATCCTATTACCAGATATATTCTACATCTACTTTAAATCATAGACCAAATCCTGTATCCTTAACTGAGCTAAAAATATTACTTGTGGAAGTCAAATAAACTTTGATCAAGTAAGGAAGTCAATGCTTAAAATATTTTACAATTTATATATAGGCAAAAGAGTATTATGTTCAATAAAAACTTTATTTTCCATGACAATTTTTCTCACTTTTAGGCTTAGACCATATCCCTACTTCTGATCTGTGCGTAACCACCCAGCGTCTCCCTGCCTGCCTTGCCTTTTTACCTCCTGGGCCATCATTTTCTTTCTCTCTCCTCTTCAGATGAGTTTCAGCAACAGACTCCCCAACAAGCCAAAGGCAGTCTCTCCATGTCACATGGAGATACCACCAACATTGACATTCCAGGATAGAGTTGGGTAGAATGTCTTCATTGCTGTAATAAGCATCAAGAATGGAAAACATCACTTTGCACCAAGTAACCCTTTAGTTTCTTGACTTGTCTATGTTTCCAAAATGTAACTATCTGGTCATGGATGTGCCGTGAAAAGGTTAACAGAAGTTTACCTCTTTCTACTTCTGCTACACACAGAATTTTATGAGGGACTCTCCCAAATGTTATTACCACTGATACACATCTATTTAAGTAGGAGGCACATTACACCTTGGAAGATCAATATCTTTGGGGAAAATTTCCAGTCAAGCATTAAGTATTTAGCATTTCCCCGTAACTATACTCTGCCAGTCAATCCATTACAACAGTCCAAGTGTATAAAAGTCTCAGCTTACCAACTTGGGCTTGGAATTGATCAAGGAACAACACACCCTTTCCCTTTCTTATTTATTTATTTTTGAAGCACTAAACACCCCACCCTCCAATTCCCAGAAAAAAGAATTTGACAATAGACTTTCAAACACTGTAAAAGTTTTACAGCTATATAGAGCCAACTGTGTGCATTTATAATTACCTATAATTTCTCAATTTATTTATGGATAAAGTTAGTTAACACCCTAGTGGGGATTGAGCTGCTCCATTCAAGCGTCACAATAGCCAGAGAGAGCTGCCAAGTTCCAGTACAATATTCCAGAGCCAAGATTATTTTGAAATTATTTTCTACCACAGTGCAAGCTGGTTAGACAGATACTACACTAACTATATCCAATTTCTATGTCAACTGAGACAGCATTTTCTGAATCTGAAGCTTTTAAATTACTTGAGGATGCGAATCAAGCCAGTATATATAAAAGTATCTTCCCCCTGCCCCTTTACCATTCAGTTGCCTTGGTAATTAATGGCAGGTTTTGTCTATTAAATCATTTCTGAATCTTAAACAATCATCTAACTGACAAAATTTTCTGAAGCAACACACCGAATTTTGGCATTATATTATTATCAAGGAGAAAAACCTAGTAGAACAGGTAGTGCTCAATTTACTTTTCTTACTCAGCCCTGAGGATGTGCATAAGAATAACAAGGAGAAATTTTTAAGCAAAAAAATATTCAAAGGCAGTAGCTTTCTTGCTTTTGTCACTCATTTTTTTATTGCCTATGATTAGATGTTTCAGAAACAATAAGAGGACATTATTAGTACTTTTTGTTAAGACTCAAGAAAGGACAAGAAACTCTGACTGAAAACGTGTATCAAAACAAGCTTGTATTTCTGACGTTTGGAGTTTTGCTTTCACACTGTTGATATGCAGATACGTGTGTTTAAGATGTGGCAGGGAGAAAACCAGCCCTTCAGCCTTAGTCTGACAGCCCCTCAAACCCTGATAGACATCCAAGCAAAGACTGTTATCAGTACATCTGGAAGTGTGCAGGAAGTACCAGCCCACTGGACCTCCACCTATTACTTGTTTGACAGCTGTGAGTTAACGTATGAGCAAGCAGACAATGGGCAAACATGACGGGGTCATCCTTAATGCAGATAAATGAAACCTGATAAAACGCAGGGTTTTACAAGGCTGCTAATGAAGGCACTCAGGAAGTAATGGAAGGAAGACACGCACTATACAGGGTTTCCCCCCCCCACACTTTCAAATGCCTTGCAACAGGACTTAAAATTTTAGACCAAAGAATTTGCAGGTGAACTCCCTTCAAGCCTTGAGGACAAGAGAATACGACATCCCGTTTCCTTCTACTATCACAAGTAAAACCCACAGCTCAGTTCCTGAGGGTAGAGGTCTACAGGAATACAAAGGAAATGAAAAGAGATCTCAGCCAATTTAGTTACTAAGCCTTAGTTTTCCTAATAATTATGCTTAGTACAGTTAGTTAAGCAGTGCAGTATTCTTTGGGACTGTCTCGTTCAGAAACACGGCCTTAAAAGAACCAACCAACCAACCAAGCTACCCCACAAAACTCTTGCAGGTGCCATTAAAGAGACCAGACCATCTTATCGATCTCCAGTGCCAATGACTGACTTTGAGAAACTGCTCCAATGTTGCCCAGTGGGAAAAAGAAGACAAAAAAATTCAGGAAAAATATTTATCCTTCAATCAACTGCTTGTAAAACCCCAGGAAAGCAACGAAGGGCACTTGGTTACCTGCGCACATATTCATCAAAGAATATTTTCTAAGGCTGGCATGGGAGTTAGGGTGCCAGGTACTTCAAGAAGAGGTCATAAGCCAGTGAAGTGTAATCAGTGGTTTCCAATGACACAAAAATATTCTACAGCAACAGTGATTATTAAAATATTTCGGGAGTTTTTTCAGTGATGACAAGAGTGTACAGAACATAAACCAAAATTACAAAACAAGACTAAGAATTTTTATATCTAACAATTCACGTACACCAGAGCATCATAGAATTTATCTATATTTGAGATGGGACAAAACAAATATTGTAGAATATATAGAATATATGTATATATATACACACATGTATTAAATATTAAGTTACATACAGTAGTATCTACTATACATACATTTAATCGTGTGTAATTGCATATATGTATATTCAATGAATGTTGATTATTTTAACAGAACCTCTGCCTTTTTTTTTTTTACATTTGTAAAACCAAAGAAACTGGAGAAATCAAACATTATCATCAACTACTTCAGTCCATTGAAGCTGTTAGGGTGAAAGATCCTAATGAAATAAACATCTAGGTGAATCTGAACTGAAATTAAAAAATATTTACTGTAGTTAGCTACTGTTTGTTAGCTACTATATATCCTATGAAAACCTACAAGATGAGGAAATACTAACAGAAAAAGTAGAAATTTCTGTTATAACACTATATAAATATACATATGCACATAAGTCTACAATACTGTGTTGTACATATAATACATTGTATATAAAGTTTATATGATATAATAATAATTTCAGAAAGGGTGCACAAACAAGGTAGAGAGAAAGCATGGATAAGAGCACACTAAAGAAGAAAAAGCCCTACTTTGTTAGAGTTTCTAATAAAATTAATTTAGGAATTACCCAAATGCGCCAATCTGAACTCGCTTATTTGTTCAACAGAAATGAAATTGTAAGTGAAGTCTAAACCAACACTAAATCAACATTACATATTGGTATTTCTATCGTACGTTATTTCCAGGTGATTTTTTTTTTTCCAAATTCATCTCCTTGCTTGTGATCTGCCATTTCAGAACGGCTTTGTTGTTATGCTTTGCTTTTATTTTCACTTATATACAATTGACTACTGTTCTTTGTTGACCTAGAAAAGCAACTAATTACATGCCATTTTGGAGCTGTAACGGATTAAATGCTATTTTTCTCTGGAAAAATCCTGAAGCTTGAGTTCTATTGTAATCTGTCATTTACTTGCAAACAGGTATGCACTCTAAAAGAGCATTTGATTTTTTCTATACATTCGCGTTTGATTATATTCAAGCTTTAGCTTTCATCTATTCGTCTCTGGCTGATCAGGCATTAGAAGACAGCTGGTTTTGATTGAATAATTATTTAAAAAACAAACCTGATTTATACTGAATCTCTATATAAACTTATTGCTTTCATATTTTTATGTAATAAATTCAGTCTTGATAAATGGCAACTCACAGGTGGTTGTAAAACAGGATCATCCAGTCAGAAAATATTTATGTTTTATAAAAAAATATGCGGTGTGAGGGGGTGTTTTTCTTTTAAACAAATATGTAACATTTCTGTGAAAGTGACTAAGTTTTTGTTAACAAATATTGTTCTGAAAAAAATTCTCAATTTCTATAAAAATAATCCTGAGGGAAAAAAGTCATAAAGTTAAAAATATTTCTAAATTATTAATATATGAAAACATATTCAAGGATACATCTAACATTCAAACATAGTTTATGTTTCCGCTGTTGAGCCAACCCTATATTTTTGCTGCTTCTTGACCTACAGAAGTGACCAAACAAGAAAGTCTCTTTCCTATAGAAATCTACAACATCAACTTGCAGTAACTGGCTCTGCCAACTGAGAAGTACCTGTGTTCTTCTCAGATAAAATGAGGTTTCTATATTAAAAAGACAAGCCACAAAATTATTCAAACCATTGCTGTAACCTTTCTAGAACAGGCTTATGAACATCGCCTGTTCCTTCCAGCTGCACCATCACTTTGCTGCCAATGGCGTGACAGTTACTAAAAACTCAGTGCACTTTTAAGAAGGAATTCTTTAGTAATTTCCACTTTACTCATAACTTCAGCAACAATGCTAGAGATGAGCTGGAGAAAGAAACAACATGGAAAAAAAGCAACAAAATAAATGAAGAATAGATGAAAAAATCTACAAAGAAAAAGACTGCCGTCTGCAAGTGAATACGCAAAGAAACCCCAATGGTAATGCACAGAGACAAAATATTTCCAGAAAATAACTCTCAGGCCAGGTCCTTTCATAAATTATGTATCTTCTATCAGTTTCATAATATTCATATATATATATATATATATATAATCTCAGTATTGAGGCCAAATAAAATAAAAGCTAGATATCTAAATAGATACCTAAGGTACCAAATAAGTATAGTTTGATTGCTGTTATCGACGTCATTTGTCAGGTACGTATGAAGAACTTGCATACAAATTTTGGGTTTAAAATTGTCTTCACAATTTTGTTTGCCTTAAAAGGTGCATCTGACAAACGTTTTTTCTTCACTACTTTTGAAAAGAAAAATTATTTCTGGATTATGAGAATGCAGCATATTAACAATTATCTCCATCCACCTTTTCAGGGCTACTCAGACTTCCCCAAAGCTTAGCTAAGCTAATTTAGTTAATTAGCTCAGCTAATTTACCTTCTTACTTTGAAAGGCCACCAGGCCAAATGAGTAAATTGTATTATTACTGTTGATTCATTCTGCTATCACCACAGAAATACTTTTTTTTCCAGTTTTGAAACTATTCCACCTCTTCTCCCCAGAACTTATCGGTCCTGGGGCTCCTGCATTCAGCTCAGCCCCACCTTTGTGCGCGAGCAATTCTCTGCTCTGGTCCGCTCACAATTTAGGCTGGTCTCTCCAAATGCAGGCACTAGATTCCGCTGGGCAACAGAAGACAATACCAGTCAATACAATACAATACCATCTTTCAGATATTGCTAATCTCTGTATAAAGGACAGCTGAAGCAACAAATAATTAAAGTATTCATGCAGGCAGGCATCAGTCTCCACTGGAGCAATTCTCTACTTTATGGCTGAGGCACAGCCCAACCTCATGTGGTGTCCAGAAAACGGGACGGAGACCCCCAGAGTGACACTCCATGCTAATCTGGAGAGTGGCGAGATCTTAATAAACTTCATAGCTATTTCTGAGCGTTTTGCCACTCTCTGCACTTCACAAATGAGAGGAAGCTCCAGTGAATTTCAGCCAGCTTTCTCTTCTGTGACCATAGAAACATAGGAGGACTTCAAGACCCTGCATCCTGTAAATAAGGGCTTAATGTCATGGGCACTCACAGCAAGTATGCTGGAAGTCTACTCGAGTCGAGGTCACGAAAGCAGCCGCATAGCTATGTATGTTTCAGAGCAGGTAGCCGAGACTTCCAGATTTCTGTATGCAGATAGGGTTAATTAGAAGAGGACTTGGAGAAAAACAGAAAAAGCCTTTTTCATTTCATCATGGCTCAAACGAATAAATTTAAGAAAACTGTCTATGCACATGAATTCTGGTACTCCTCTTCAAGCTAGCTAGGCTTTTGCAACACATACAAAGATAACAGTGTTAGCTCTAACCACTATAGGATTTCAGGCTGCATAGAGTACTATCAACTTAGCTGGGTGTTTGCACAAGGGAAAAGAAAAGTGCTGATTAGGGCTCATAATTATAGGGGAAAAATTTATGATGACTAGGATATCCTGCCTCCACCCTATCACGTAACTCTGCCTGCCTACCTAAACAAATAAAGTGTTGTATGATTTACACTCCTTAATGTTAATTAACCTTCATGTTTCCTTTCAAACTCAAATAAGGGTTTTAAAACATTTAAAAATGTTCATTTTTGGTTTGTTTTTTTAGAAATGCTAAGTGAAACAACTCTTTGTAAACTCTGACATTAGGAAAATGTATCAAGGATTTAAAATGCTATAGTAGCCCAAGTATTGTCGAATATTCAAATACTGTTTTAAGGGTATGGATTAATTCTTCATATAAAGTGTGCTGCAATATCCACAAGTGACATCTTATCCAATAAATACAATGAAAGCATGTGTATGGGGGTGTGTGAGAAAGAGATAGGGAGTTAGTTATAAAAAATGCAGTTCTTAAATAAAATATATTTTAATTGATATGAATTTGGCAATACTTAACATGCTTATGTCAGTAAAAATTATTAATTGGTTTGATTTAAGATCAGAGACGCCCATACTGGCTGGATTGTGAAGAGCCCACTTAGAGAAGGAAAACAACTACTTTCAGATGAAACTTTGGGGATGAGTGTTGACAAAAAAGTTTCCTTGCATTATATTAATTGTGTTTCTGGCTTCATTACCGACTGCCTCAAAAGCCAGAAAATATATGGTGATTTTAAGAAGCAGGCTGAAGAACCAGGTTCTTTGCAACATGATGTTATGCTTCAAGTGTTTCTCAAAATTGTTTCTTTGGTAACTATTGACAACATGGGCCTGGGACATGTGTCCACTGAAATATCATACATCTTCTTATTGGTAATTGTGAACTGGTAGGCAACTTCTTTGTAAAACAGCAGTTAGTTGCTCCCCAGCAGAGATAAGATACGACCTATTCTTACATAATAAAGAAATTCTTCAGAAACCTCATGAAATTCTCATTTTAATAAACAGATTTGTCTCTCTTATAGAAAGTAGTCATTTGAAAAGATTAAGGTCAGAAGCAAATAAATGAATTGAAACACTCTAACCCTGGCTAGAGATTTTACTATTCTCTTCACAATTATTTTGGTGACTTGTTACACACGCTGCCAGTGGGCAGAGAAGGCTTAGCACGTTCAGCTCTCCCCACGATCAAATTTAGACTTTACATTATCATGGTTTCCCAACTACAGTTTGGATGTAAAAGAAAAAGAAATAAAGGTGTTTTCAGTGTCTGCTCAAGTAAAAGATATTGACACATTTCACTACTAGGTAGATGACTATCACATGATACACATCAGGAGTATCCTGATGCCCTGACAAAAAGATCGTCTTTCACTCAGCACTTTGTAACCTGAACAGCAGCTTATTTTGATAAACATTTCAAACAGAAGTGATGGTAGTTCTTAGATACAGCAGATAAAGATTTCTATCTTTACAACTCCAGTTCAATTTCAGGCTGTCAAAAACCAACCAGCTGTAACTGCTGTAATGATTTCACATTACATCATTCTAGAATTCCAGTAAGAAACTCTAGCTAGCCTACAAATGATTGATTCAGGAATAGAGAAAGCTCCTGTGAACCCAAACACTTCTAGTCCAGTAACATACTGGCTTCGTTTTTATAATTGGAGACTGTTTAAGTTGCTGTTCATAGGCTGCTAGATTTAGACCCAGTTTCTGAAGTTAAAATTTCAAATTAAAACCTTATATTTATCACCTCTCGGAAACTGTACTTTGAACATTCCAGTCTTCTTTCTCATTTGAAAAAACAAATTGTCCTAGAAATCCATTCAGCTTCATCAGTGCAAAATGAGAGAAGATTAATGTTTCTGTGTCTCAAGAAACAGTTGCTTTTATTATATTTCAGAATAGGACAGCAGTGACTTTCTGTGTATGACACAAGAATCGATCTTCTTACACTTCCCATGCAGTATCTCTAACATTATATTTTTGTGAAATAGACAAAGAGCAATATAGCATCATGTCAAATATTTTTTACCATTACACCAGTAAGATTTTGTTTTGCTCCCTAACTGAGAAAGAGATAATAGTTGAATATAAAAACATAGCTACTACTTCATAATCTGCAAAGATGGCTGCTTACAATCATCTTGTGCACACACTGAAACTAATTACTGGATTGAACATTTAAGGAAAAAACTACCGCACCATGTTCAAGTAGAAATAAGACTTAGCTGTTCCTGTGTTTTGATCTTTGTTGGTATCCAAGTTGTCATTTAATCAGAACACTGCCAAAGCATTTAATACTGTCAGTACAGCCTAATCAAAGGCACAGTGTGAATAAAACATTAAAACAGATTAAAATTAGTTAATTAGTGAAATTAAAGCTTCTTTCAAATAAAGAATGTGGTCGTTTAAGGTCTGGTGATGTGATTATCTTGATTGTCTTTCTGGCCTCATTTCAACAATTTATTATCTCAGTTTCAGATGAAATAAATCTGAAGGGGACTAGACATCCGCTTTAACTTGGTTTGTTTTGGCATAGCATTCAATAAAAGACTTTCATTTATGTACCATATGATATGGTAAAACAGGTTGCAATTGCTGCACAAAATATGCCATCGTTCTCACTCATTAAATCCAGGCAGTAATTTTTGCTTTTCATAAATCCACAGATTCTTTTCCTCCCCTGTGAATTTGCTTCCTAAGCATTCATTCGTTAATGAAAATATAATTATTATAGAAATCACAGTTTCTGAAAACCTCTAATTTAGCACATATTAAGCATTTTATTTTACAAAAAATGGGAAGAGGATTTTAACTTAGACTGGCTTTAGAGGATAAAAATAGTTACAGAACAATTGCATTTTACAGGACTACAACATAGTCAGCTAATCGCTCCAAAAAATGCCTGTTTTGAACAACAGTACAAAACCATTTAATTTAGATGTAACCTTGGAGACCTAGTCAAGTAGATGTTTTAAGATCAAGATGCTGAACACGACTATGACACTTAAGATTATATTTGGAACAATCCACAAAAGCAAGTGTCTGAGTGGCATGGTTTTCTGAGACTTTACTAATAAAACAACTGCAAAATGTAATTTTAGAAAGTCTTACTATAAAGTACATAAGAAATACCTTCTCATCTACATGCCTGTTGACGCAAAAGGAGAATACAGGGAAAAGGATGCTATGTTTCTTTTCTTCTATCCAAACAACGAATTTCAACCACCTTCCCTCTTTGGAAAACATTCTTAGCTAAAAATGCTAAGACCTTTAAAGGATCGCAACCGTAGGAGAAGTGGCCTGATAGATAGTATGTTTCCCGTTTTCCTGATTTCGTAACAATCCTTATCTTTCTCAGTGACATAGTGTGATTGAGTGCACCCTCAGCAAGTTTGCAGATGACACCAAGCTGCGTGGTGCGGTTGACACGCTGGAGGGAAGGGATGCCATCCAGAGGGACCGTGACAGGCTTGAGAGATGGGACTGTGCAAACCTCATGATGTTCAAGAAGGCCAAGTGCAAGGTCCTGCACATGGGTCAGGGCAATCCCAAGCACAAATACAGGCTGGGCAATGAGCGGATTGAGAACAGCCCTGCAGAGAAGGATTTGGGGGTGGGGGTGGACAAGAAGCCCAATATGAGCTGTCAATGTGCGCTTGCAGCCAGAAAGCCAATCGTATTCTGGGCTGCATCAAAAGAAGCGTGGCCAGCAGGTCAAGGGAGGCGATTCTCCTCCTCTACTCTGCACTCAGGAGACCCCACCTAGAGTACCGCGTCCAGTTCAGGGGCCCCCGACACAAGAAGGACATGGAACTGTTAGAACAAGTTGAGAGGAGGGCACAAGGATGATCAGAGGGCTGGAGCACATCTCCTGTGAAGGCAGGCTGAGAAAGTTGGGGCTGTTCAGCCTGGAGAAGAGAAGGCTCCGGGGAGACCTTATAGCTGCCTTCCAGTACCTAAAGGGGGCCTGCAGGAAAGATGGGGAGGGACTTTTTAGAAGGGCAGGTAGTAACAGGATGAGGGGCAATGGCTTTAAACAGATAGAGGGCAGATTTAGATTAGATATTAGGAAGAAATTCTTCACCGTGAGGGTGGCGAGACACTGGAACAGGTTGCC
>JAVKLA010000053.1:8137176-8169933 GCA_034782735.1 Sagittarius serpentarius | reverse complement strand
TCCCTCGACCTGCTGGCCACGCTTCTCTTGATGCAGCCCAGGATCTGGTTGGCCTTCCGGGCTGCCAGCGCACATTGCCGGCTCATGTCCAGCTTTTCATCCACCAGTACCCCCAAGTCCTTTTTGGCCAGGCTGCTCTCAACCCTGCCATCCCCCAGCCTGTATTGATGCCGGGGGTTGCCCCGACCCAGGTGCAGGACCTTGCACTTGGCTTTGTTGAACCTCATGAGCGTGTCACATGAAGACTGAAAATACCTGAAGCAAAGTTTCCAATTCACCTGTACTTCTTGTCACCATCTGTATGTGACCAATGAAACCTAAGTCCAGTTGTAAAAGACAATGCACTGTACAAAGCTCCAAAATATAACACATGAAACCTTTCATCAGTTTGGAAAGAGATGCAGAAAAACTGCATTGCTGCAAGTGCAGCAGTACAATTTTCAGTGATGTTTTTGTGATATCTCTGCTTTAGTTCACTGCAGAAGAACAAGATTACATCTAATCTACACTTGTCATTTATAAACCAGGCAAAGGAAATCTTTTTCTTACAGTATGCTGGTAAAATTGTGTGAATGAGACTCAATGACACTAAGATAAAACTTGACAGAGTAAAAAAACAGGTACCAAAACCATCCGGTCCATTACACACCACAGTTTTCCATCTTTTGTCTGTTTTGCCCTGCTTATTTCACTTACTTGAGAGAATTCAACCAAGTGCTGAGGTAATTGCCCTAAATATACACAGCACAGCACTTGTCAGCATAACGTAAAGAAACTGATTATCTTTAACTGAGTTTGGCTACCAGAAACAGTCACAATAGCAGATACCAGAAACTGCATGGCGTTCATGCAAGTCTAAACCTTCCTTTACTGATCTTTCCTTAACACCCCTTCAGTCCAGCAATACTGACAGCCTCTTTAGTTGTTTCTTTACTTTCTTACGCTCTTGTGTTCGTTTTTTCCGCACACAGGATTGAGTCCAGAACGACCAAAAATAAAGACTTCAGGATCAAAAGGTCAGTCTCACACTTCTCATGTAATTCCCATTAGAGAAGCTGTAACTTCTAACCCACATATTTATGGCACAAACAGGCTGTAAATGTAATGTGCCCCTGCTTGTATGACAAACAAAACCCCACAAAACCAGCTTTCATAGCTAATTCCTTCATACAGATCTGAAAAATACATTCCATCTTAACTACCTGTGTAGAATATCACTGTAAAGCTGGTTTTCAGAAGATTAATACTGTTAGAGAATTTTTTTTCTAATGAAATCAAGAGATTATATTAAGCTATTTCATATGCTCCACCCAATAGGTAAACTACACTGAACACAGCAGTGTGTACATTTTTATGTGCCTGAGTTTTTCAGTCATCTATTATTTCTAACAACAAGAGAGAACCCCTTCATGGCTTTCATCGATTGGAAAGCCTGTTGTTTTCTTTGGAATCAGATGCAAAAGATATCACTCGGCACATAACCCATGACAAGCACTGGCTAATCCGTCAATGTGACAACACAAATGAAATGGAAACCCTACTGTCCTCAGTATTCCGCTATGAATCTTGCAGGTTAGAACCAGATGATGTTCTATTACACTTTCTGTGTATTCAGTTAAATATAATGAGAGGCTGCATCTGACTTAAGAAAAGATGAAAGACGTGGGTGGAAACCAAAGCACATTTCTTAATCTTGGGAAGTAACAATTTTCCTTTAAATTGGACCACAAGGTTGATATGGGTACACAATAACAAGGTTTTATATGGTCAAGTTTTTCATTCTTTAGAGCAAACTGTGTTCTACTGGAGTCTAGTAGAAAAAAATACAAAAGGGGATGTCTAGCATTAAAACGCATAGGACTGCCAGGGAACCTTGTTCTGAAATCTGTGGAACTGATTTGCATTATGTCACTTATGCTTCATGGTATAGACTTCTGCCCACTTCTGAACTCTGGTATAGGAAGATCTAGGGAAAAAGTTTGTAACTAGGGAAAATCCAGCAATATTTTTTATGAGGAAACCAAGTCAATATCCAGTTAAGAAACAACACACATGGCAAGAAAGGAACAATACAGTCAACAAAATAAATCAGTATAGAAACAGAAATATAAGAACAAACAGATGAGTAATCTTCCAGATTTTAATTAACTTTCTGTAGTCTCTCAAGTATTACTTGAAGTAATGTACGAGTATCAGTCCTACATTTCTTATCTTTTCACCAGCTGAAAACTAAAAGACAAATTTTTTCTAGATTACATAAATTCACCAACTGAGCTTCATGTTCAAATTGCTAAACTGTAAAAATTCATCTGTGTTCCAGAGTGTGTGCCCTAAACTGAAAAAAAAAGTAACAGACAAGATGATGGAGACCTTGTTTTATAATATATAAAAATCCATTTTACTTTACTATAATCTTGATCTTCATAATTTAATGTCTGTTTAAACACCAACATTGAATACATTCAGATATTTTTGCCCGTATACAAAAAAAATGAACAATATGAAAGAAAGAGTAACTTTTTTTAAACCAAATACCACTAGGTTGGGTCTTCTAGTGTTATCTAGCACATCAGAGGTATATAGACATGCACTTATGTAACATATGAAAGACAGCACTTGTTCTATTAGTACCTCAAACCTGCGAATTGTGAGATTTTCTAATTCCTTGAGCTAAACCATAGCAAAGTGCATCTTTCCTACTTGTAGTATATAAACATCTACCATGTCAACATTTTTTCTGGGTATACCTCATTTCTATTTACAAATTGTTTTGATTTCTCTCTCCTCTTCCTTCAACTTTGTTAAATATATTTTCTTTACAACCATTTTCTCAGATTGTATCTCTGTCCAGTGCTGATAGTTTAGCAAGATATTTCAGTGGCAAGGTATCTGGTTAAATTATCAGACTTGACAAGTTCTCACCCATTCACTTCTATCCTGCCGCTTCCTCAGCTTTACCACCATAACTATTTGTGTGACTGCTCTCTAACAGAAAACCGTTAAGTGATCTGGTTAAAAAGACCTACAAAAAAGCAGGTACAGGTAGAATATGGCCATAAGCAAGCGGAGATGGGGAGAAAAGCTAGTATTTGAGACAACCTGCACAAACTCACCCTCTGGTAGGAAATCCACTTAAATCTCAGAATTACCAAGGATTATAAACCTGATTCTAAACCAGATAATACCTATAAAACCAAAACTGCAAACTTTATATTGTCACAATAACCAAAGCAATCCACATGCAAATTCCCTTCTGGGGGAGGGTACAAGCATTTGCACTCAAATATTTTTCTTTCACATTTATTGTATTGAATAAGAAATACCCTAAATTTACTTGAAGATAATAATTCATAACACTTTGCTTAAAGAATTGACCAAAACAATGCTGGAAAGAAAAAGTAATGAAACTGCAGTCTCGGACAACAGTTGAAATGGCTCAGATTATCATAAAAATCACCAACATCAGAAAGAGACAAACTGAAGCAAGAGAACAGAAGCAGTATATTGCTATGCTTATTAAACCAGTGAAATTCAAATACTTTGTATCCTGATGCTTAATACATTCTGATTTTTGCCATACTACAGAACCCTCTTTCTATCATATAAGGTGTTGAGTTACAGCTGTAGATCACACCAGAGAAGGGAAAAAAAAATAAAAATGCTTTTAAGTAGATACCTTGTAGCTTTTTGATCTTTAGGAGAAAGCTACACATTTTAAAGCAAGAAGAAAAGAACTAGCTGGAAACTTCCTCTTCTCAGTCACTGGAAAGGAAAGGCATTTTATAGCTCATTCTTTATAGAATTCAGGTGTCTGATCCCAGCTGAACAGTGTGCTTGCAGACAAGTTTGCACAATGAATAACCTGCAGTGTACCAGCTAAGTGCAGCACCTGATGATCTGAAAAGCCCGAGTGAAGCTTTGTCTGATGCACATTTGTCACAGGTTACATTATTCCATTGATGAAATAACTTTTTTTGCAAATAGTAGAGGTTTGATAGAAAGCATATAATGTCTGCCTCTGTTTTGGTGACACTATCATTATAACATATTTTTGCCTTTCATTTTTACAAGTTTACTTTTTCTAAGAACCCCTGTACATTACTTACAGAAATATAGCCCAAGCCCCACCAATTATTTTTAAGTTTCTGGAATATTATTTTTTGTCTGTTTTTAATGCCTCATTCTCACTGGTCTATTTGCCATTTAATTTGTCCAGCAGTCTTTATTGAACGTATTTTGTAATCTTATTTTCCCATTCAGGAGTCGACAAAACTCTTCCAGTAGTAGCAGCTACATTTGCAACAACTACCAACATTAGTAGCTGACACTCTTAACTCTGGACCTTGCCACATGTCACTTTGATACATTTAGTGATATACATACCACAGTTTAGAAGGTCCTGCTCTAGCCTGAGTTCTTTGGAGGTTCCACCACAGTTACTACTTCTGCTTAATAAGAAAAATGGGCCATTGTAGAGGTAAATTATATTTTCCTCTGCGCCCTGCAGCAGAGAGATCAGGAACCAAGAATTAATTTGGATTAGTATTTCAAACACCTCTCATTTAAGATTACATTGTTTTAAAGTTTGAAAGTGGCTGACAATGTAATGTGAAAGCACAGGCAATATAGCTAGTGTCTGTGGCCCTGTTTGTTTTATACTAAGTCCAAACCAACTGCAGAATTAATCTTGGCTTGCATGTATGTATATTCATTAATGAAGAAATAAAGTATACCCTACGTATATTTCAGTCAGCAAATAACAATTTTCACATAAACACAGTGAAGTTTCTGGGGAGGTCCTCAGTTTGTTCAAAAGCTTTCATTGTTTTTGCAGCTGACACTACTTCTTTCTACCCATACAAAGAAATTTTCCATATCAAGGGATTTCAGATTTGGCACAAGAAAAGAGGGTTTGCATTAGTTTCTATTCTCGGGCTCTTTCTCCCTCTGTCCAAAGTTTATAAATCTATAAATTTTAAACTACAATAATGTCAAAATCTAGCAACCTTACAAAAATGGAATGTACAAGCTTTCAACTGACATATAATACTGTGGTGGGTTGACCCCACCTGGCAGCTAAGCCACCACCCAGTTGCTTTTTTACTCCCACCCAGCAAGATGGGGGAGAAAATTGGAAAGGCAAAAGTGAGAAAAACCCATGGGTGAAGATAAAGACAGTTTAAGAAGTGAAGAAAACCAAAACCAAACAAAAAAACCAAGTGATGCAAAGGGAGTCACTCACCACCTCCCACGAGCAGAGCAATACCCAGCCAATCCCCCAGCAAAGGTTACCTTGGAAAAACCCTCCGCTGCCAATTTTATTGCTGAGCATGAAGTTACATGGCATGGAATCTCTCTTTGGTCAGTTCGGACCAGCTGTCGCAGCGCTGTACCCTCCCAGCCTCTTGCCCACCCCCAACCTGCTCTCTGGGGGGGACAGAGTGAGAAACGGAGAAGGCCTTGATGCCGTGCAAGTGATAACACCGATATTTTTGCTACTGCTTATCAACACCATTTCGGTCAAAAATCTAAATCATAGCTCCATAGGGCTGCTACAAAGAAAATTAATTCCATCCCACGAGACCCAGTACAGATACTAAGAACGAACAAAAGGTACGTTTAAATGCAACAAGAAATAACAAAGTATGAATTTAGAAAATAGTACGTTTTTCTTAATATCGTTCAAAATTAAGTCTCAAGGCTCTTCAAGAAGTATTAAGCTACTGATACAACTTCAAGAATAAGATTCTGTATACAGCCATTTAAGAAATGTATCCTACTTCAACAACACCAAGCTGTGTGGTGCGGTCGCCATGCTGGAAGGAAGGGATGCCATTTAGAACAACCTTGACAGGCTTGAGAGATGGGCCTGTGTGAACCTCAAAGTTCAAGAAGGCCAAGTGCAAGGTCCTGCACATGGGTCAGGGCAATCCCAAGCACAAATACAGGCTGAGCAATGAGCGGACTGAGAGCAGCCCTGCGGAGAAGGACTTGGGGGTATTAGTGGATGAAAAACTGAATACGAGCCAGCAAGGGGTGCCATGAGAACCCACCTGGAGTACTGCGTTCAGCTCTGGGGCCTGTAACATAAGAAGGACATGGGCCTGTTGGAGCGGGTCCAGAGGAGGGCCACAAAGATGATCAGAGGGCTGGAGCACCTCTCCTATGAAGACAGGCTGAGAGAGTTGGGGTTGTTCAGCCTGGAGAAGAGAAGGCTCCGGGGAGACCTTAAACCACCCTTCCAGTACCTACAGGGGGCCTACAAGAAAGATGGGGAGGGACTCTTTATCAGGGAGTGCAGTGCTAGGAGAAGGGGAAATGGTTTTACACTGAAAGAGGGAAAATATAGATTAGATGTGAGGAAGAAGTTTTTCCCTGTGAGGGCGGTGAGGCACTGAACAGGTTGCCCAGAGGGGTTGTGGATGCCCCCTCCCTGGTGGTGTCCAAGGCCAGGCTGGATGGGGCTTTGAGCAACCTGGTCTAGTGGAAGGTGTCCCTGCCCCCCATGGCAGGGGGGTTGGAACGAGGTGGTCTTTAAGGTCCCTTTCCAAACCATTCTATAATTCTATGATTCTATGAAACACAGCCCTTCTAAAGTTAACACATTTAGTAGGTTCACCTCAGGCCTTTTCTAAAGGCTAGCCTGGAAGCTGTTATTTGGGGTTTGTTAATAGGAAAATAAGATAAAATGGCTGTTAGACCTGGGATGCAAATGAATCAAGTCCTAACATAAAGCTACTCCAATGGAATGTTTGATCTAAATCAGTCACAGAATTAGTTCACTTTGTTTCAAATGACATTTGTATACTCCATCAAAGGAAGTGCTTGTAATGTACAATCATTTTTATTTTAATGTTTAATGCCTATAAAAAGTAAACGACTGGCAGCAGGAAAAAAGGACACAATACAAACCTCCTGTCCCACGAGTGACCTCTGTCATGAGTTGCAGCTACTGCCTTCTGCAGATGTTGGAGAGAGTTTATTATTCATGCTCCTTCATCCCAAAGCAGTGCACAAATGCAGAATTGGGGGGAAAACACACGAGTGTCTGTACTGCAGGAATTGAAGTCTGTAAACCCCCGAGCCGACTGAAACCAGCCACAGTCCCATTCTGCTAAGACCTAAACTGAGAACTACTTCAGTGGCCAGTTGGTTGACCTGAGAATAAAAATAATCTTGAAATTAAAATTGTAGCCAATCCATCCAACCTGTTTTAATGCTTTATCCTTACTAGCAAAGTTAACTACTGAAGCGCACACTGGAACAAACACATACATATTTCCCTTCAGGCTTCTAAAAACACAGAGCTGTAACAATTGAAGTACTGAGCCAGAGGTGCAAACAGGCCTCCTTTCCCAGGTCAACACAAAGGCTTTAACTGTCCTTAAGCTTCTGCCGCTAGCTCCAGGGCCTCTCACATAATTCAGAGATACCAAAAACACTAAGTTATATAAGTCTTTCTGCTCAACAGCTTCAGCTTGCCTCCTGTTGCAGGGTGCAACCCACGGGAGATGGGAGCCAGGCTCCCCTGAGGTCAGTAGCAGGACCCCAGTGAGCTGAAAATACCCCAGAATTCCATCATTTCATCCTTTTTTTGTTCCACAAGTCAGGCATGAGAGTATCTTTCATTGCTTTCCTGTAGGTTTTCCACACAATTATCAAGAAGCGAATAAAGAAAAGGTTTTTACGTTATTCAGTCATTTCCTAGAAAGTTTTAAAGTACCCACTTCGGGGATTAGACTGTACCATTCCCGTTTGGCACTAGAAGCATTAGCTTGCTTAAAACATACAAATGGACACTTATTCATAGGAATGTGTTGCAGTAGATAATAAATAAGAGGGTATCTGTAGTGTAAGAATATTGCAAAAGCATAGCAACTATTTATCCATCTTGTGTAAAACTACTGACCAAAACACAGACAACTTTAATCATTCCTCCAGCTGAGAGGGGGTGGGGGTGGGGTGGTGGAAAAGGCCAGTCTTGTCATATTTAAGCTAAAGCTAAATCCAAAATTTAAATTTTTTTTCCTATGAACAGGATTAGAGATGACAGAATTACATCCAACTAAAAATGAATAATATTAGGGACAGAGATGAGTATACTGTATAATCAGGGCATTTTATTTTCAAAGTGGACTGTTTATTACACTTGGACAGGAAAACCTAAATCTCAACAGTTCTTATGGCACACTTTTATGGAGCCCACTAAATAAACAAACCAAGTAATAAAATGATATTGTGGCAGAAGGATGCGTGTTTCATTCATCTTCAGCCAGAGGTGGCCAAACCTCTTCTCCCTCCTCATTCCCTTCTTGCTGGAAAGGAGGAAGTGAACATCTTGGCCTCCTATTCCTTTACATTGGCTTTCTTCCATCATTCTCTCATCTAGATTTGCTTAATTATCACTTAACTTCTTATCAGAAACAGCTCAGTCATTCCTATGCAAGGACTGATTATTTTGCATTTCTCTGCATAGGTGATCATTTATGTATCTTCAGTGTTGATCATGTTAGTCCTGTCCAGTTTGTATTGTATTTTTCGCTTTTTACAGAAAAATTTAACCCAACTTTTAAAAAAAAAAAAAAAAAAAAAAAAAAAAAAAAAGAGGGCGGTGGTGTGGAGTGGGGGGAAAAACATACATACATATTCTGAACTAATATCTTTGGGAAAGGATTTTACAATACCATTACCATCACATAACTGATATAGTAGGCTTTTATTTCATGCTTCTAATAGGTCTAGTAGTGTTGGTCCTTGTCTTGCCCATCTTCCACAATCGCTTGCAAACTACCTTACCTTCCCACTTTCAGAAGGCAGACACTTGCACCTAATGCCATCCCATTCAAACTCTTAATTATACAAATGATAACTTCCTGTAGTTATCAGGGTCAACACGGAGCAGCAGTCACACAAATGGTCTTAGTAGTGCTACCTGTTTGAAATACATCAGGTATGTGAATGATTCCTCAACAGGCAGGCACTTTCAGAAAGAGGTTTCAGAAAGACAGGAATAACAGCTATGAAGCACAATAGCTGATAATTTTCACATAGTAATAGTTCTTCTGCCTCCAGCATGTCCTGGCTGGCATCTATGGGAAAAGGAAAATATTCTTTAACACCAGGATATCCCAGTGCAAGACGGTAATACAAAACACAGTTGCTCTGAACACATCCGGTGCCAAAAAGTGAAAAGGCTTTCAAAGAGTTGCTATGAAAAACCACAGTAGGATTATTTTGAAAATGGGGAAATAAACTGTTCTGTTTTTCTATAGAAGTGATGTAATTTCGCTTAGTTTTTAACTTTTTTTCTGTGGCACTGTGGTCAAGTAACCCCACGGCACTGTTCCCATTCTCGTGAATAAAAAAATTTTTAAGAAGCATTCCGTGAGAAAAAGAGGAGAGGGAAAAAAAAAAAAAAAAAAAAAAAAAAAAAAAGGACAGACATCTTTACTCAAAAAAAGCTGAGAATCAGTCTGTGCTAGCTGACATCCAGCCGCTCTGATTTTGAGTTATGTGTCACTCCCAGCACTGATTTATTAAGACTAGATTTGTTGCAAGCAACTATTCAAGACTGTGCCATGTTTTCCACTTACTTCAAATACATCCCCAAACATTTACAAGAACACACAGTCTATACAAATGTTTATTCATCCACTTTTTACAACATGCCATAATAAAAGTGTTCTATTGCGGTTTCCAGAGTCATAACATTTTCTGTTAGACTTGCAAGAGCAGACAAATTCAGATTGTAGCCTAACAAACCAGAACAACTACTTCTTGTTGATTTACGTGACTTTTCTATCCGGGTTCTTGAGACAAAAGGGCACAGGCACAGGCCAAAGGATCATCTGGACAAGCACCCTCTTTTTCAGAGTGAACAAAATTACTGGAAAGAGTAAATAAATATAGCAAGTATACAGTGATATTTCCCCTGAATACTCTCCCAGTCTCCAGCCAACTTACAACTTAGTGACTTCTTAAACCAGAGGTGTCATCTTTGCCTTTGACAGATTTTTCTCGAGTGAACTTAGTCAGCCTACCCTTCAGCCTGCATAGATTTTTGTCATGAAAAAAGTTTACAGATAGCTCAAAGAGTGAGGCATAACAAATCACAATTTCCCACTGTTTTTTTTTTTTCTAAAACTTTATGCTGACACAATACAAAAATTAATATTTTTAGATTTCACATGTTACTTGGTACAAGTTATATGCCTTGTTATTACAAAAACATGATTTAATAAAACCCAGTTATAGTATAGCAGTTGCAATATATTATCATCTTTTTAAAAAAATTACTGGAATTAATATGTTGGGTTTATTGCAGTACCTCCAACTCTTGTTCATCGAGATACCTTTGGCAAGAGTTCTTTTATGTCTTACTTTATCCCCCTGCAAAACTTTGGATGAAAAACCCTCTACTTTGAGATAAAGTAATAATCCAAATATTTTGGCAGTGAAACACATGTGTACACACACACATTAGAGTTTTGATACAGGACACAACACTATAAACACTTTTCTCTTTTCTCCTGTATTGTCTATTTTCTAAAATTATTGACTGGCATATACAACTTGTAAGTATGTTTGGTGCATGGAAAAAAAAATCACTAATATGTGCAAAGCATATTATTTTAAAGTGTGCCATATTGCACAAGTGAAAGAGACTGTGAGCTGAAATCTGTAGGCTTGTATATAAGGCTTTTATCAGTCAGACAGCAAAGCACTTCTTTCGATGAAAAAGCAACCCCTCTTGAATGCCTTCCCCTTTTCAGTCCCTCTCTCCCCAACAGACGGGAGCTACAACAAGACACCCTTCCACCGCTTCCAGCAATGGAAGAGCTTTTGAAGACAGAACTATTGGAAGCATTGAACCAGGCCTCACAGCTAGTCTCTGGAAAAAAAAAAAAAAAACAAAACAAAAAAAACCCACCAAACATTCTTATTCTGTAAACTGGACAACATTTATTTCTAAGAACAAAGCACACCCACTGTGAGGAAGAGAAAGAAAGGCTTTCACAGTCAAAACTTTTGAAAGGAAAACACAGCTGCACCTGCAAGCTTTCTTTACTGCAGCACAAGCTTACCCTACCCTTTCTTAAGGACTGCCTAGAAGCCAAAGGTGCAAAATAAACCAAAACCTTGTGCATGAGGAAGTGCAGTGCTGTCATTATTCTGAGTACATGTTATGTTGCCTGTTTGTTTATGTACAAAACCAACCTAAAGAATTCTGGGTGCTGTTGCTACCCCAACTTATTTTGGTTCCAGTCAGGCAAAAAACCCCAGGCCATTTACAAAACGCATAGGCAGCAGAAGAGGATGCAGATTAAAGTGAGTTGTTTAGAAATTAATATAATGGAGGTACTATTGCAGGAAACTAAAAGGCTGAGCACAATACAGGCATGGCCCTCTGTGCTTATGCCGTAGTCATGCCCCCTCCAGCATCTGGCTAAATCCTGTACTTTGCCTAAAAGTTTCTTGGCAAGCCATTCGAAGTTGGTTTAGATCACTGTTGTCTCTGCAGCCACAAAGGTATAAATGATGTAAAGGGCTCAAAACTCTGCCTAGAGAAGTGAAGAACTTTAAAAAGTCAAGGTAGAGCTAAGAAAAAAACCACACCAGAAGTTGCCAGCATCCATGTAAAAGAGTCTGAGGCACCATGTTCAAGAAGCAAGTCAATTCAGAAAATATTGGTATATTCATAAACAATTCCTGGGCAATCTAAGCTGTAATGAAATTCCATTTCTTTCCTGGCAGAATCCTTAAGGAAAGAAACAATGCAGCTACCACCTGCCCTCCTGAAATGCAGCAGGATCATGCAAGCCGGAGCTCTCCTACAACAGCAAAGATTAACCAAGTCCCATAAATGTCGTATGTTCTAGATCAGCACACATAAACACAGCTGACAGGATGCATTTGAAGTCTGGATAGCACAAAGTTTACACCTGCACTTGAGCCTGCTTAATACTTTTTGCTGCAGCTGCTTTGTAGGATGCTGTGTTTCAAAGGCAGCCAGATTTTAAAGAAAAGGTTAGGCTCACTTGTCCTCCCCATGGGTGGTCCTCTTCTTCTTCAGGCTGACACACAGAGCTAACATTCAGTAGGTTGTGTGATTTCATTCTCCCTCCTCTCCCCCTCCCTGGACTTCTTTTCTTTTTTTTATCCTTCTCCTCCTCCTTTTCCCTCCATTCTCTCCTGCCCCCAAATCAGCTGTATCCGGCTATAAACATTAATTCTTACAAACAGTGTACATTGCTCAGTGTACATTGTAAGCTCTCTGTGTTCCTACTGGCTGCTATTCCAAATGCTAGCCAAATAGCTTAATTTAAGAATTACAACATCTGCATTTGTATACTGAAGGACTTTCTAAAAAGATAAAGCAGGAGGCCAAATTCTGATCTCACTTATGTCACTGAATAATTTCACTGACATTAGAAAGAGCTGCTACAGACTTCCCTCCAGGATCACCGAGATCAGGATTTGTCCATTTGCTTTACTTATGTGCTGATATTTGCTTCAAACAGATCATGAGAACAGAAAAATAAATTGATGCTGACATTCCAAATATTTGCTCCCTATGAATGCTCAGACTGTGAATTCCATCTATAGTGTGCCTTAATTTCTATGAAAAACGGCATTTTATTGTTTCTCCATTCTCAAATCTACATCTTTAATAGATGGGAAATTGCATGAATATCTCCCTACACTGGCCTTTTCAATTTACAAGAATAGTATTTACAATTCAAAAGAATAGCAGGAAATGTCTAATAGACTTAGCACTTGGTCTCTAGGAAACGAGAAATACCATGCTAATCACTGAAGGCTGCACCTTAACTATATTAAAAGTGTTTAAGCAAGCATGAGAAAGTGTACTTTTCTGTGGGCAGTAGTACTCTGAACAGAAAAAAATACAGATATTAAAAGAAAAAACAGATCTGAAATCATTAATCTTATCAGTTGTAAACATATGAGCAAATCTTATTTTTCTGATGTAGACTTCAAAAGAAGGATGAGTAAGCTTAATGTGCACAAAAATTCTAAAAATTGTCTTGGACATCTTGAAGATGTTTATGACCTTTAAAAAAAAAGTTTTCCCTATCAAATATGTAGTTTACAGGTAAAATACCAAAGAATGTTTAACCTCAGCCCTGCAAAACCTAGTAACATTAACCTTGAGAGTTGTAAGTATTCAGGCGAATTGTATTCCACTGTTGTTGGCTGGTTGTTTTTTAAAAACCAGTAACCTTGATTTGCAGCTTGAAGATTCTGAAAATGATTTTACAAACCCTAAAACTCTCTAAGATTTTTTAAAAAAAGGTTTTCATATCAAATATATAGTTTACAAGTAAAATAGCAAAGAACATTAAGCTTCAGCCCCACAAATCCCAGTAAAAAGTAAAAGCCAGACCAGATGCTGTCATTTTCATGCACTTTTACCAACACTGACATGTGTTTGACCAATTTAATCCCGGAAATATACCTCTGCAGTCTTATTTTCTTCTGCTTGCCCTTAATGGCACATACATAACAGCATTAGCCTTCCACAGATGTAATGGATTAGTATAAACAGAAAATATAATCCTCAGTCTAAATGAGAAATGAAAACATTCATTTACTTGCTTTGGCAAACAAGAATAAAAGAGGTATTTTGTTACTAAGACAAAAAGTCACTGCTGAACATGTGCGTAGAGAAGAGCCACCTAACAACACAGGCACGCCATTTTTACAGGGTCAGGCTACTTGATCAGCAACTTTCCAGCTAAATTTATGCACAGAATTAGAAAATAATGAAAAATTACAGAGATAAATGTTTTACTTTGGTAACATGCTAACACTAGAGATAACAAAAGGGACAACTACAATCATCATTACCTGTTCTGAAAGTTTTCCGGGAAAAAAATTCCAAAGCATGGACAGTGCATTCGATACTCATATTACAGACACAGACAACACGGGTATCCTCAGTATATTTAATGGTTCTACAGAGCAAAACTACATCTTTCACCCTGCACAGACTCATGGCTGTATGAAGTAAAATGTGTGGAACAAGTGTACTTTAAGGTACTTTCACAAGAATCCGCTGATGCTGATATGTTCTCGTACCCTCTTTAAGTCTCTAAAAGTGAAACACAGACCACATAGTTTCCTTCTTCAGTCTCTGGCTGACACCATCGGAAGTTTCAAACTTCTTCACTGACTTCATAGATTTTAAAGTGCACTAGGTATGCAGAGGGAAAAAGTTGATGGAATTGGCCGTTTCAAGCAATAGCCCCTGCATAATGACGGCCGTTCTGCCCCTTAGTAGCCATCTCGTCTTGCTCTTACTGCAAGTCACTGTTAAGAAGCCCTTCAGGATTTGTAACAACTTGACCTATTCTCTTCATTTCCAACACATGTGCAAAAGATTTAAAAAAAAAAAAATTGTTGGTTAAATTTTTGTTTGGTTTTGGCACTGCCATACCAGCTTCCTTCCTTCGTGGTGACTCACCAGCGTAATTAATCATAGCAACCTGTGGGAGCAGCAAAGAGGGAAAGGACTCCCAATAAGAACATAAAGGACTGATATGGGCTACAAAATAGCCAAATAAGTGGAAGAACAGATCTCTTGCACACAGTTCACATCACGAGTCCCCCCCCATCTCCTCAGGGGTCACAAAGTGGCAGATGTCATATGGAAAGAGATTAAGTAAGACTGTGGGATAGACATAACCACTAACCAAACTGCTATACCCAACTGGAAATTAAAACTCACAATATGTATACCAACACAGGCAGGAAACAGAAATCTCTTGGAGTAACTATACAATTTTCACTTCGGCCACAAGAACCTGATGCGCTACAAAGGAGTCTGTATCCGTTCTAATAAAATCTTAAAGATTTAGAGTACTGCAGTCCAAACTAAAGAAAGCTGAACCAGTCAGGGACAGAAGTTACTGTGCATGTAACCACTATTACTGTAATTTTAGCTCAAACAGAAAATTTCAGTTTTCATTTCCAGAAAATCAGCCCAAATACAAACAAGCTTGAACCACACAATTTTGCAATGGGAAATTTCCTGAATTTGAGATCAGGTACTATCAATTGAGCTATCAGCCCTATTTAATAGTTCACAGCATCACGTTAAATAGCATCTTTGGCGTAGACAGGTAATGTATTTATGACATGGCAACATCTTGCAGTCTGAAGATCTTCTTTTAAAAGAAGACATATGTGAAGAACGGCCACTTAAAATAAGCCAACGACATGTAGATGCAGACGAGGAGTGCCACCAAGGCTGTGGAGCCTCCTTGAAAGTACTAGAACATGGGCAAGCTGAGCAAGACCCTTGCTGGGGCCCCGAGCACCTTACTCTGGCTGCCGATGTTGGGCGGACCACCAAGCACAGCCAAGGGAAGGCTGTGACAGAGCCAGCCCCAGCCCTCATCAGCCACTTTGGGCCAGGACCTGCGCAAGTGACCACCACCACCACCAAACTGTGCAGGACACTGTGGGCCCTGACCCAGCAGGCCAACGTCCTTTTCCCATGGCCCTGCCCCAACGTCGTGGGGCTGTGTTTGACACTGGTTCCCCTCATGAGGCCTGATCCTGACTGCCACCCACGGGCTGACATCCAGGCCTGGCCTTGGCCCGTCCCACTCCCAGGGAGGTGCCCGACACCCAGGGCTGGGCCTGCCCCTGGTTGCCCTACTCCTGGCTGGGGCGGTGGGATGTCCCTGGCCGGCGGGGACCTGCCCTGCCATGGGACACCCTGAACTGCTTGACCTAAAGTCAAAGGTAGCCCTACTTTGGGCCTCCTGAGGTCACCTTCTCCTTGAATTATTCAAGGATTTCATGACTTAAACATATTTTATTATTGCACCAATGCCAAGTTTCTATGGTACAGGAATCACAGGATCGTTTAGGTTGGAAGGGACCTCTTGAGATCATCTAAGTCCAGCCCCCAAGAAATTTTATTTTCTGGCAGTTTTAACAATGCAGGTATTGTTTACAGATTGTTTACCATTTATTGAAAGCTTTAAAAATCAAAGTATCTTAACAGCAACACACTTTTTTCCACCTTTCTCCTAAGTACATGGACTATTTTTAAAGCAAAGTAAGTGCATTTCTAGTCTTAATAGGTGTAGCTAAGAAAAGTCTCTGCACAGCTAGAGTACATAGCTAAATACTCCTAATTCCTAGTTACACTAAGCTACATACTCTTTGAGGGCTTATTCTGTTAGTAAAAGAGATTCAAGTTTGCAGTCGGAAGTTTAGTCCTGATTAATATATTGTTAATTATGCAAATGTATTTACATGTTACTGTAATTGTATTTACATGTTACTGTAATTATAAAAACAACAATTTCTTAAATAGAGCAGTAAATCCTGAGCTGCTTATCTGCTTTACTTCTAGCTGACTCAAAAAAGGAAGAAAGAGAGTGAGGCACCAAACTTCACCTTCAAAAAATAGTGCATTACAGCATTACTAGACCTTGTATAATTCTGCTATGAAATATCACGTGCATTCTGGAAAGAAATTCAACTCACACTAGATCATAATTGAAACAGCCCTTTAAATTATGGCATTTATCATTTTGACTGTTGGTAGAAAATTATAGTTGACCCCATGGCCTTGTGGTTATTTCATTACAAACAAAAATGTCTGAGCAATTGCTTGTAACAAAAATCTGATGTTTCTGGGTTTTTTGTCTTGTTTATTCTCTGCAATGAGACTTTGAAGCTAATACAACTTGAGCAAACTGCATTATATTTCTTTATAAGATAGCAGTAACAAGCAACACTACTATTTTGTTCTTAAACATCATTTTTCACGAAGGGATCTCAAAATACTTTTAAAAAAGGAAGGAAATGTCATTAACCCATTTTACAGGTAGATAAATTTCACAGATTTCAGTTTTTCTCTGCCTATTTCACATCCTCCTATGCAAGGAAAAACAATGGATACTATATTTAGCAGCAGCTTCCAAACTGTGGTCTGTGAGAATTCAGCAATTCACAGAACCCTATTCAAGAGTGCTTTTAGGGTGCCCTTTTAAAAGTACGTATTGAACCAGAAGTTCTGAAATTTGATAGCTGTTAATTAGGTCTCAAAATTTCGCAAGCCACTGACCATTTATACATGTTCCCATGTACCGTAAAGTGCTGAGAGATAGAAAATGAGATTCCCAATTCCAATACAATATTTTAGGCTACCTGTTAATAATTGTTACCCAATTTAGACTGAAGTTAAGCTGAAATTTTTCAGTCTCAGGAAATATTTCCTACCTCTAAAAGTGTTTCCTTTCACAAATTAAAGACAAAAATCAGTCATAAAAATCTGTGGAAAGAAGTATTCCAGTGTAATTGAACACTTTGGGTTTATTCTAACTGAAATTTTGATTAAAAAATGGGTTTGAATTGAAAATCAGAGCTTTTAAACTGAAATTTCCAAGGAAGAAATTTATCTTTTTTAAAAATGAGAAATTTATCATCATTTATTTTTGGAGGAAAATAAATCTGACAAATCTGCATTTTTGCATTGGGTGGGGAGGAGATAAATGTTATTAGTAAACACCTTTAGGACTCCCTAGTACAGTAATACTGAGTACCTCCATTTTTCGACAATGGACTCTCAGTATTCATGATCCCAAACAATGGCCTGGGGTTTCATATTCACAAAACCCACTCCGAGAGTCTAGTATGCCTCATTACCTGTCTCAGGCTATAGGAAGGTCTGTAGATTTAGCAATAATTTCAGCAACAAACGTAAATAACTATGTATGCAAATCCAAACTTCATTCAAGTTCCCAAACTATCTTAAATGTAGGGCTAGAAGACTAACTTCAGAAAACTTAGAAAAGAAGAAAAAAGAAAAAAGGTATCTTGAATTTGTAGTCTTTTTTTCCTCACCTCCATCTATTCATTTGTCATGCTAAATAGCAACAGCAGCAAATTTCATCAGCTTCAGATTCTGTCCCCTTCTGTTTTCTTTAATCATCAAAGAAATGACCGATAGTTATGGCACGTTTGTGTAACAAGTTTCATATCTAAAAGCTCAACGCTGTGTCAAGGGAAATCTTTGTACACCCAACCATCTCCTGAACGCTTCCTGGCAGTAGTAGAGCAGGTTTCCACCGAAAGACTGAGGAACAGGAAACAAAGTGGAATTAAATGTTTCCACATAAAGATTTGCAAGAGTTTAGCTGCTGAGGCAAATGGCTTTCATGGCTGTTTCAAAAGTCTGTAATACACATCTTCCACAGGAAAATAACAGAGTAAGTATCCTTCCTGCACTCTGTCTACAACTTAATATGCTGAAGCACTGAAATTATTCACCTCTATCAATCCACCAAAATCCACAGAGACGGAAGTCTGTTCCCCGTGTGCTACAGGGCTTTGTTCCCTCACGCTATAGAGCAGAGAGGAAAACCACACCCCACAGATGTAGGTTTGGAGAGCTGAATGTTGGCTGTTGGGCTGCAAATTCCTCTGGACATCAGCTCACTTCTTACACCACAAGCCAAAGAAGAAAAAGATCTTAGATTCACGAACAGCTTACAGTTGCCACAGTCTCCACCTGTGAGGCTGCCATAATTCAATTGTAAATTTTCTTGCTGGGAGACTGTGGATGTTCCTAGTCACCGTACCTGCACCCCTGCGCAGCCAGCTGTGCCTAGGTCTGCCCTACGGGGCTTGTCGGGGGGAGGTAAGGGGTAGCAGCAACGCAGTCAGGACTTGGAAGTGGGAGAGCTTAGCACTGCTTCTGCAAGCTCTCAGACCAGCAATGTAACTCTAAGCTCCCGGCAGCAGTTTTAGACTGTGTCAGGTCTGAAATAATGAAACCTGTTGTCCCTCAGCGTTAGGGCAATTTAGGTTTTAGTTATACAGCATTATTGTTGATACAAACATTGGATAACAAACACTGAAATGCTAGCTTATGAAATTTTCTGCTCTGTTGCAAACCTTTGAATATTTCAGGAATAAATATAACAATAGACAAACTGGATTTATTTTGAAATACGACCCTTCTAAATGATGAAGCTCAAGAGTTACAAAAAGAGATAACAGAATTCAGCCACACAATTTGTAACAAAAAAATACCTGCAAGTTTAAATCCCTAGCTACTACTGAAAAAAAAGATGTCACAGGAAACATGTAACAGGAAACAAGTAATCACGCAAGTACTAGCCAGTATTCTGTTCATCTACGTCAATTTTAAATATTAATACTTTTATTCACAGGCTATCTACACAAACAGAACCAGGGCCAGAAGAAAGAAAATTTTGCTTCATGTTTATCTTTGATACAATCTTTTCAGGATGAAAAGGTCTTCAGGGGTCCCCCTCAGTACCGGAACACAACCTGCTTTAGAATTCAAAAGAGAAAAGGAAGAACAGAAAAAAAATCCCTCTTCTACCACTCAGAGAAAAGCTTTGGGCCATGTAGAAGATGCTATATAATTCCTAACTTTATGGTTACTTCTGTAACCATAGTTTGCATTTTAAATCTAAATTTTGGCTGTTGTATCAAAAGACACAACTATTTCTTCTATAGTAAGCACATGGAAGGTGACTGCCCGTATTTTTATCTCAGGATGTAATACATAGACATACAAATTAAAACAGAATTTAACCGTTTCATCCACTATGATCTTCATTCTGTACAGAAGTGAACCTCAACGCATCTGATACAGGGAAAGGACATGTGAATAACAAAAAACAAGTCCTACCTACTTACTTCCTGTAAATCCTATCAAATACCAAACCCAATGCCAACAACTATCTCAGCCATGGAAGCCTTTAAAAGTACTTTCTAGTGATTAAGAAAAGGAGCTATTTTACTAATACGCTCGCATTCTCCAGTACTGATGCTGCTACTTTGGACTGCTGAAGTGTTTTCCAGGGCTCAACTTAGAAGTCATAACCAGATAAGGAGTTTGCAGGAAGTAAATGTGAAATAAATCAAAATCCTACTGACCTAACTTACTTGATGGCAAAAACAAATAAACAAGAACATCTGTTGGTTTTTTTGTTTGTTTGTTTGTTTGTTTTTTTTAAGATGTAAGTATTCTACATACCTAAGACTTAACTTGAAATCCAGATGATTTTATACGTAGTTTCTCACTTAACCGAATGAAGTTGAATTAAAAGAAAGACAACTTGAAATATATTTAATTGCCCACAGAACCAAGACAAATCCCAATAGCAATGACACCCAAACTGCATTTCACATGCCGTTGCTTGACCTGGCAATAGGAGAAGGGTGCTCATTTCTGATTACTATTAAAAATATGGGCAGTCAAACATGTTTTATAAAAGAACACCTTCATGTGGAAAAGCTGGAAGTTATTTTAAAGTCATAAAATCCTTTTTCACATTTTAACTAAAAAAGTGGATGCAATTCAATTTCATAATGCAGTTGAGACTCCTGCAAAATATTTTGTAAGTATAAAAGCATTGGCTTTATCTCAGCATTCAATATACATACAGAACTGATCCATTAATAGTGTTATATCTATAGCATGTGACAACGTAAGTGCTTTAACTGAAAAATTCACGTTTTTTCATGTACCTACATGTTGCACGAGTGCTAAATATACTGCAATACCTCTTTTTAGCAAAACGCATCTTGTAAGGAAAGCCACAGTGGAGTAGCGTTATTAAAAAGCCATGCATCCCCACAGTTCGGGTGGAAACACACTTTGTAAACTAGTTGGGGAAGGTTCAGCAGAGGAGCCGCCTGAGGCCCAAGGGACGTTCCCAGGGGACCCAGCACCCACTCACAGGGACGGCAGCAGGAAGGATGGGGAGCAAAGACCACCCCAAGGGCTGAATCCCTCCTCCAACTCTGCCAGGCAAGGAAACCGGCAGAGAGCACGCAGGGCAGTGGGGAAGCCGGGGCCACCTTTCTGTCACCCTCTGTCACTCCCTGTGGCAGCAGGCGATGTGGCAGGTCAGGGGGCCTTGTACCCTGCCAAGGGGAGACCAAGGGCAAGACCTAGCATCTGGGGTGGCAATCACTCGGAAACACACCGCTCAGCCGTGGCTGGCAGCAAAAGTGGCTTTCTTGGGCAGCCCCAAGGAAAGCTATCCCAGCAGCCGTAGCCCTGGCGCTGTAAGGAAGAGGGATGCTTGTATGTGGAGGAAGGAGAGGGGCACTACTCTTGCAAAGGAGAAAGGAGGCCACGAGTGCAAGCAAGAACTATTTTAGCGGAGGATTTAATGTTACAGAGAGAAAGAGCGTGCGAGTCATCTGAAGGGTCAAACAGTAGGCACTGAATTTCAGAAATAAAGCATTTTGTCTCCAGGATTATGTACTACAAGCTGATTGGCAGGCTAGGGCTCAAGAAAAGAAAAACAAGAAGGCACAGACAGTAATCTTTCATTAGATCCTCGGGGCGGGGGGGGGGAGGGAAATCAATCTACTTCTGCATGTTTCCTACCAATCGGATAGTGATGCATATATACATACATCTATGGGAGGGCTGAATTTTAAATAGTAGAATATGCACTTATGTGAAAAGTCTATAGCTGCAGATTTTGCCATAGTTTCCTGGATTTTTCTAGTTTTATCAACCTGTTAAATTCTTAATTAATTACACAAATAAACATAAACAAGAAGGTGAGTAAGAACACAGACGGCAAACCATAAAAGCAAAATTAGCTGAGACTGAGGGTCCATATAGGCAAGCACCTCAGTCACCAACAGTGGAAAACCAAGAACTGGGCAAGTATGTATGAGCTGGTGCAAGTAAGAACCCCCTCAATTATTTTAATCTCAAAGGTTATCCCAAGGCTGATGTATTTTTTTGTTTAGTAACCACATATAGATAGCTCTTTCGAGTACTTAGGCCCCCTGAACTCAAGCAAATATTTTTCATGTCATTCATGAACATAGTCCTTGTTCTGCAAATAGTTCTGGAAGCACTTTCCAGGTAAAACATCTCTAAAGCATCATTGACTCTGAACTTACAGAAAATTTATCACTGCATATGCAAAAGAAAAGTGACAATTATTTCTAAAAGTCAGAATATTAGGGGAAAAAAACCCAACTTTGTCATATGCTTATAAGAAGGCTAAAAGAATAACACTTGCGCACACAGAGGAAAAAAGCTAAAATTTGCTCTTAGAGAGGAGAGGACTAATTATGAATGTCTTACAGTTAAACAACAGTTGCCATTTGACTATTAACCTGAAGATCTTTCATTATTGCAAAAATGCACGCTGTCACTACAGACTTTTCTGTTATTTTCTTACAGAGTAAATTGCAGATAATTTCCTACATACAGAATTGGCAGCCAGAAATCTGTTGTTTAAAAATTGTGTAAAATTGGGTGCCATATGAAAACATTGTCAGTAGAAAGCTTAAGATACTATTTTCCAAGTTGCTTTTTGTAAATCATGGTTTGTACATTTTTTACCTGTTTTTTCTTGCTACTGCTATGAAGTATATACAAATACATTCAAAATACTTCAGAGGTGAAAAAATGCATGGAAGATTCGGGTCCAGAGAGACAGAGCTGACCCTGAGGCACAATTCTGCTCTCCCATTTTGGAAGTAATGCTAAGACCTTAAAACCCATAGGGAAAGAGGGGTGGGGGAGGGTTGGACCTTATGTCATTACCTAGGCAATTGGGTTAAAGATTACAGAAGAACAAGAGAACACGTTTTTAGCTTTTGTATGAAAAGCTGAAGCAGTCTCGGTTACAAGAATTTGCAACTCTAATTCACATCTTTCTCATGTCTGGAAGAACCTAAGGGCTGCTTAAACTGAACAGGAGAATTAAATTAAAACATTGCCCTTTGTATACAAACATTTCAGCAGCTTTTAACTTGTTTGTAACCACAACTATTTCATTAAATAATCTTTATGGGACAACCAAGAATCTGGGCCATTACATCAGCAATGAGTAGCAATTTCTCTTATTTACCTCAAATCAGCTTCACTTTGATACCACTGTTTAATCAATCCTGTATGTATCATAATTTATTGCTTACTGTGAGAATTGATTTTTCCATATACAGGTATATCTAATTCCTTGAGGCATCTTTTGTCAATTTACTGGCAAAACTAAGTATGTTCAGTTAAAAAGTAGCTTTTGGCATTGCTAACTTGTTTGTAGCAGGACAAATACCCATCAGTGGTTATTTTCTTGTTTATAGCCTGAAGTCCTGTTTGTAAAAAGAAAAAAAATACACAAAAACAACCAACCAAACAACCCTTACCAAAAATGCACAAAGCCTTACTTTATTTCAGCTATTGTGTAATCCGTTATTTGATAAGCAAAGGCAATTTTAATTTAGTAGTCTCAAAGATTTTTGATAACCTCCAACAAGCCAGGAGCAGGCCTTTGTAAAGCATCGATAGAACTTACACATCCTACCTGCAAAAACTGCATTTCCAAGCACCAGGCAAACACTGCCCAGTTTGCTAACACAACACAGCTTATATTTTTATTTACACAGGCAGTGAAACAGGCCTTATCTAGCACTTTTTGTGATTTTCTGTTCATTTTTGCCAGAAAGCAATGCTAATATTTTTATTCTGTTAACTTCACCTCCCCACTGTTCACCTTCTTTCTACCATCACTAGTAGCTGTCCCCTCCCTGCAAGCAGATCAAAATTCCATGTTCTTCCTACGAACCCCAAATCATAAGTTTCCTGAAAGCCCCAGTTCTTTAACAGTTTAAAAAGTCATTTAGACACAGGATCGCCTTCCTATAGTGATCACAAGTCTGTGTACCTGCTTTGTTTAGTTACTCTAGGTTTTCAGGAACACTCGTAAACGATACCATGGAACAGGTTCCAGGGGGCAAAATGTATATAAAATGTAAAAATCTGAGGCAGGCATGGGGAAAAAAGATAGGACATCTTGAAGCCAGCCTTAGCTTCCCTGCTGAAGAAGTGGAGACAGCTGTTTGGGCAGGGATCAACATAACTGAGCTGCTAGCTCCCAGCCACTGGAAATTTGTGTGTGTGTACGCTGCTCTGCTTCAGCTGTCATGAAGCTCTTTGAAAACAAACTAATGAACCATTAAAACTTCCCGTGAGGTAAATAGTTATCATCCTTCTTTCACAGATGAGTAAATAAAGATAGTAAATAAATAGCTGGTCTGAAGCCACAGACAGAATTCAGTAGTTCCAGAAACAGAATACCAGCTTCCATGTTTATATATTCCTTTTTAAGAGCTTCTATCCCACTCTGCTTTTTGGTTCAGAGTAGCCTGTTACTGCTTCCAGCTAGCACACTTAGCTCAGATTCACAGAAAAACCTCACTAGGGAACAGAATAATGTATATATTGTACAGTGTACTATAGCACAGAGATCCCTGAGCTGGACCCAGAACAAGCAGCAGGACAAGCGCATCAGCACAAAGTAATTTGTTAGTAGAATAGAGGGAAGACTCAAAAAATTGTTCCTGCAGAGGTCAGTTTTTAGGCCATGACAGCATCAACCATCTCATTTGCAGCACAAGCACCTTCCCACTATGCTCTACTACCTGCTGCAGGCGGTAACTTACTTCATTAGCAGTCTGACACCTAGCTCTAGAATGAAATTCCAGCCCAAGTTATTTAAACTGTAACAGCACATTGCCCGACAGACCAGCTTTTGTGCTACTCAATTACATCCACATGAACCAGAAGCTCAGCACAGGTTTCAGATGGACTACTGATTAATCTTTTCAAAAAAGAGAAGTGCCACGAGGAGCACAGAAGAGCCACTAACTGAGCTGCTGTAACTGGGGCTGCGTTTATGCTCTGGACTTCTACGTAGGAGCTGAAACCTTACTACTACTTCTGCAGAAGGTAAATAAGAAAGCTTTGTATTCCAGGAACAGCAGCAGGAAAGAAGGTAGCATAAAAATGATACATTTGAGAAAGAGTACAACTCTCAGCAGCAAATCGTGGCCAAGCAGAAAGAAAAATACTCTGATTACTTAAACTATTTATGAGTAGAATACGACCAGTCACAAAAAGCTTGATGGAACCACAAGAGGCTGCTTGATAAGGATGGCTACACAATATCACGTGCGGCATATAGAAATGGAAATGAAGGTACATCATCTTCAAAAATAAAAACTGGGTGACACTTGAGGGCACTGCACTTAAGAATGGGGAGAAATTCCTTCTTTTATTTCATGGGAAGGCAGAAAGTTAGCTTATTTCTTACTGCGTGTGTATAATGCAGAATTAAGAAAAATCACAGTCATCCCCTCCTTCCACATTCTATGCCTCTCTCATAATGAAAATTTGAAATGAAAACTTGTAACATATAAAAGCAGGAAAGTATAATTTCTGTATTCAACAATGTAATGTTTTAAAGCATTAGAATTTGAATTGTTTTACAGTAGACGCATTTAAAGATTTTTACTTTCCAAAAGATTTCCTTAAAACTGGCATCTTTCCGGGAAGTGTTTTGTATCTTTACTTCACTTTTCTACTAGAAAAACGTGTAGGAATTTAAGAATGACATAGCACCTAGATCCATTTATGGGTATCCATTTGAAAGTCTGTATACAGTTCGTTTACACAAAACAGTTTTTAAGACTGAAGTGACAGTTCAAAGCAACGAAGCTTTGAATTATTTTTTTTTTAAATAAACTCGGTTCTGCAATGGACAAAATTTCCAAGAATCCAGATGTGGTCCTTAGGCATACCAAGGAAAGATGGGAAGATACTGATGTCCCTCTTTGGGTGTTGTTGTATTCCCTTTGCAAAATTGCACTAGTCCACTGAATGGAACTTAGGTGTTCGATCAGAGAGCTTGGCATATAGGAATAGCCATCAGGGGCAGGGCAAAGAAATTGTAAAGAAACAGACATATCAGAATGATTAAAGCAAAAGCTAAGAAAACCCCAAAGCATACTGATTTGCAGAAATGAAATATTCACAGAAGTCAACCATATAGCCACTCCTAAACATTATCTTTCTTTAGCGATCCACTGCACACCTAATAAATATGATGGTGTGTCTACGTATTTATGCAATATTGCTCTGTGAATGTGCATACATTGCCTTTCATATTTCACTACACCTGTGCATGGTCCGAGGTAGTATTAAATTGCTCACTCTATAACATATTCCAAGGTCTTGAAAAAATTTTCAGTAGACAACCACTGAAATACCTGGTAGCTTGGTAACATTAATATACCCATATTCAAAAAAACCCAACCAAACAAAAAACGGGCTTAGTGTGTTTTCTACTAGAAAAATAAAAAGTCAGAACACATACACATTTAGGAGCAACTCTTCCAGATGACAGTTTAAAGAGTTTGCCAGACATAGTTAAGGAGCACTGATAAATTAACATGAAAATGACTGTATGACACTATGTTTTCTGTTTAGTGGATTAACGGACAACTTTAGCCTATTAGTATTCTCAGTGTTATATACACATCATATCACCACTAAAAATACAACTTCTGTAATTTTAACTTTAACTCCCAGATAAACAAGACTCCTTTAACATGACAGCTACAAGCATTTATGAGAAAATAAGTCTTCTAAGCGCTCATGTAACAGAAGCCATATGCAGAGACACATACCAGCAGCAGATAAAAATCTTACTACACTGTACTCAATTTCCCCAAGATACGATTCTGTTCTGTTTTCCAACACAAAAGAACCACTACTCATAGGAGCATGTTTCTCACGTGGTAAAATCAGGTACATGACTTAGATTGAACCTAAGCGTAGTCACAAAGAGGAGCATTTGGGAAACTCCAGTGGGGCTGTACACACTAGCCAGGAAAAAGACATTTACAGAAGAACTTCAAGGGAGAGGGAGTTGTGTTTGAAAACATCACTCCCTCATCACAAATGTGTAAAGTGCATAAAAATTAAAACAAAAATCCACAACAGTCTGTGGCTTATCACATTATAATGCATATTCTTCTTTTGGTTACCGTGTTCCTGTTTTAGTGCTAGTTTTCACAATACTGTTATACTGAATTTAACATTTTAAACACCTAAGCCTTTGACGTATTAACCATATTCTGCTAAACACTTCAAAAGACAGCTCCACAGAGTGGAGAAACTTAACGCCAGAGAAAGCAGTCAGATCTTTACAGAATTCACCTCCTGTAAGTCTTGAAAGAAAGGGCAGTCTCTGAAGAAAATGGATTGGGCAAGCAATTTTTAGTACGCCCTTAATCCAAAAAAAGTTCAAAACAAAAGTACAAGCAGATTGGGTTGTCTCTCTGAAAATAATACCTTTGCATGCCATAGTATTTCTTCAATACAACTTTGATTTGGCCAGAACATTACTTTGAGTTTTCTTTAGCAGACCTTCTTTGAAAGGTGGGAATTTCTAAAGCACAGACTTCAGTTGTGAGTCATTACTATTGTTTCCTTTAAATTTTCTCACCAGCTCATCCTGCATCACTTCCCTTGTTCTCATGAATGAGCAACAGTAATGGAAACATATCCATTGGTAAGAAAGACTGAGAAAACTATTGTGATAGATTTTCAGATGCCCTGTCAACAAAAAGTTAACATTTATTTCTAGTTGCTAACTTTTAAGGTTGTAGGCAGGACTTAAGAAAATTTATTTCCTTCTTTAATACAAAATTATTTAAACTTTGCAGCCATGTGACTTTTTAACAGCAAATAAAATGCACCCATCTTGTGTGACATTGTTTTACGATCCATTACAGTAAAAAGGAAAGGGAATACGATTTTAATCTTAAAAATAATATGCCATTTGTGTAAAGTCAATGCATCATCAAGGCTTCATTTCCCCATAGCATCTCTGCATTTCAGCACGAGGGGAAAAAAAAACATCCTTACATACCATGAAATCTTACCTCCCTTCAAGATTAATGGGCACTAGCCCGTACGTACATTGAGAGGTCACTCGACCCCATCTGTTGTGCAATAGCCAGGCGCACTGGGATAAGCGGAGGAGACTGAAAAGCTTAGTTTCCCCTCTATAATTCATTGCATGCAATCTTTGTGTTGTGGGCCCTTTGTGCATTATGCCTGTGGAACTCCCTTTGATACCAGTGGAATTTCTGAGCACGACACGAGTGCAGTACCGTCACATCAGGCCCTGTCAAGAGCTGTTTTCCTGCAGCCAGTTCCCCCACAGTTATTGGGTCCCTCATAATACTGGATCTGGAGGTTAAAAAACAAACACACACCCCCCAAAAACAAACAGAAAAGAAACCCATGAAAATAAGGGGAATGGTCTAGTTTTACTAAACACATGCAAGCTTTAACAGATTGCAGCCTAGACACAGTGCTACTCAGCTACCAAGAAGGACAGCGGATGCCAAGATCTTTCAAGTTGCCCTTTTATGAAGGAGCCCTATGACAGAAACTCTTGACCGGAGTGCAATTTCTGTTTCACTCTGACTACCGATAGTCCTCAAACACAACTGACCACAAACACTGCTAACACTTCTCTCCTTTCACGATTATAAATACACGATTTTTAGGGAGCAGCCTTGCAACAAGATTATCTCTCTTCTCATTTGCTGTGCTTTTATCCATGAAAACTGTCTCAAAAAAGCTGTTTTCTCATGATGTTAAAATCTTGCTTGTCTAGTTGAGACGAAAGCCCCCAGTGCTATATGTAACATTGCCATCTAGTGACATTGCAAGGATGTTTTCTGCTGATAAACTCCTCTCAAGTCACTTTTTTCCTAATGAAATCTAGCTCAGTGTATTAGTTTAGTGTTAATAAAAGATTATTCGAACCATTAATGTAGTTTAATAAGAAAGGAAATTTTATTATTTGATTGATTTTAGAATATTTCTCACTGTTTGCATTTCCATGATTAGCTCTTCAGAAGTCTGGTTGGTACTTTTTAATATCGCTAATGAAAAAGACCTTTCTATCAGTAGGAAGTAGAAGCTAGTATTTTTTCCTTCAGAAAGAGATCACGCAGGACTATTTGCATAGTCGCAGACCTTGCTGTTAGTGATCTGAACAGCCGTACGCATTTTTACTTCTTTTACATTTAAAACTGAACCTTCTCCTGATGCGTGTCTTGCATGCCATCACCTTAATCAATCCCAGGTACTTTCAAATCTGTAAACGTACGACCCGAGAGCTGAAGTGGAAAAGCCAGACTTGAGCCAAAAATGAACGGGCTGGCGCTGAGGATCAGCAACGTACACCCACTGCTGGGTTGCGGCCTCCCCTTGGGCAGCAGTTAGTCCCAGGGGGTGAGGTGAGCCGAGCCGCAGTAAATCCCCCGCAGCCGGAACGAGCGGCAGAAGCTGCTCCAGCACCGTCTTGCTAACGCCATAAAAGCTCTAGGGAGCCACAGCCAAACTCCAACCGGAGAGTAAGCCTGGCACGCTCCCTCCCCTCAGCTTTCCAAGCCCTGTGGTGTGCGCCCCAGCCCTCCCAGCCCTGGCGAGGTCTCACTGCACTGCCTCTGGCCGCTCTCACGACAGGTTCGTAGCTAACAGTCCCACGAACGGAGGACATTTCCAAAGGGCCTGTCACAGTTTACACAAATTAATTGGTTGACAGGGTGACCGTTGCCTGTCTCTTTAGGTGTTGTTTGTTCCAAGCAATCTTTGAAACACCGCTACTTGCCGCAAGTTTTCTGCGCATGCTGGCGGGGTGGGACGCCCTGTCCGAGTTCTTTTCAGGCTTTGGACCCCGCCGCTCAAGGTGACCATTCGGTTGAACTTCTTGCAGTTCAGAGACGAATGAATGAGGTTCGAATGAAAGAAATGGAAAGCTAACCACGCTAGCCTGGCAAGAAAGTAATACGGAGCACCATAAACTGCTAAGTGCAGCGTTAAGCAGATACTAATTGATTCTCTATGCGTGACTAAAGGAGTAGTTATACTTTATTCATTCAGAGAAAAACTGCCTTTTATCAGTAAGCTCTTTACTTCCTCACCTCTTACTTGGTACTACAGGGGCATCAGCCCTCGAGCCAGGGTGTGAGAGGTGGAGGAAGTATACAAGGATTTTCTTCCAAGACTGTTACCTTTACACAAAGTCATCCTCTGTCATATCTTACCTGGGCACTTGCAGCATGCAGCACTTTCAAAGCGGTTTATGAACACTATTGATCCCTATTTGTAGCAGACCTAGTCTTTATCTTTCCATTTTGTTTTTGATCAGAAAGCCTTTCCTAGTGCTTGTGCCCGAGGGAAAACCCCACAACATTCTGCAACAGGCACTAAAAAGGCCCAATAGACATAGTCCTCCCTCTTTCTTTCACATATATACAGAACAGAATATTTTCTTCTGCTGGTTATTTTGGTCCTTTTCATTTGTAGTGGCTAAAGTTGGGTAGGGAGAGGATAAAAATAGTGCTTTGCTTCTAATACAGTGGGAACTGTCAAGGCAGCAGTTCTCATTTCATGCTCAATCCTTTCTGTTGTTTTTAACCAAGACTGCTTTGAGCCTCATGTTGCTGCAGCACTAGGAACTGACTTGTGCCTTGTCTCCTCGGGAAGCAGCTGTTCCCACTTAGCAGGGGTAGATGCTCAGAACACAGACGTTTACCTTAAAGAACGGGGTCAAAGCGGTTATCTGTATAGAAATACCACCCCACTTCAAAGGAGAGCTATTTGCCCTCCACTGCCCAAATATTTAGGAAAAATATTTTTATTTTGTTTCCTACAGGAAACATTTAACAGGCAGTTAATAAATGCACTGAAAATTGCCTTAAATATATTCACGACAACAGCAGAGCATCAGAAAGATGATGCTGTCCAGTCTTGTTCTTTACAGCAACCCCTACCCATACAATTCAAAGTTGAAAATTTTGACTTAAATTTACAATGAATTAGGTTTCAAAGTGCTTGTAAGACAACCAACCTCCTATATATTTTAAAACTCTACACCACAGTTTTTTCATCTGCAACTTCTTCTTTGGTCCATGCAAGATCTGTAGGGGAGCCAAGAATAATATTCCAGAGACCTGACTCCATCACAGACTTTAACTGTAAGGATCCTTTCATTTGCAACAGATGACTGGTCAAATCCCAGGGATAAACTAAACAGTACTATCTTAAATGTCACCAGACATTTAGTGTCTGGAGAAGACAAATGCAAGGATGTCACTTATGTACACCATTTTGACTCATTTTTTACCATATTATATATGGCATTCATAAATATGTCAAATATTCAAAAAGATGTCACATTAAGATTAAGCCCAGCACTATTTAACACACAACACCCTGAAGAGTCATTCATTAAATGAGATTTTTTCAAGTCAGACGGGTAACAAGCCTCACAATAGCGTTATATACCTAAATTTAAAATCAAAGCTTCTTACAGCCTACTGTGAAAATGGACACTTTTCAAGCTCAGTTGTTTTGTAAAGTGAATGCCTGACATCTGCTGGTAATTATACAAACTGTATATTGGTGAATCAAACTGTCTTTAGTTTAGTTTTTAGACAAAGGAAGATGCTTTAGAATGTATAAATTATTCAAATAAAAAAGATTTAAATTATTACAATCATGATGTAATGACGTTTAAAAACCGAACTGTGTCAATGTTGCTTTTACTTGTTAGATGCAAGACAGTGAGTGTCTTACAATTCCCTACAAAATTTTCCTGCAGGAGTGATCAAATCCAGTCCTCAGAAAAAGTTTTTCCCCAATGTGATTTTTGTACACATTCTTTTTAATAAATTAGCAGAAGGAATTTTAGTGCTATTGTACTTCACATTCCCTTTTGCTAAGATTGAACATTTTTTAGATATTTCCCCACTGTTCTGTAATATTTCAGTCATGCTAGCAAAAATTACAATTGCTAACTGAAACAACAGGACTGCAGGAATGCCCATTAAAATACTGACGTCCCATCTGTGATGAAGGCTACAAAATATGTCTTTATTTAAGAAGACTTCTTAGGAGCCAGAAGAGACATCAGAGAAAATAAAGGATATTGCACTAGAAAAAGCAGCAAAAGGGGACTGCCTCAAAATTGATAAACTGAAGGCTTTCAGTTTTCCACCCTTTCACGAGTGGCACAGTTCTTTTCCAAAAATTTGGGGACTTACCAGTATAAATAAGTAGGACTCTGTTTTACGGTATCTAAGCACCTGTGATTTTATGAAGCAACTGTGTAAAACAATGTCTTGGTAAAACAGAATTCAGAAACTAATTTTGTGCGTGAAGAGGTCAGCATATCAGAATGGAAATAATCCTGCTGGATCACAACCAGAAAACAGGAGAGAAAGAAAGAATGAACACGGGAAAATGGGAAATTGTAAAACAGTTTACGAATTCTTTAATAGGAAGGTAGCAAATAAAATGCTTTTTCTGACAAAGTTTAGAGGGGAAAAAAAAAAAAACCAAACAAACCAAAAACCTCAGTACTTCCAAAGTTAGCAACTGATCTTTACTGAAAGCCTATATGGGTATCAAATAGCAGAACTCCTTCAGCCACAGAAACTGATCATTCCAAACAAAAATAAAATTTTATTTGACAGGATTTTCTCTTGCCCTGTAGAAGCATCACCATGAACCCAGTGAAACGAAGAAGAAAAAAAGTAAAAGCTATTGCCTCCACCCATTTTGTTTTCTCATTTTTCCTCTGTACCAACAAAACCAATGAAATAGAACTAAAATCTGGTAGAACATCTGTTGAAACCCTATACCATAATGTGCAGTTCTGCTGGTGTGCAATGTAAAAGCTATAGTTTGCTACAATACTGCCAAAAAGCGAGCATTAAAAAGTTACCTTGAATTTAATGACAAATGTATATCGGTTTTCTGAAGGCAATCTGCAATTCTCTTTGACAGAAGGAAAACAACCAAAACAAAAAAAAAAGCGGGGGGGGGGGGGGGGG
>JAVKLA010000053.1:8120954-8137166 GCA_034782735.1 Sagittarius serpentarius | reverse complement strand
AACACAAAAAGAATTTAAAATCAGAGCCAGCAACAAACTTTACTTGTTGGCTCCAGGAAAACAAGTCATTTATACCTCCTATAGCTCCCCAGGTGCAAAAGTGTTAAATTGATGTCTCAGCCAGTAGAACTGGGCACACAAGTCTCAGTGTTTGACACTGGCTCCCCAGACACATAAGCAGCACTGAAAACAAAATGCTAAAATTCCCTGGTATTGACCAGTTCTTGAAGGATTACACTGAACTATAGCTACACAGGTATACCACACGTAATTATTGTGTCTCCCTGAAAGGATGACAGTTTGTTATGTAAAATACACATGGAAGGTCCACATTATTTGTTTTCTTTAATACAGAAAAATCAGAAATTTTATAGTATTTGAACAATTCCTCCTTCTGATGGGATAGGGAGAGCATTAAAGACACAGGAGTAATGAATTCATGACGTTATTATTATGCCAAGTATCCAGGAAAAAAACCAGACATGCCTCATCTGAAGATACCCACTGACTTTGATGAATATTGATGGATTCCTACATGGAATTATCTGACTTTGAGGAGTGGCCTACTGTCCATTTCAGGAAGTCAGCAGCTACTTTTCAAATGTCTGATCAATAACTTATAAAAATGGGGGACAGGGGAAAATGATAGTGCTGATTATTCACCAAGTCCAAGACAACACCTATACGCTCTTCTGTCACAAAAAGCTTCATAGCTTCATTAACTTTTTATATCAATATCTTTTTGGAAGATTTAAATATTTGCAAGGACAAATCCCGTCCATTTTAAGAAAACGAAAAATGTTAAATCTGCAAACCCTTTTACCTTAGAGATTTCAAACATATTATAGCTTAGCGTTATTCTGGAATAGCGTGGTAGGGAGTTGCTTTACCAGTGTTTCCACTTACTTGTTACTCTTTTTTAAACAGCAAAAAGAAGGTTGGCTGTTTATATAGCAAGGAAGTGCATTAAAAATCAGCTTGTCAAGATGCAAAAAAACATTAAAATCTACAAACATATATCCTATATCTGGGTCAAAGGTGTTATTTTGAAGTCTAAAACTAAGTGGCAGCACATTCCTGAAGCAGCACAGACTTCTGCTTTGATACTTTCCAACCAAGCTTGTAAGAGACACACTTCACTTCCTTGCAAAATTAACTTTATACCCTGTCATAGAGCTATTCTCCAAATACAGAACAAGAATGATTATAAACTTTATCACAGAGTTAAGGATTTAAATTACTTTCTAGACATGAGGATTTTTTTTTTCTTTTCTTTTTTCCCTTCTCTTTTTGACAGAAAGATGGCAAGTCTAGATGTCAGAGCATCGAAGAACAATTGACTACTCTCTGTGCTTTTTCTAAGACACAGCACTGCTTCATTTGGAGCTATTCAGAATTTTTATTTCATCCACCTTCTTGGATTTCTAGCAATTGCAAGCAATGCATTTCCTAGACCCAAACCCAAGGGCGAAACCCCACAACTACAAGTATGAAATATTTATTGACCTTATTTACGTGAATTTCTGCCTGTACCGAACCAGTATTTTCAGTGACATATTCTAGATTGCATGTAACATTCTTCAACCACATTCAGCTTGAGAGCAGAAAGTTCCTTTTAAATATAATTATTGGCAAAAAGCACTTGAGCATCATTAGAAAGTAGTAGTTGTAACACTTCCTACTCAGTGCGGGACTATTACAGCATCAATTAGTTCAGTTGAAATCCAGTTTCAGATCTGTACTTCGGATTATGCAGATACAATTGCTCATGTCCTTATATTGCACGGATTTATGCAATGGGATGCTGACAGGGAACAAGACTAAATTAAGTACAATACAGGAAACTTGCACTAATTGTGAAGAATATAAATATCGCATAAACCTACTGATTGTTAAATCAACATCTTACCATTAAGAATCACAAAGGCTATAAAAGTAGCCAGAGTCATCTTTAAGTCCTTCATTTGACCAGTTGTTCAAGACATTAGTATCTGGGTTTCTAATAAAGATTAATTGGATGGGGTGGTGGGAAATTAGAAGTAAATATTCAGTTACAAGTACTTCATGAAACAACTTACTGTCGTTGTCCAATATTACATTCTGCTTTTACATGTGTACACAATTTAAAAAGTCTAGATAGCAACAAAACCAAGAATAATAAAAGTGTCTGAGCGATCATCCCTTCATCTATTCTTCTCCCCTAGTTGCCCCCCCCCAAAAAAAAGAGTATTTTAGTTAGAGATTTATTTTAACTTTTCTCAGCGTCTAGAGCTATTGCTACCAGCTCTGTGCTCCTAAGACTGTATTCAGCAAATAACACTCTGTCCCTCAAGCACATTGCCGAGGTCATATCCACTGCATAGATCTGAGGAGTTAATGGATCTATTGCCTAAGTTTTGGCAACTAAGCCACCAAAATCTTAGGACCCTACTTCAGTTTTGCGAACTGCTCTCTCACCCTTTGTTATGGCCTGTAATTTTAACTTTTGAAACAGTTACCTGGAACATGAATTTACCACTTAGTGGATCAACTCATACACTCAGGTCAACTGGGATAGTTTCACTTGCATTACTATGATTGCATGAACGCCAGCCCGCAACCACAGAATCTTTCCCACCTCAGCCCCTCGGCACGTAACCTAGCTGCTGCCCCGTCGGCGTGATGAGGGGGACACCGCTTCAACCCACCTCCCATTGCTGCACTCCCCGTCCCCGGGGGGCAAGGGGCCGCTGATAACCGCATCAACGGCTTACAACACAGGTAGGGAATGCTGTCTTCACCAAAACCCACAAGAGAAATACAAAGTTTGGGTACGCTCTCCAACGGGCCAACCCAATCTATACCATCACCTTTCCCGGTGGTAAGATCTATCAGATATAAATCATCCCAGACAGACACCGGCGTAAACTGTTATTTCCAGCAAAAGGCCCGTATCTTCCTAGAAAATCTGTGTTAACCTTAGAAAGTTTTTCTTGATGGATGAGGGGGAAGATTCAGACTTAATATTCAAACACATATACTTCATGAAAACAGATTCTACTCCCACCCCCAGTAGATGTAACACTTATTTTTCTTCCCATGTACAGTAAAGTAATATGCATTTCAAGACCTAGAACTCAGGTACTTTTAAATGCACAATCCTATAAGCCACATTTTGTAAAAAAACAAAACAAAACCAAAAAACCAAAACCCCACAACCCTGATTTCCTATTCTACACTTCAAGATGTGGAGTGAATATACAGTCTCCACTGTCAAAACACAGAGTACCCCAGCTCTGACTTTTCTAGAGCCAGATACACAGGGAGAACAATGCAATATGATTTACTGACTACCTTTGCTTGAATCTCCAAGCAATTACAGCTTTTTATGCTGAGCATAATCTCTAAATTTCATTAAGTATACTTCCTATTCTATCACCTACGCTACTAATGAGAATAGTGAATAGCATGAAAGCCGGGATAAAGCAAAAGAAAGAAAAAACACCCTCAAACAAAACCCCCACCTTTAAAACATGAAGCTCAACACAGTCTTCTAGTCTGATACTGAAAAATTTACAACTACTAACAGCATCCAATCTTCCACATAGTTTTACACATATCTTCAAGTATTTTCCCCTTTATGGATTTTTTTCCCCATAGCTCATTAATAGCACAGAAGGCAGTGTCGAAAGCCTTATTTCAATCAAGGTGTCTTGATACAGTCCTCACTGTTTCTAGGGATGCTCCTTTGACTAATTCTTCAAAGCCATTTTGCTCTTAAATGCCTTTGAAAAGGTGAGTCCTAATGAGATACTCCATTTAGGAGTGAGACTTGACAATACAGGGAGGTAACAATGAGGAAAAGTTCATTGCTCGTGTGGAAGTGGATTAGAGCTTGTGAAATGAGCTTGTCCTTACAGTGAGCTCAGATAATGTATCTGATGATATATATAATTTTAAGTAATTTTATTACAGCTTGAGGTTGTACAAATCACTTTAATTTTTAATCTTAACATTTGTAAATGTAAAAAAACCCAGTCCTTAAAAAGAAGAATGCTAGTGTTAGCTGTTGCCACATATGCAGCTAGATTGCGGGTGCCAGTGCCCCTCTCTGTTTCTCACTATGCTGATTCCTAAAGCAAAAAATAAATGAACAAGTAGCATTTAATTAGGGACATGGGCTGGGAGGGTAGGGAAGAAAAGGAAACTCTGATTCTCTCCTTCTTTCAGGACTTGGAGAGAGAGAAAGAAATAAAACAGGAAGAAAATTACCTTTTAGAAGTAAAAGTAGACTAGAGTAAAAAAAAAAAACAGAAAAATAGGCTTAAGCAGCCACAGACAATCTCATCGCCGTTATTTTCCGATCTCAGTTAAACTAGTTTTATCTTAATTTTCAATTACTACCTTACACAAAAAAAGAGCTCTTCTGTCTGCCTGCCTTGTCAGCCACTCATAACTACATCTAATACAAGCCATTCTTAAAGGCAAGTATTATTCACACTTAAACCAAACACTCATTTCTGAACTGATCTTCCATAGCCACACCCAACCCCCTCCTTTTTCTCATAATAGCTCCTCTCAGCGCACTCCGAAACTTCTCCTGGGTACCCAATCCAACTCATTCACCTCAGCACGAGCACCCAGGACAACAGCAGTCAGTTGGAAAAAACCAAAAAACCCCGGGTAAAGCAAGAAGAAACACTGAATTAGTAGCACTGTACCTGCTGTCCCTTGTTGCACCACAGGAGCAAAACCCCACGTGTGACGTTCAAGGCTGGGCTCTGCAAAGGGAGTCCCCAATTAGGAGTCTGTCCCTAATTAGGAGTGAGTCCATCCCTAATTACCCCTTTCACCCACCAACCACCTGTGCAGCTGGCAGCAGGTCGGTCACGCCCCGTCCCAAATATTTTTGAGACCGTCACTTGCAAAAGCGCTCCCATACTGGAAGTATGGCTTAAGAATGCCAGCCTCTTTCTGGAAATAAATGCGGGTTTTTCTTGTAAAGCACTTGGAAGGCATTGGGTTACGACTGCAAAATACAGGACAATCGCTGCTAACAAAGTTAAGGGTATACTATAGATACATCTTCAAATTACAAAAACGCTTGCTCACCGTCATGGTCCTCTAGCGCTGGAAATACATCTATTCTCATCCATTTCTGCGGGTTTTGTGATTTTTAAAGGGGTGCCAGCTATTTCTTCAGAATTTACGGCCGGGAGCACTGCTAACGAGCACAAGGGGATACAGCTGGAAAGCAGAGGGTAGTTACAGGTGTAACTTTTTTTGATGTGCTTCATTAGCACTGAGCTGGGGGAGGGAAAGGGGTCAGGAGGTCAGATACCCCCTTTTGACCATATCTGAGTTTTGAAACACTCTCTTCATGATCTATTTGGCTCTGTTATTTTTATTTTGAAACAACTGAAACAAACAATAGCTTGCAAGTCCGGGTAATGTAACTATAGTGATTCAGACAGGCTTTTTGTTTGTTTTCTCAATAGCTTATGCATCGAGGATATAGAATTTCATTGTTAGACCCTTAATGTTTGGAAAAACAAATCATAAATGCAACTCTGTCGGAGTTTGGAGCAAACAGAAAAGAGAGAGAAAATTCTGATTATCTTTCCATGTAAAACAAAAGTGAACTATGAATTGCTAATTAAGAACAATGACTAGTGGATAAACTAAGTAATAGCTTGAATGAAAGGAATTATTACTGTGACACAGTATTAAGGGAAAAAGAAACTTTACCGATGGAATGCCTACTTTATCTTTACCTGTGCCTCATCTCTTCAAGCAAGTGCAGATTCACAAAAATGGTCCCAGGAAGTGGTGGAAGGCACCAGAAAAACATCCAGCAGCAGTTTGGCTTGTTCAAGCCAAGTTTTGGATTTTTGTTGCTTAATAAAAATATGCCTGATGTGACTACTGTAATACAGGCATTTACATGTGTGCTTAGAACGGGACTCTTCATGCTAAAAAGTATATGCCGGTTTGCGTGTTTGTTTGCATGAACAGTTTTTAATGTTTTCAAAACAGTTTTAAACTGTTTTTAATGGAGAAAAATCTCATTTTGCTTCCAAAATAAAGACGACAAATAAAGCAGAAGAACATTCCTTATATACCAAAGGCTTACAAATAGTTATTTTTTATGTTTTTCCTGACACAAATTTGGAGGATTGCTCCTCCGGTACTTGAATTTTCAATCTAAATAGCTTTCATTTTACAGAACCGTTCCTGCAAAACCTCTCTTCAGATCATTTTTGGAAGCATAACATTTTCAACATTTGTAATCCAAAAATAATGCAGGAACTCTACTTGAATCTGGCTATTAAGCAGTATAATAGCTAGCTTTAATTTGGTTGTTCAGAAGAAACTTATTAAAAGAATAAAAACCCAATAGGTAGAAGTAATTTATTTTGTCAATGTCTTTCCATTTTCAGTATCTATAGCGCCAATCCATAAATAAGACTTGTATGTGCAGGGGAGGAGCGCTTTCAATACAGATTTTTAAAAGTTATTTTCCTTGCCTGCACAGGGCTTTGCCTGCCGTGCTGTGTGCCCTCAACAGTAAACGGAAACCCAGGCCACTTTAAGAGTTTGCATTTTTCGGTCCTTAGACAAGAACTCCTGTCTCCAGAACCTCAACAAATTGCTGTCTGAAATGCATCAGAAGCGTTTGCAGTTTAAATTTCCTACAAAAGGGTTTCAAGCCTTTTCCCATTAAGTAAATCAGTTGCTAGGGGATACATTTTTTGTACACATCACTACATAAAATATCATCATTTAGTTAGTAACGCATCTAAGAGAACAATCAGCTGCCAGTAATACTACTTCCTTTTCCAAGCTGTATCAGAAGAGACAAGAGGAAGTAAATGCCATTTGTTTCCGTAAAAGTGTTCTTTTTGTAAACGGTTTCAGAATTGTCACAATGAAATACAGTAGTCATTTTACTTTTTGAAAGGCTTTAAAGAGACCAACTGAGGAATTTGCTCCCTGAACCAGGAAGAGAACAGAGAGCATCCTGTCCCGCTTGGTGGCCGAGAAGCACAGCAAGCTATTACAGTATCATTTAAGCGCTCATCTCCGCTGGCCTTCCGCTCAAGATGCAGCCAAGTTCTCCCTCTAAGAACGTGAACATAAATGCAGTGATGGTTTCTCCTTCATCCCTCTGAAAGGCTCACCTTAAACATGGCAATTTCTCTTCACTGGGAAAGGCTAGAAAAGCTTCAAGCATCATGTCTGAAACTACAGTTTTAGTGTCTTAAAATTCTGCTGTTACCTGCTGGGAGGAATATACCGTTTTGGAAGAAAGCAGGTAGATTTCTCTCTGATGTCTTTGTAGTTAGAGCATCTTTTTCACAGACAGCCTTTATAGTCATTGGAGAGTACTGCCAGAGGAATACAGGGAAGTGGTTGAATGCCCAGCCACAAGAACTAAGTTTCAGTACACATTTCAGGAACATAACTTATGAATAAACCAACCACTTACTTGGCAATTAACAAAACAACTCCACGACTTTGCCCAATTATCTCTAAAAAAATATTTTGGGGGGGTTTTCCTTCTGTATAACAGTATTAAGTTCTCTCAAACAGTTCAGTTTTTAAGAGCAATGTATACATTTGATATCAAGCACAGAAAAAATACGATGTATTTCAGTGTGCTGGTTATGCTGATCTGTAGAAAACAGCACAAGGTCAGAGAACTGAAATTAATGTAAATATGTTGGATATAAATGAAAAATTGTCCTAAACTATTCCTGTGAAAATATTTTTTTAGTTTTTACACTTTAAAAAATTTTGTTTGTACAAGACAGAGCACTTTTTGGAATTTTTTTTCAACACCTCTTTGACTGATACACCAACACGGAGAATGTACTAAATAGTCACTTACGGGTAATTCCCAAATATTAAAGATTCCTTTTTAAAAGCAGGTTGGCTTCCTCAAAATTCATCAGCTCTTAGGTGAACTCACAACAAAGCGTGTGACTCTGCTCCAATCTTTTGCATCTCTTCTTTTGAAAGGTTTGTCACGCTGCAATTCTCACCAACTTTCATTTTGTTTTTGATTTGCAGTGTTAAAAAACTGACAGTTTTAATTTCAGACTATGTTTGCTCTTTTCTAAAGTCCCCAGCACATTCAGAACATTTGACACCTGGCAAGGTATTAACTTCCACCATACTTTGAATATATACGTGTCCAGTAAGAACTATGTCAGGAAGGCGATAGTGGCAAGTGCTCCTCCTTCGGGACACACGATGAGCATGGGACACTAGTTGATCAGTATAAACCGTCATTATCACCAAGAGGCGATCCTGGTACCCTGTTTCTTTTTTCTGTCCTCCTGACTATGAGAAGCATTGGCGGCTGTAGCTGAGCGAAGGAGGACAGAAAGAGCAGGAGGTGCAGCCAGGGAGAGGCCACTTCTTCAGCAGAGGTGCTGACTGCAACTGCTACACACTGCTTGCTACCTTTCCTGGTTGATGCAAATCAGGAAGACTTGCAGGTAGACTCATATCCATATTCAAGCTGGTAAAGCTCTCTAAATTTCTCTATGTTCCCACGGGAAATCCCTTGTTTCTTAAATGTTTTCCCAGAACATCTGTCCCTTCCTTGCTATGGAAGGGCCCCTCTCATATGAGTTGTCCCAGCCCCCTTTGGAACAAGTGCATTCATTCTGCCTGCTGAGCAGATCCCGATAAAAATCAAGTGGTTGCTTTGCAGAAAAGTCTTTCTTTACCTAAAGCTTTCACTTCTCTTACTGACTTATGCTTAATACACTGATAGGATTTCTTTTTATTCTTCCAGTTAGCTGCACTATAAGCCATTATTAAAATGTTTTATAATACAGAATTGCATGTGGGCTACGTCAATGGCACTCAAAACAAGATCTACAGGCTGACTGACAGATAATGAACTATCAGTTTTCAAAGTAGCTGTCAGCAGTCCTAGAAAGGACCAAGCTTACATATGCTCAGCATGCATTTAGCAAAATGCTGTAGAACACAATAGCCATTTCCTTCAGGCACTCACAAAAACTGACTCCAGAAAGTGTATTTGAGTCTTACACAGAATAAACAACTACCACAGTACCTCAAAAACACCACAGTAAGACCATCTTCTGGTTTAAAAACGTTTATTTAAAAGAAAGGGAGTTCTATACCCAGATGGCCAGGAGAAAGAAAAAAAAAAAAATTTCCTCAGCCCCCCCCCCCCCCCAACCATTACTCTGCATTTTACCTTTCCCTTAAGTTTCAGCTTAAATGTTTTATTTAAAAAACAAAACCAAAACCCCTGAACTTTCATTTCCTTTTCCTATGCTGTTAGACCTGAGGAAAGTAAGTACCTTTCCCTGAAGGGCTGCATGGGATGTGAGAAGAAACTGCAATAAAATTTATTCACACTATACAAGTATAAAAATATCTTGCTTAGGATTCAGTATTATAATTTAATAACTTTTTGTTGTTTCATAGGAATCTGGGAAAGGTACAGACACATGTCCTGATCCTGTTACAAGAGGTAGAATGCCAGCATTTGGTACAACGTTCCAGGAGAGAGTCAAAGTGACATTCCTGTTTCCCCTGCAAAAGCAACAAAGACTATCAGTACAAATACTCAAGTTAACTAATTTAATTTATAGCTACTAATAGTAAATAAATTAGGATACAAATTGTTCTCCTGATCCAGAAACAATGGACTTTTAAATTTTTAGTTACTTCATGAAGTATTACCTATTTTCCAGATAAGACTTTTTTTTAACTGTTGCCTAACTCCTCTGGAGTTGAGCGCATCACAGAACCAATTCTACATAGACAAGAACACTGGGAGCAGAAACCCAGAAGCCTGTCGTTCATATTAGCAGTGCGTCGTCTAGTCTACATAAAAAAAAAGGTTTATCTTCTATCCCAAGGTCATCTTCTAACAATCAAACCACAAAGATGCAAGAGACTGACAGAGTATCAGATAGAATATAGGTACCTTACCAGCAATAAACACACATATAAAATGCAAAGTATGCAAGTAAATGAAGACACCATGAATAACAATAATAAAAAAAAGTATTTACTTACTTCAGCCCATTTCCATCATCAAAAAAAAAGTACTTCGACTTCATGTCTTTTAAGAACAACCTTGGGTTATCTCCTCTCAACATAATCTTGTCCCAAAGAACCACCTGGTTTAGAGCCTAAAAATACAATTGCAATTAAGCCAGCAAGGTACCTTACAAGATCACATTCAGTCACTGGAATTTCACAGCATTGTTCATCTAAAAACCCTGAAGTTGAAGTACATGCTTGCAATCCATAACTAATTTAACAAAGTAATGCTTTACAGGGGGAAAACTAGTACTACTACACACTGAAGCGTGGCACAGAATAAATGGAAACAACAAAGAATAGCTCAATAAAACACGAGAAAGCCATTTTAAAAAGTTATAAGCTTTCGAAGACTTACAAAGTATGATGGGTTTTCCTTTTTAAACTGCACAGGTAAGTTACTTTTAAAGCAGTATTTAGACTTTGTTTCAAATAAAGGACTTAAGTTGAGCTATCATGACAATGTCCAGGTATTTAACATTTTTCCAACTTTAATGGAAAAAATCTCTAATTGAATTGCAAGTTGCAATTGTATGAACAATTCAAAAGATGGATCTCAAAGTCTTGAAATATCAGTAGCAACCAATTTAAAGGATGCAGCAAGACCAATTATTTTGAGAAGTAAGACAAGATAACATAAATGTATTATGAGGCTACAGTAACTGGTACAGGCAAACACTTCTGTCATCTATGAACAAAAGACCCACCACACCTCGCCAGACCAAAGGCCACTATCTCGTTTCTAACAGCAGTCAACTACAGAACGTTAGGGAAAAGTAAAACCGACAGAGCAGGTAAGTGAAAAAACCTCATTTACAGTCCACTACTGTAAGTGAACAAGGCATATGTTACTTTTCTCCCACTCTGCTAGGCACATACCAAGTTAGGCTTCGTGAGGGTGAACTTCCCACCCTGCAGTTAAACTGTCAAGAAAATAACAATCGTGAAGGCCAATAAAAACAGTCCAAGCTAGTAGGAAATGCTGGGGCCTTAACTCTTCCCAGCAGAACTTCAGAACGTTAATAATAGCTGCAGTACAGAATAGGTAATTGCTTCAACTTTCTTCTTGATACTTACATTGTTTTTTGTTGAATATTCTGCAGACAAATATAGAAACAATTGTTTAACATTCCAGTCAAATATACTCTGCAGATGTATGCGAGTTAAGAAAAATACCATATTGTACTTACATAACCTTGTTTTATTTTTACTAGATCTAAATAGACTATGATGTGAGTTCTTACCTTTCAACATACCTCATCTTATTTATAAATCAGAGCACTTCCGGGAGTTCTAACATATATTTTAATCACATTAAAGTGACAGGTTTTTGGTTTGTTTTTTTTTTACTATTTATGAAATCTAACAGCTATTTCCTCCAATGATTTAAGAGTTCTATATTTGACATTGCACGCTAGTAACCATAATCCCCTGCTAGACAATCTATTATAAGACCTTACACATAAAAGGCACACCAGAATTCTTCAGTAAATATCTTCAAAGTGATTATTTATACTATGAAAGAACCCTGGTATCCAACTGTGGATCGAGATACAATAGCATTAAACAATATATAAATACAAATTTGGCAGAGTGTAGAGAGTTTGAAGAGCCTGTAATACCCACATTAGAGAAGTTAGTAGATGGGAAGTATTTCACATTGGAAGGGACACTAGGCATTAGCAAATTTAATTACCTACTTACCACAAAGAAAGTCAGCCTATTAGACTGGAACAAAACTCTGCTCAGACTTTTGATCAACAGTAAAGAACTGATAACTGCCATTTAAGACTGTCAGTATAATAAAGCTGATATTCCAAATACTTGTCTGTTTATTTAGCAATAAAATGCACCGTGTATGACTGCTAAGGAAGAGATCTTTTAACTCACAATAAAGATTAGCTGTAACCTTTTATTTCCCGGTCCTCTTTTTTATTCTATTTGAGATAGTAGCAAAGAATAAATTAAACAAATTCCCCTACCAGCCTCAAAATCTGCTCTATCTTGTTCCACTCGTCCCAAGACTGAATCATGTTTTTAAGCTGCTAATTCAAAAGGCAGGTAAGGAAAGAATTAAATAATTAACTGCTGTTGCTGCAAGAACAGCTGGAGCTATTTTACTTGAACATTTTTCATCATTTAAATCAAAACAACAAACAAGATTCTGAAGATCTCCTTTGTAGGATTTCTTAACACTTGTTAAAGTTAGCCAGGAATTAAGTAAGCTAAAAAGTTTGTGAAAACTGTCTCCTCTCCTCTCCTTTCCCTAGTTTCTTTTTCTGTCATTTTATTTCATTCTTCCTAGGACTAGCAACCTGTTTCCGTCAGATAAGAGAGCCCATGTACCAGTATCTCTTTACAAATTTTGTCCAAAAACACCTACCAGAAACTTGTATTTTACTACTCTACACACTGAAAGGTTTATTTATGCCAAGCATGAAAGATTAAGTCAGAGGTTTTATAAAATAATTCTGAAGTCATTAAACCATGGAATCTTTATCTCCACACACTCCAGACTAATCCCTGTACAAGAACATTTCTTTTGGAGGTCCTGTCCTGCCTTGGTCTGTCTCCCCCTATATACACTGCACACAATTCAATTCATCTACTTTAGAATTTCAGCGTCTGGTTTTAATATGTATAAGCATTTCAGAGGCAAAACTCAGACTTAGGAGTTCACCTCTCCTGCTTCCAGCTGATAAAAAAAAATAAATCCCTCTTATTGCTGTGCAACACACACCTGCAAAAATCTGATTAACTTGTTTATCCAGTGTTCACATGCATTGCAGATTTGTATTTTGTTTGGCTTGATTACACAATGTAGTACTCTCCAAAAGAGGGAAACCGAAACACAGAGGTAATCAATCTCTTGCCTAACACAGTGACAAAGAAAGAGCAGACAGGGAAAAGTCCCAGGAATCTCAGCCCAGCTGCAAAGCAAGGCTTAGCGTAATCACCTAAGGTAAGGCGTGCTGCCTCACATTTGGTACTGACTTCTGCAGAAAACCACAGAATTTTTTTTATGTCAAGACTCTAAATCCTAAGAACAATTCCCTTCTACTCTCAAAGAACCTACCCAAAACAAAACCGAAAAAACCCACCCACACACAACTCTCTTTCCCTAGGAAAAAACTGGACTACAGGGAAGCAGAGAAATAAAAAAGTTGCAAAAAAGTAACAGCAATGAGAAAGGGGCCAAAAAGTAATGCGATAAATTTTGTAGTACCTCATATGCTTCCCAGTGAATTTCATACTATTCAGTGTTAAAGACTTGACAGTTTAACATCTAAGCAAGTAAATGATTACAATGTCTTTTTATTTTTAAAGGAAGACAGCTATTTGTACTCAACTGTTACATGGCCAGAACTTTGAAAGCCTCACAAGAAAGTGAGTTTGAAAGGTGCATCAGAGTTTCTAGATTCAGTATGACACTCAAAAGAGTATGTTATATAAACCCTATAATTAATTCACACCTCAAACCACCAATACAATGATGGTAATACTGTCCAATGTTAAACTGTACTTCCCACTATTAGATGCAGTGCACTTCACTAGAGCCCGATTTTAAAAACAGGCATTAAAAAACCCAAGAAAACAACTTGCCCTGTGTCATCTACTAGAGACAAAACAGCTATTCCAAGTTCTATTTTACTGCTCTAGGTATGTAAAATACTACTTTTCACTGCTTTAAATTTACATTTTAAGACAAATTGCTAGTTTTCCTCAAGTCCCAAGTATCTGAAGATTATAAGTAACAATAAGTAAGGTAACAAAACCAGACGTCAAGATATTCTTATTTCAAAATGTTTGCAAACCATTTCTTCCATTAAGGATATCTGCAGTAATGTCAAACGTGACGAATCCCAAATCACTTCTTTCTCTAGGTCCAGTGAAATCTTCTACATTTTTTCTAAGACAAAACAAAACACAAGATTATCCTTTCTTGTTATCTCTCTTTCATGCATTATATAAATTATTATTCTTATTCCATATTTGCCTCATCCATTTTCTGTACTTTATTTTAAATACTTTTGGCTAAAATATAATCAACATTACAAATTAAAACCTGCCTTCCAAAAATTATGGAGTCACAGTTTTGAATGACAGGCTTTGCCACCACAGTAGTCCAGGTTATACAACTAGTCTATAGGCTTTTTCCTATTAACAAAAATCTTTATCTGTACTTAAACTGCAGTACATTTCATTTCAGTAAAACAGGTGTTAGCTATCCTCAAATATATAAAGCTGATTGGAACACTGGCAGCATAGCTGTCTGCTGGCAACCATTTTCAATATTATTTCTCAACTTTGAGTAAAAAAAAGTCTCTAGTGCTGAGTTTCTTACAAGAGAGTTTATGTTTGTAGTTCACATAACTTACAAGATTTCTTGCTGGAATGTATTTAAGTAGCAGTATAAAGAAAATGCTTATTTTCTTCTACATTATGGAAGATCATATCATTTTGGAAGACTTTATCATAAATTCACATTTTGAGGAATATCTGACATTGCCACACTAAACCACATTAGAAAAAGAAACCAGAAAATAACAGAGACACAGCAGATATTTTCATGTGTATTCACAAAGCTTACGAACTTACCAAACTTACCCTCTATAAAGAAGAATACCATAATCAGGTTGACAATGAGCTCTGAACCTTAATTCTTCATGTAACAAAAATTTTATGAATTATGAACTTCTTACTTACATTTATTCCAGTTTGAAATTTAAATATTTTTGTCCATTACAATAGTATTTCCTTAAAACTAAGCTTAGTAATCTCAAAGGGAAAAGTTTACCAGCAGAAAAAACACTTTCGGAGACAGCAGTTAAGAAAACCACCACCAGAATTTCCCAATTTAAGCCTTGATGTGAATTTCTATCCCTTTGCAAAAAGCAATATCTTTTTAAGTAGTAACCTTTATCAAGCATTTGACTTCATTTCTGAATAACTGTCAATCTGGTGGAACAACTGGCCTTAAGCCTGGGGTCTTCAGAACTTCTCAGAAGTTCAAGAAAAGCAACTAAGGTGTAACACCTCTCATTAATACCAGATCTGTGCATCACAGCAGGGACTGGCACGGCACTATACATTTCATCCGAATTAGGCATTAGTATGCTACCTCATATATGTCAAGTTCACTAGAACACTCGAAAATACGCTTTTATGCTGGTTTTATGGCGTTTGCAATCCTCAGTCTAGCATAAAATACGGGGTTTGTTTTCCTGAGATATTAAAGCAATCCAAAAGGCGATGGCAGTTCCCGCTCTTTATTTGCGTTCCCCTCCCCTTTCAAACCCTGCTGCTAGCCACCCAGTCCTGCCCTGTACCTTGGGGTGGCCCAAAGCTCCGTGAGCTGCTTTACCTCACTAAGTTAGCCAAAACCAAACTGAACAAACTCATTAGCTGAGTTCAAACAGCTCGGTATCCTGTCAGCCCCATTCGCCTGTGCAGCTCTGGTAAAGGACCGTGTGGCTGGAAGCAACAGCAAAGACCTCGGCTACGCGTGAGATTACGGCCCTCCACCTCATACACGCTTAACCTGACGAAGGTGCCTATGACAAAGATTCCTTCTAAAAAAAAAAAAAAATTAAAAAAAATTGTGAGAGGTTCCCCTGGCCCAAGTTTGCATCGGCCTATTGTGTCATGCGGGCAACACGGTTTTGATGTGGTATTACGTATTCTACGCCTGGTGCGTTTCACGGGAAGGTAAGCCATGCCAGTCAGCCTACCGCCACAGAGCTCGCAAGAAAGAAAACACGTCACCCGTGGAAAAACCGTGAGGGAACGACTAATGAGAAAAGCGGTGCGAGGGAGATAAACCCTCTGTTCGTTCCGGCCCTTGCACCCTCCGAACTGCCAAAAGCAGTCCGCTCCGCTCCCCGCACGGTGACCACCCCCCTAAAGGCAACGCGGCCGGCGCCTGGACGCAAGCGTCCCTCAAGGCAGGGCCCCCGGCCGGCACCTCCCGCAGGTCACTGCCTCACCGCCGCTGACCGGCAGCGAGACGCCCAACGCGGGCGGCACCGCCCCGTCTCCCGCCCGGCCCCGGAGCGCCGTCGTGGGGCTCCCTCATTGGCCCAGGCGGCGAGCGAGGGAGGGAGCGGGCAGGAAGCGGAGACGGCCGCGGCCCCGGCC
>JAVKLA010000053.1:8094547-8120854 GCA_034782735.1 Sagittarius serpentarius | reverse complement strand
GACGGCGGCCCCCGCCGCCCCCCGCGCCCGTACCTGGCTCCGGCGGCGCTGGGCTCCGCGGGCGGGCGGGCGAGGGAGCGAGGGAGGGAGGGAGGGAGGGAGCTGGGCCGGGCCCCGCCGCTGCTCTCCCCGCGCCCCGCCGCGGCTCCTCGGCGGGCAGCCGGGGAAGCGCCGCAGCTCCCGGACAAACCCTTCCCCTCCCCTGCGGGCGGCGGCAACCGCGGCCCGGCCCGGCCCGGCCCTCCTCCGCCACTCCCTTCCCTCTCCCGCCCGCACTCACAGCGTGACCCGAGACACGGCGATGCTGACGGGCACGCTCCGCTCCTTGAAGGCGGTAGTGATGAAGCAGCCGAAGGTGAGCGCCGCCATCACGCTCAAAGAGAAGGCGAAGAGCGAGTTAGCCCGGGACAGCACCGTGTTCATCTCCCTGCTGGGCCCGGCCGCCGCGCCGCGCAGGCTCCCAGGCTCCAGCCGCTGCTCGCAGGGCGGGGGGGCGGCTCCAGCGGGCCCGGCGGCGCTGGGAGGCAGCAGGAAGCGGGCGGCGGCGCCTTCGCTGGGGCCAGGGAAGAAGCGTGGGGGGGCGCGCGCGGGCAAGGGGCGTGGCCTCACCGAAGAGCCCGCCCAGCGCGGGCGCGGGCACTCCCCTCCCGTACCGCGCCTGCGCCCGCGGCGGGAATGGCTTCCTCCCGCTTCCGCCCGTCGTTGGGCTGCACAGGGGCGTCGCCCCCGGCCGCGACGTGGCGGTGCGGACCGTCGCCCGCAGCCAGCCCGCTTCCTGGCGGTTCTTCTGCCGCTCCCCGCGTCTACCCCTGTCGGCCAGCCGTTAGTTTTGTGCCGTCATGCTTTTTGAGATCGCCTCAGGCACCTCTCAAACTTCGGAGTCTGGAGAAAGAATTGCTTTGTGTCCTTCGGCCGTCGCGTATCGAAGGTGACTGACTGACTTTCCTGAAAGAGCAGTGTTCCTGCGTCGGTCTGGTTTATAAAGGGGAAAAAAAAACAAAAACAAAAACTGAAGACGGGACGTGCCCGCTTGGTTGTGTCCTGTGTAGCTGTGGGTGGTTTATTTTCCTGCCTTTTGTATTCTGTGGTGTCTGCTGCCCGGCTGAGGGGAGGTGCCCGGTGCTCCCGGTCAGCCGTGGCCCCTCGGGGCAGCCCGTGGCGGGGCTACCGCTGAGTCCCCTGGGAGGGGTCCCCGAGGGGGGGCTGCTTGGGGCTGCTGTGTTCTTGTCCTTGTTCCTTAGTAACTTCGGGGGGCGGGGAATGGTTGTCCCGTGTTGGAGCATTTTCAGTGTATTAATTGTTTGCCACCTGCTACATTCCTAAGGCATTCGTTTTCAGAGGAAAGCTGGTATTTGTGGCTCTGGTGGTGGATTTTTGCATTTATATAATAAAATGTGAATAACATTTGAGGTGAAGGCTTGTTTTTTCACTTGATGTCTGTATCTTGCTTTCACTGGTATTCTGCCTTGCCCATTCACTACCTCGTTTCCTATATGATGTTCCTATTCATTTCCAGTTTGTTACATACATACTCTGTATGTAAATAATCTTGTCTAGAAATCTCATTTAGTAGCTGAGCATGTAATTGGAATCCTTTAACAGATCCCACACCGCTCGCAGGGTGAGGCAGCCTTTCACCTTACTCCGAGTTGGTTGAAATTCCACTTCAGATCGGTGCTAGCAAAGTTTAGCTTGTGTAGTGAGGTGGTTTCTGACTCCTCTTCCTAGGCCCCTACTTGGCACCCATTCCTGCTCCCTGGACCTGCGACATTATGAGTCTGAGAACCGGGGGGAGAGTGAGCCTGTACAATGGGTTGTTTTTCCATATTTCACTGTATTCAGCACACCAGGCCTGATTAACGACAACAGGTGTCAGCAGTGGTTCAGTGAAATACAACTTAGTCTTCCCAGCCCTAAGATTCCAATGCTGTAAATAGGGGGAATAGGAGCAGGAGCTGAGGTACGGGGATCTAAAAAGGTGGAAGGCCTCATGGTGACTGAAGGGATAGGGAGAAGAACATGTGGACTGTCAGGCCATTCTGAAATACCTATGTTCTGCAATGATGGTGGTGTTTCTTTTCCTCCCCTGTAACTGACAGTTAGGTCTGTGATTCAGGGAAGAATAATCTTTGCAGATAAAGGTAGAGAATAGAAGAGGAAAAAAATCATACCGATGCTCTGTGTTTCCACCCAACTTGAATATCTGTAGCACATCTCTGTTCAGCACTATTATTAAATGTAGGGTGTGAAGGTACCTATGGGAACATAACCTTGCAGTTGGGAACCTCTGTTCCACTCTGCTGTTGGTTTCTGTGTGTCTGTGCATTTGCTGTAGTGAAATCAGTCGCAGGCCTGAAGAGGGTAGGCTTTTTAGCAATGTTCTTATGATAAACGCTTTGCTGGTTTGCATTTGGTAATTCTCGACCATCCTGACACTCCAGAAGAGTTCTGGAAACACAGTGAGTTTCTTGTGTAAAGGTTTTTGTTGGCTTGTTGTTATTTTATGTTTTGATTTGGTATTCAAAATTGTTGTAAGGTAAAGGTTTTTGATTTATGGTCTGGAACATAGTGTTACTGAAACCTTGGATAACTGTTACTGAAAAGTGGGTACTTTTCCCAAAGGTATTTGAAGACTTAGAAGCAACAAGGAAGCTTTTACTGCAAACTAGGAAACCTAAACATTTCAAAAGTTGTGAAATCTCTGCTATAATCAAAAAGATAGTTCCAAATGTGAACGCTATTCTTTTCTTATACCTACAAACAAAACGCTTAATTGCCTTTGCTCTTGCTTTTAGTTCTTATAGTTGCTATTTAGAGTTTTTTGTTAGATATTAAACAACTCTGCTGTGGGGGGAAACTTAAGTAACTACGGCAGAACTTACAGAAGTAAAGTGGTGAAATTTCCGAAGCGGCAGTCAAGTACCTGAAGATGACCAAAATCAAAAGGTTTAGTCAAATTCATGTTAGCATGTGTTTTTAAGACAAATTAATAAATATGGCCGTTGCTCATATAGTTTTGGATTTATTTTAGTAGAACCCTTAAATAAATGTCACTTAAAAACATGGTATGCAGGGGAAGACAGATGGTGTTGTTTGTTCAAGGACTGATCCGTTACTGTTCCAGAACAAAGAAAACTTTTGTAGCTTTTTAATGACTGAAAACTTGCAAAATCAAAAGAGGAGAAAAATTTTGAAATGAAGGCGGAGGTTATGAAGAAAGAAGGGAAGAGGATTATTCACAATAGCTCTTTGCTGGTAAGTTCCAAATTGTTCTGTGAAAAATACAAAATCTGTTCTTTTTGTAAAGAACAGTGGCATAATATTAATGTCAGAAGTCACTGTCAGCTAAGTAAGTTGCAAGATGCAGTGGTGTAAGGTATTCAGTATGCCTAAGCAGTGTACTCGGGCCCAGACCAGCGCACAGCACCTGAGGCATGGCAGTGCTCAGGCTGGTTCTTCCAGAAATTTCATAATTTTTCATTACAAACTAATTGAGCAAAATGCAGAGATGGGATTGGGAGCAGGTCTGAAACGTAGAATTCGCCCTTCTTCTCTTGCCCTTCTCCAGAATAATCCAACTTTGGAACTGTGTTCTTGTGCAGTCTTTGATCTGTCAATCATGTTCTTTTTTTATAGTGTTGGCACTTCAACAGGATCGATCCCAGTCAGCAGCCGATGATTAGTCTCTTGCTTTCTTTGGTTGATATGTTTCTACTCTGATGTTCAAGTTAGTGAGTGATTCCTTTAATCATCTATAAACAAAACGGGAAGTGTTGACATTGACCATCAACAGAGACTGCTATGAGTCCTTTGTTTTTCTGCTGAAGTCAGATTGGTTCTAATGTGGCACACACAGATACGAGCTTTGAGGTAGCTGACAGTTTGGGGCTTATGGTCTGTGAATTCCAGGGGAAGGGGAGGTGTTAACTTCAGCCCAGGTGGTAGCACCTTCTTGGGGCTTAAGTTTCTACCTATTTTTACACATGAAAGTTTAGGTGCCTGTGCTGGTTAGATGAGGACTGCAGAGAGACCTTTTTTTGGTCTAGGGCCATGCATATGCTTCCTTAAACTTCACTGTAAATGTCTAAATCCTTTATTGAATTTGTCTTTTATTATTTATTGAAATGTTAACTCTTTAAGAGACAGTAGCAACACAGCCTTTTAGGCAGCTCTGGATATGCAGATGAAGATTAAAATAAATGTGGCCATGAGCAACTTGGGGAATTTCTGTCTCTACTGCAACAGCCCCCTTTCAGTTAGTACCTCTTCTAGGTGGGCTGTATTTACACCTGGTGTGGAAAGGCTGTGGCTAAGAGAAGTAATCTTTCTGGACTGCATTGAAGAGGTTTTGTTTCTAACCTTCTTCTCGCCTCCATTTTTTTTGCTTTGGATCTACGAAGTATGGAGAATAAGAAGATAATCAAACAGTAATTTTCACTTGCCTCTGTATTCTTATTGCTAGTCCTCCAGCAAGAATTTCTGATTTCGGAATGATCTTGATGTTTTATAACCCTGTCTCATCTAGTGGCATAAGAATGCTGCATCAGAGATGGAATCAAATATTCTTGGCTCCAAAACCAACTCTAAGTATGTTTTGGAGCCCCACACAGTTCATTTTTGGCTCCTGGCAGATTTGCTAGTGCCCATTCCATGGCATACGAAGCCATGTTAGGTAAAGTCCTCTCATACATCACTGATTCAGCTGAAGCTTTCACACTTCATTGTGCTTTGCATTCTGTGGCAAAAAGCCTGTGTGCTACTGATCCACCTCGCTCTGGTTTTACCTCATTCCCGAAGTCAGTTACAGGTTCATCATCACAAAGTATTTTTATGTCACTTGTAAAAGCACCAAGCAGAGACTGTCATGCCTTGGCTTGAGGAAAAGAATGTTTTGCTAGCTCTGTCATGATGATATCACTTAACTGGTACCAATTTTAGTGGACGGAAAAAAACTTTCTGATATGAACACTAGTCCTGGGAGTCAGTGTGTAGTGACATATGCTTGCAGCATAATCTTTTAACTCTCATCCCTACCAAGTCATGAAATTGACTTTGTTAATTTCTTTTTATTAATGCCATTCATAGGCACCAAAATAGACTTTACACAGAAAGGAGACAAATGAAACCATTTTTACTTAGTCTAGCAGAAAAGCTGGCGAAAGTTTGAAGAAAGAGGGTATAAAGTTAAAAAGATGATTTCTGTGTTTTCAGAAACAGTTTGTAATGAAGAAAAAAAAAATCAGTTAAATGATTAAAGACAAAATGAAAGACTATAATGTAGAGTAAAATTAACAATTTTGAAAGGAATTCAAATTGGTGACAGAAAACATTCACAACTCAGAGATACTATTTCAAGCAAACTTTTCGCTTTAATTGACAATAGTCTCGATGACATAATTTAAAGGTCTTACACATAAATAAATAAAAAATCACTATGGATCCAAAATAGTTTCATAAGTCCAGGTAGTATAACTCAAAGAGTTGAAGAGGTCTGTCTAGGTTTCAGAGTGGCAGAGATGTATTTGTGACAGGTACAAATCTGGTCTTTTGAAAACTGTCAGTTGAAACAGAAAATTTCTGTCAAGTTCATTTCTCACGTACTGACCGTATATGTGATGAAAACCAAATCTGCACATCAAGGCTCTTCTGGGATTTGATTGTTACCGATCTATTTACTTATTTATTTAGAGACAGCTATTTAATAAGAACATGTGACATTTTTGCAGTTCATTAAATAAAAGATTATCTGTAAAAACTGCAAAAATAACAGGTTCAGTTACATGAATTTAGATTAATAGGGTGGTTGCACTGCCTACTAGAGAAATGAGAAATAGCAAAGTTAAGTTTTGTCAAGCTAGTTCAAATATCAAAAGTGTAGTAGCTGTAGTACCCCATACCTAAGGAAGTGGGTGAGTTAGTTGCTGAAGTTAGTTGTGAAGTTCTATAGACATGTGGTTGGTGGTGAAAACACTTATTTGGAACCAAGAAAGGAACTATACAAAGGGAAAGAGATGCACAATGAGGAGACTCTTGAAAGGTTTGCTGGTATAGCCATATCAGTACACTGAGCCATCAAAAATGACAGCTAAATATCCTTTTTAAGAGGCAGCTTGTATATGCATTTTGACATTACTCTCCCTTCATAGTTTGCTACTACTTTTTAACAGGTGGTTACTATCTCTGTAGCAGAATGGGTGGTAGGTGGTGTGAGTGGTTTTTTTCCATGTAAAGTCCAGCAGGTTTGTTTAAACTCATCAACGGTTTAAATTGCCTGATTTTGAACTGAAGTGCCTGAATACCAATGCACATTCCTTCCTGTTGATTTCCAGGAAGGGAGAAAGAGGGGCAGGAACCTTTAGCTGAGGAATGGAATGGGCAGCTGGAGGTGGTAACTTTTTAAACTTCTGGGGGGCAAGATTTGCCAGAGTTTGTCTGTCAGCAGGCTGTGTGTGCCTGCTGTCTGACACGTTTCTGGTTTTAGTAATGTCTCCAAGTACACACATGACTTATTTTGGAATCTTATTCTATAACACTCTTAATGATTGGATTGTGTCAGGTATCCAAGAGGACTGCAACAAATATTGTAGGACAAACTTACTGTGTTTCTTAGCAGAACTTGATTGATTGAATCAAGGTCAGTTATACCTGCTTCCCTTCTAGATAGAGCTTTGCTGTCAGTGGTTACATGGACCAGTTAAGCGGATTAAGCATGCTCACATGATAATGTTGCTGATAGCAGGGATTGTTTGATACTAGACTTGCAGCTGAAGTGGAATCTATCACCATTGTGAGAAGCAGCTATCCAGTGGGTGTATAACAAAGTGATAGAGCTCTAAAATTTCTGTGTATTCCTTCAAAGAACTGAGAAAGTTAGAAAATTGGAATTTCATAATTGCTGAAATATCTGAGTTACTTTTAATGTTTTTAAATACATGTGATGTAGAGAATGTATGTTATGTCTAGAGATACTGGTTGATATTTAAATCCTTGACCAGTAATTCCGTTCTCTGGAAATCCAGATATGCAAGTCTGTATGTTAGAACTATTTTCTAAGATGAGTAGTATTTTCAAGAGACAGTTTAAATTCATTAAAAGTTATCAGTAGAATAAGCAACCTTTCCATGATGTTACAAATGAAAGGTTGCACCATACATGTAACAGAAGACCTTGATTTGTATAGAACCTAAACTGCATCAGAACACTGATTTTAATACAGTGGGGGAAAAAGAAAGTACTACCGTAGCCACCCAAAGGCATGAATTTGGACTTTCTGGAGCTGTTTGAGAACTGATGGAAATAATGTGCTAAAGCAAAATACATAGACACACTATATATATAACAAAACTTGTATAAGATAAATTTTTTGTGCATTAAAGCTTCTTAAATGAGCTGACGTGTTTCATAGTCTTGTGAGAGAAGAGGAATGGTGTCTAAATATGTAGCTGTTCAGTAGAATGAGTATCAAAAGTCAGAGCATGACTACTAAGAGGAGGAGGGTGACATGTTCTACAACACTTAGTCTGATTTTCCTTGTTATGACACTGAAGATGTCATTACGTTGCATTTTGAGAGACTTTTGGTTGAAGTCTTTAGTTGGGTGATCGGGAGACTAGCATGAATTACGAGAACTGCAGAAATCTGAATGAAACATAACTTTGGATATCAGTTATAACTTCATGCTGCATTGTTTGTGTGGATTCTGGGTAGACATGGCATTAAGGTACTTCAGGAAGAAAAGCTGTAAAAAGGAGATGTAGGCCTTTCATTTGTTTGTTTTACAGTGTTGTGTTTGCTTCAGTTGGCAATGGAACTCTCAGGCTTTTGTGCTGAGAATATGGCTTTGTCATGTCGTCGAGTAAGTATGTAGAATTTTTAAGGATAGCAGCAGGGTACAGTGAAAAAGCAGTTCAGATCTGAACCAAGCTTGGTCTTTTCTGGACCAAAGTTTGTGTTCTCCCACTTTTCTTCTTTTCATTCCCCCAAAACAGTAGCACAAAGTCTGTACTTTGGCCACCTCTTCATATTTTACAAAGAAAGAGTAGTGTCTGGGTTGTGCTAATGGGCTTGAGTTCCAGTTTGGAAAAGGACTCAGCAGCTGGTTTATGTCTTCCAGTCACTTCAATTTCTGAATTTCTTGTAGCTATCGGATAAATATGATTTGTTTGTTTTTCTATGCCTAAGCATACATGCATAATATCCTTAAGTTATGAAAGATATTATTGAAAAGAGCCTTCAATATTTTTTTGAAGATTGTTTTATGGTATGTCTGTCTTTTTTTGTCTTACCTTCAATGTTAACTTAAGGTAACATTTTGCATAACCTATATGAGCAAATGCATTTTAGAATAGTTGCTCTGTGCCTAGATTTATTCAGTTCAAATGCTTTGGATAGGAAATAATAGAAAAAATTGCTTAAGGTACATCAAGGAGGAAACAACATAAACAACATTCAGTAACTTTAGATGAGTCTGATAAAATTTTAAGTATTGAAGATTAGTATCCCATACACCTATTAAAATACAAGTCAGCAGGTCACTAAGCAGGTCATTTTTCATGCTGAATTAGACATTGCCCTTTTAGTAGCTCAGGCTTTTCAGCGTTTTTGAGTCCTTCATCAAGCATTGTATGCTTACATCAGAAATTTGGTACTAGAGCTAGTGGCTTCTTACTCATTTTATTTTAAACAGTCTGTTTTGAGGTCATTGTTTTAGAATTTTCTCCTAGTGGGTTGTCTGTAATGTATAAAATAATGTATTCTTCGAAGCACCTAAGAGTTCCCATTCCTTTGCCTGGCATCCTATTTCAGTAAATTATCTTCTGTTATATTTGTTATTAGCCAGAAGTTTCAAAACCAGGACGACTATCTTAAGTTGTTGTGTATTTTTAGCCAAATCTCTTCTATGTGAAAAAAGATATGCAGGTGGAGTGTCATACAAATAATTCCTTATACTGTATTGCATCTCTCATCTTTAAAAAACATTTTCACTTTCAGACATTTAGATGCATCTCCAAAATACTGAAGAAAACTACTAAGACTAACTGTAACAGAATTTGTGCCATAAGTATAACAACTCTTCTACAGCCTATATTAATCTAAGTGTATTACTTTAAAAGATTTAATTAGAAATAAGTATATTTTCCAGAACTAAAGACACAGTATATGCTATAAAGTAATCATAGTTCGAAGGGTTTTACCATCTTTAGTATTAAAAAACGCCTTCAAAGACTAAATATTATATCCGTTATGTTATTTTTCTTGTATATCTTGCCTTACTGAAAATGAAGCACACCAGTCTTCTAATGCGTTGAGGAAAAATTGCCAGAATAAAATAAAGAGTTTATCAATGTGGTTATATAATTAATTATAGAAGATAGAGCATGCGTTTTTCTTTAAAAAGTAGGTTGTGGGTAAATTGCACTGGATTTCACCAGCAGTTTGAATTAGCATTAACAGGTGCTGCTGCTGAATACTTTCTTTCTGCACTTGGCCACTCCGCAGTAAGGCATTAAAGGGCAGGCTACTTTGCCTGAGCACTGGAGTTTGAAATTAACCACTTTTATAGTCATTATAAATGACAAGGTTGCTTTCTTGAATATACTGGTCATGTTCTTTAGAAATGATAACTGACCAAGCCACATTAAAAGGGAATTTAAGACTATAAATTCCAGCATTTGAAGTTTTTTAAATGGTTTTAAAATGAAAATAGTTACTTGCCAGAAATGGGGAAAGCATACCAGAGAAAATGATTACATTGCTCTTGTTTTATTTGCTGTGAATATCCTAGTATGTCAAGCTAGGGGATCCTTGTCTGTCGCAGTATTACTATGTTCTTGAAACAAAACAAACAGCATTAGGATTTTTATCTGCAGTGTAGCTTGGTGCCATTTTCCTGTGCGCTATGATAAAACCTTAAATGTTATAATAATCCTATATGCTATCCCTTTTGTAGCAATTAAGTGAATGAACATTCAATATTACGTTTTATGTAGGTTTGTTATCCAAATTTTGTATTAAAAGAAAAATTGTTAGATACCTAATTAGTTTCAGTATTGTTTTCACCAGATATCTGAGTGTTTTGTTAACAGCAGTGAAGTCATCTTCAGAATACTCCTCTTCAGTAGCCCTTTTAAACCCATTTTACAAGTGAGGAAATGAGACAGAGAAATTTCATTCCCAGAAGTCAAAACTGTACAGGAAATTTGAATGTCCAGATTAAGCCACTGCTCTTTTCAAGGGCTTTGATATTTTTATAACGTTGTATATTTGTTACATGTCGCTGATGCATTTGTGTTTGGAAGCTCTCTGTTCTGCACTGCTGTGAGACCAGACTTCAATCACTTCATGTTGCTGTGCAATAGAAAATGTGGAACACTTACATGTCAGCTCTTTTACACTCTCACGGCATGACATTGACTGTCAGATCCTTTATTTACTTATGCTTCTACTTTCTGATTTCCGTTAACAAAATCTGTAGCTTTCTGGTCCTGCTTCTCCCAGTCTGCGTGGGCTTGCTCTCAGCTATTTTGTGTTCAAGTCTCAGCATTCATGTTGTTGATTCTTCCAAAATGCCGTGTGAGCGTTAACATCTGAACAGTTGTTCTGTTTTCATGACTGTGTGCCCGGTAGCATGGGTTTGCCAACAAGCTGTAATGGCAATTTCTGCAGAGCTTTAGTAGCTTTAGATTAGGATAAACTTGGTTGTTCTGTACAGTTGGGAGAGTTTCCAGTTAAGCTGGCCCATATGAGTTACAGAGCTTTAAAAAAGAAGAGATATTATTAGGCGGGTAATTTTGCCAGCTTCTTACGAGCATGTGTGAACTGCAATTCTCAAAACTCATAATTTCTTTCATTTTTATGTAGGTTATAGCTGAGGAGGGAAATTTTTGAGAGGACAGAAGACAAGCTTTGATACAGGAATAACTCTCCTGCTCAATTTCACATTGTTTCTAAAAGCAGAAGTTTTACAGATCACTTACAATATATTACATGCATCCACAGCCTTATTCTTGAAAAGGTGTTTTTTTTTATTTTTATTGACTCTCTACAGAAAAAGTCAACCTGAAGAAGACAACCTAACAACCGAGAAATTTATTTTCAGTAATTTATTTACTGCAGTTATAAGAAGCAAGAAACAGTATTATAAGGGAAAGATTAACTCTGAGCACTGCTGTTAACTCCAGCTGTCATTTATAGTAATTGCTATTTGGATTTTCGCCTCTACAAAGACTATTTTGTTAATTAACAAAACATGGGAAAAGTCCAGATGAGAAAGCACAGTTAGTAGGTGACACAATGTGAGTCAGGAAAAAAGGGGGTCAGGTAAAACACTATAAAGAAGACAAAGTTTATTCATGAGGTAATTATTATTCTGCATGGTAAATTTGCAAAACAGGTACTTAAGGTGGCTGCGGAATTCTGTGGACTGATTGAGTTAAAGCTTAATAATACTAGTAGAAATACGGAAGAAGTAAGAAATTCTAATACTGGTTGTGTTACTAAGGAAAATATAATTTCTATTAATGATTGAAACGGAAATTGGCAGTGGTGGCTCAGAACATAATGCCTATTTATCCTTATGGAAAACATGACACCTCAATTCAGTGTCAGATAACAATGTGCCAAATATAAAAAGGGATTTTCATTTGGCATTTTAAGTACTCACTCCTGCTTCTAACTATGGTATGAGGAGAGCAGTTCCTATTCTGGCTGGATGAGAAAATGTCTATAAATGAAATTTAGGGGAAAATGCATGTATTTTTTCACAGACTACCATAGTTCACTGTGTGAACTGCTTTTTAATTGCCTTTCCTAGCCTGTTTTGACTTTTATGCGGATTAATGTTTTTCAAAGAAAAAGACTGAATTTCTGTTTCTTTCAAGATAAGCAGAATTCAATTCTTGTCTGTTAAAAATCCTGATATTTATTTCCAAGCACATTTCCTTTTGTCATTGTCTTTTCTTCATTTATATAGGTTTATTTGAGTGTAGTTTCCAGAAAACATTATAGTTTCTTACTCTAATAAATTACTCCTGGAGCCAGATGATAAGAGGTTCTTTATTTTGCCACTTTCCTTTCAGAAATGTGATTTTTGTATCATATCCTTAATGTCTGCTGTGCTGTTCATTGAAGTCAGGGGGATCTGTGGATGCAGTGACATTTGCATCATACCCTCTGTTCCTGATGGACAGTTGCCAACATTCCAAAATGGTTTTTTCTGACCATCCAACAAGAGAATCCAGGGTAGAATAGAAAGGGTGTTTCAGTTTAAGAGTACTATGGGTAGAGTATTTTAAACTATAATTCAAGATGCTATTTCTTTTATTTAAAACAAAAGTTTAGAACAGGACTCTTTCCTGTGCTGCCATGATTATTTTAGGGTTATAGCTTACTTAGGAATGTAGTTCTGTCCTGCAGCCCTTCAGTTTGTATCATGTTGTGACACCATTATTTACTCAGCAATTACTCACGCTAATGGAACAACTTGTGCGTAACTGCTGATGACTGTGAGTAATAACTTTATGGTATATAAGCAAATTAATTCTTAAAATATCTGAGGAATTTAGATTCCCCTCTCTATAACTGGCCAAGAAATAAAGCCTGTCATGTCATAGGTTTAAAATAATACGATGCAGAACAACGAAGTGTGTATCATAAGCATTACAAATTTTCCATGTTGTATATTTACCATTGCATTTATTTAATTTCAATTACATTTTCATTAATTTAATTTTAGATGCTCCAAGATCTTATTTATAAAAATATCTAGGAGTTTGAGTCTTAAAATCTGCTCTGAATACTGTTTTTTCTGTAATGCTATAAGCCATGTATACTAGGTATTTTCATTCAGCCTGAACAAAATAATGAGACTGTCAAAGCTGGTATATATTAAATCCCTGTTTCTTTATTAATGTGTATTTCAAGTATTTACTGATGTGGTTCTAGTTTTGTAAGAAAAAAATATTAGTCTAACATAAAATGAAGTAGCACAAAAGAGCAATTGTACATAAGAAGCAAGAGAACTTATTTTAGCAAAAACTGATTACCTGAGTTACCTCGTTTAGTATATGAAATTGTAGCTCTTAATAATAATACTTTTGACAGTGTATTTTTAAATGTGTATTAATAGGATAAATAAATGAATTAGAAATGCAGAATTTGGAATGAAACAGACCTTTTAAGTGGAACAAGTACAATCCAGGATATTGGAACCTGTGTTTGTTATATTCCATCCCACTTGAATATCACCAGGCTAGCAGGAGCAGTAGTGAACTCAATACTATGTACAGTATAAATAATCGTCATATTTTGAGCAGCAAGCATCATGACCAGCTGATATTTTCTTTCCTCAGGACCAGTTGTTCCCGAGAGTGCGTGGCTGAAGCCATATGATCTTATCAACACATTTGAGAGCCCTACCCAAACACTGAGAGAGATTTTGCTGCAGCAATGACTGTCATAGAAGAAAGCCGCCCTTTTGCCCAGCAGCTATCCAATGTCTACTTTACGATACTTTCACTTTTTTGTTTTAAACTTTTTGTGAAGATCAGCCTTGCTATACTTAGTCATTTCTACATTGTGAAAGGAAACCGTAAGGAAGCAGCAAGGATAGCTGCTGAATTTTATGGAGTTCCTCAAGGACAAGGTATATTTGTACTTACTGTCTTATCACTACTGTTTGGGCTTTTTGTTGTTACTGTTTTTTTTCCAGGTAATTACTTATCTGCTAGCCTCATTTATATTCAGTTTGTCAAATGATATGTGTGAGTGTTTTTTTCTGTAGTTCTTGCTGTGGTTTTTTTTTTTTAACAAAAATTATCCAAAGGATACGCTTTTGGGTTTTTTTTAGGTTAATATTAAGTTCAGAATAAAACTGAAGTATTATAGCCAATGTCCTGTTAGGAGAGAGGCCTGTACTTAAGATGGTTATATTTAAGATTGCCAAATACTTCCCAATCTAAGACTATTTTCCGAATTGCTTCTAAGGCTCCCCAGCTTACCCATGTGTGGTTGAAATTTTCCATGCTTGACATGTGATTGTTTTGCAACACTTTAATGAAACTAGTCCAAATATTTCTGAGAATTATTTCTTGATTAAGTTAAAATTTTCTTATAATAATCTATTTGTGAAGATACAGTCCTTCTGTACTTTGAATAAGTTAGTGTCTTGGCACATATCAGGAAACTTACTTACTGTTTGTCAGGGTGAGCTTTAGGGCATCTGTGTGGAAACCCATCAAATTCTACTGGGTTGAAAGCTCTTGTGAAAATTCCTTTTTCTGTTTGCTCAAGCAGAACTTTGGCAGAGCTGGGCACTACTGTTCCCCCAGGCTCATCTGTGGTGAGCCAGTACCATTTTCGTTCAATTCTTTTTCTGGGTCACAGAACACTGAAAACTCTCTCTTCTCGATTGTGGTATCCTAGTGCATGACTGAGCCATGTTTTTGCTCAACTTGGGATCCCTGCTGCCTCGCTTGTCTATTGTTGTTCCTTGTATTCTGGGATGACATCAAGTTTGAGTTAGGCAATGGAACAGGAAGGCTTGTCTTGCCTCTTACCAACTTCACCACTCATCCCTAGGTACCATGAACAACAAGAAGTAACCCAAGTTAAATGCAAAGGGACAAACTGTAGAAACAAGCCAGAAATGGTTTCAAACCTAAAGATCTTTTCAGTCGTCAGTGTTGGGACAAAAGCTAGACATCTGGTGTGTATGTGTTTAAATTTGCAAACCAAAAAGAGAGGCTTACATCCTAAAGCAGGAATTAGATTGTTTTGCGCTTGATTTACTTGAGGTGGATTTATTTCACGTGTTCTCTGCACAATTTAGAAGGTTCTGAAACCCAGGGATTTTACATCTGAGTATGTTAATGACATCATTTGAACTATTATGCATGTGTGTTTGTGTATGAGTATATATACAAATACATATGTTTGGGGGGGTGGTGAGTATATGTATAGGTACATGTGTATGTGGCGGGGGGTGTATGTATGTATTCACTACAGTAGGATGGGAAGGACTGACTGTCTATCCCACTGGCAGAAATACTCGCAGAGAATGTGGTAGCCCTCACTTGAGATCAAGAATTTTTTGTCAGAAACTGCTGGCTACCTCTAAGGCAGCTCATCCTGGGAAGACTGACGCAGTATCTGAGGAAGGAAGGAAAAAGACTGGGGAAAAACTAGAGGGAAAGGAATAACATGCATCAGGTTGGAAAGTAAAGTAGTCTCTACAGTGTTACCTGTTGCTGAATCCAGGACACTTTAGTTTGGTCATTCGTCAAATATCTGAACTATTATATCTAAATAAATGTATATTCAGCATTCTAATAGCTGACCCATGCAGAGGTTTATATTGATTTAAAGGCTCAAAAATTTGGTAGAGTTTCTGCTTTTCTGCTTGGTTTATTAAAAGAAAATAGTTAATGCAACTATTTTGTGCTGAAACTGTACTTTTTACAGCTCGACACCAGTGTGTCTTAGTTTTTCACTGCCCGGCTTACAGTGTTTGGGTCTGGAGTTCTACGCACATGTTCAGCTAATGTTACATAATCTGCAAATTCAGCCATTTGTCATGATTAACAAGACCAGTTCTTGCTCTTTGGGATGCAAATAAGGCTCCTCAAAATTACTGTTTTATCTCATCTTTTCCATACCTTTGTGCTATGTTTGTAGAAGAGGGCATGTTACTGTCTCAACTCACACCATGGGATTTGGTTTGTTTATGTTTGTGAAATACAGTGCAGAGATACCTCAGTAGAGTTTATACAGTACCATATAACAAAATATCCTGTTCAAAGTAATATCTAGAACATGTACAATAAGTAATGTGAAGCTACTTCTTGAAACATTAAATGATAAAATTAAATATGGAGTATTCTCCTAATTAGTGATTCTGTTCTCTGTTTTTTCTTAAGCAACAGAGAAGCCTCAGCAGGAAAACAAAAACAACAACTAAACCAGAAAATTGACCTATCGTTGCCTAATTGAAGTTTATAGGGTTTCAAGAAGTAATTAAAATTAGAGGAAATGTTAGTTTTCACTTTCTAGTTTAAACCTGATTACATACTCTTAAAATTCTCTTAGTGCTGGTATTTACAGTTTGCTTATAATAGTACAAAATTACTTTTTGCTATTATAATGGCTTGGCTAGGATAGAGTGCTATAATTTTGAAGAAGAAAAGAGCCTTTGGAAATAATATGGTACTAGGCACAGGTGTTATTTCATGTTTACTGAATTGATCTCTTGAGTGAAAACAAGCCTTTCTTTTATGAAGCTTGTGTAACTGAGGACATTTTAGGTACTGAGCAATAGTACTTGGTGGAACTTCTTTTATCAAACTGAAGGCATACAGGTCAGTACAGGATTTGAGGCCCAGGGATCACATATTTCATGGCTGACTTCCTTTGTTTTGTGGCTTGTTCTTTGTTGACTACAAGGAGACAGCTTTACCCATGTCATCTGCCTACTGTGGTCTTGTTGCTACATATTAGTAGTGAAACAGGTCATATTTTGTTCCTTAACATTTCAGGAATATTTTCTCTCTAGTTTGGATAGTCACCGATCTACTGTGTTACATCTATTCTTTGGATTTCATATGTATGTGAACAGCTGGATAGGGGTAACAGCCCAATAATTAATTAGAAATTATTATACTGTGTATATGGCATTGAGATATAAGAACTAGATCAGTATTCAGCATCAGCTAAGACCAGGAGAGTGCGTATAAAAGCTCTACTAATTATAAGTCACATTAATTTGTTTATGAAGTCTGAGTAAAACTTTTCTTGTGTACAGATGAAAGGCACCATCAAAGGTAATTTGGATGCTCTAGGATCAACTATACGAGGGTTGCCTGGCAAATGTTTGGCTAACATGTTTTTAAAATGCTTAGTAATAGTGATTTCTGCAGCGCCCTTATGCAACCAATTACAGTTTTTACTATTCTCATCACTAGGATGCTTCCCGCTCCCATGAAGACCTACCTAAATCTGTATTTCTGCAAACTAAATACATAAAATATGATTAAGGTATTTATCAGTTTTTCTCCATGTATGAAAAGTAACCAATTTAAAGACTATTATCATGCATCTTCCTCCCTCTACTGTTTTTGTCTTTTCTAGAATAAAAAAAAAGTCTGTCCTCCTAAGTCTTGTTTTCTAGACCTGGAATTACTGTAGATGCTGTCCTTTGGACTTGTGCCAGTTCATATACAGTTCATAGACATCTTTATTGCTGTCTAATTCCCAGTGTTAAACAGAGTGCTCCAGCTGAGACTTTATTAGTGCAACCAGTGGAACTATTAGTTGTATAAAAGTGGAACAGTTACGTCATGTGCCATATATATGATAGCCTATGTAATACCCCCTGGAATGCTGTTACTTTCCCCCACCACCCCCCAACAGTAAAATATTAAGGATACAGTCTGTAGCCTATAAACCCCATGTTAAAACAGTCACTGTACTATGCATTTGCTTTTTCCTCTCCAAGTATAATACTTTGTACTGACCTTCAGCTAATTTTATGCTCTTAATATCAGACAATTTCTCCATTTTACTCAAGTCTGTTTTGAATTGTTTCCCTCTGAGCAGTTGTAGCACCTGTAGTTTAGTTAAAAAAATAAATACAATATTCTATCATCCACAATATTAAAAAAATGAATAGCACCAAATGCAGAACAGAACTCTGCAGTCTTTTACATTTGTTTAAAGTGAATTAAAGACCCATGTCTTTAATAAACCATAGAATTGAATTCTTTTTTCAATGAAGTCAGTGGTATTACTACCATAAAATAATTAAATGAAAAAGAGATCCATTCTATTACAAAGGTCCCATTTACTGGATTATTTTTAATTTAGGCACTAATTTTGTAAACACTCATATACACATACTTGCCCCATTGAATTGAAAGGGACTGCTTAGTTGTTTAGAGCTAAGTGCTTTACAGTCAGGGACTATAGCTGTGTTGTAAATAGGTTATGGTGCCTATTTATTCATTATGCTAGAAAATTTGCAAAAGTCAACGTTTTTTTAATTTCTTTCTTTATGGAAAAAGTCATAGCACGTATACGTTTATTCCACTTTAAAATTCTGTGCCCTGCAAACTGACCTACAAAAATGAACTTACTTGCAAATTAATTTTGGGTATAATTAGCTCCTTAGCAGGCTATCTGCAGTGACAGTGATCTGCACAGTAAGATTTCTTCTCTCACTGTATTTCCAGACCTGTGAAGAGTTAATAACTCAGCTTTTTGTACAGCTGTTGCTGGATACAAACCAGAGGATCAAAAGCAACCTTTAGATTCTTCCTACTATACCAACTAGCTGGTCATATCATGAATAGTGCTCTGTATATACAACTGCTGAGTTGGAGCTTCAGTTGAGTTTTATAGTTCATTTGCTGTAGCATGAGATAGTAGCACTGTGGTATGAAGTGATTTCAAAGTGTGTGTATCAAATCTTAAGAGTTAATTCATTGTCAGGTGTTTTGGGTCTGTAAGATACAAACTCTACTGACAAATACTGGTAGGAGTTTGATTTGTATGGAAGAGTCCGTACTTTGATAATACAGATAACTTTACAGAAGGAGGTATAGTTCCCATTCATAAACTTTTTCTAAGGCAAAAAGAGTCTGTTTTATCAAAATGAAACCTGATACTCAGTAACTGTCAAAATGCTTTTAGCTGCAAGCAGAAGGTGATACAGAGGAACTTTCTTACAAAAGAATCATTTTGCAGAACTTAATATAGCATAAACGACAAGCAACTAGTCATGTACTTACACAGATACCTGGGGTCTGATGCACAAGCTAAGTAGTTCTGACAACCTAAAATACTTTTTCTTTAATATCCTATTTTATAGTTATGTCTACTTTCTGCAAAAATTTTCATAGAATATCACTTTATGCATAACTATACTATTTTAAAGTAATATTTGAAAGTTACTTGAAAGCAAAATTTGTATTTGTAGTATTTGAGTATAGCTTCTCAAAATACACTGGTTTTGCAGAACTGGAGAGTTGAGTATGCCCTGGTTTCTTCTAAGTTTAAAAAAAAAAAAAAAGTCTACACTTAAATGAACATAGCAAGTTCTAAGCTACCCATCTTTGCTGTATCTGCCTTGGCCATGCATGTTAAGAATGCTCAGTATACTAGTTATTCCTGGTTACCCTAAATTAAGACATCTATGGGATTGTAGTAGTTCAAGACTGCAGTCCCCCTCTCCTGTCAGGATTATGAGGCTTGTAAATTGTATGACGCCTTCTGTTTCCTTCTTTTTCTTGTACACTGAGCGCTGCTTGGATGGACCTGAGAGACCAGTCCATTAAATACAATTCATAAACAGGAAATAACGCTGTGTTTCACTGTTAGAGTTCCACTGTTTACATTTTAATTACATTTTGAACTGTAGTGAATGATGAGAGCAAAGTTTTCCTGTTATTTTATTCTAACAAGTTGCAATTGATAATGTCACTCAGCAACAGTTGTTAGGTAGGGAAGATAGGCACGAGGCATTTTCTCAACTTGCATTCCACAGAGATCACAGTTCTATTAATAAAAGCCATATAAGACCTCTGCTAGCTTCCTGAATACAATAGAGATTCATTTAGCAATGACAGGAATATTGTATGGCATACCTATTCACCATACCACTTGGTGTAAGGCACCACATTTAGCATTTGTTTTTCACATGCAGCACGTAAGCTAATGGTGTAAAAATGCTTAAGATAGTGTGAATGTTCTTTTTTGAAAGTTCAGAAGGGAGTTGTTTTTGGTGGAGCTCATCACCTTCTCTTATATGCTAAATAACTTTGCCTAGTATGACAAAGTATCTGCCAAAGAAGAGTCACACTTAAAAATAAATCTCAAGAAGGCACTTGCTTAGAATGAAGCAAATGACATCACATATCAGCAAGACACCAGAAGCATTCTCCTCTGAAGAACATAATCTACCTTAAAGGGATTTTGGTAAGAGTTATATGATGCAACTAGACTGGCGTGGCCAGAGCCCTGACTTATTAGCGGCAACAAAGCCCAAGCACCTCTGTTGGCAAGCACTGACTCTTCCCTCACCTTAAAGAAAATCTTTGAGGCTACAGAAACTTCTAGTGAATATATCTGCTGGAGCCTGTTTGCATGCTTGCTTCCCTGAGAGGACTGAGATATCCCATCACGTGGATTCCTTTGTGGGTTTTCTTTACTCCTATCTATATTTGTATGTTAGGACCTCCTTGAGAAGAGTATTGCCACAAGCTGTATTTTATGGTCAGTACCGTTTATGGGTGCCTCCTTGAAATACGTCCTTTCTGAAGATGGACTGTAACTTGTCACCAACCTAGGTACTATTGGCTTGATGTGCACACTCTTGTTAACTCACATGGAAATCCCCTTCATCAACTGATTTCTTTATTTTTCTGGATGAAATGAATAATAAGCTTTTGAACTGCAAACAACTACGAAATGAAACATTACAAACTCTGATGTAGCTTGAAATCTGGGTTTTTAAAGGTGCATAGCGCTAAGACAAAGATAATCCTGGAGCAATCTGCCTGCAAGGCCTTAAAGAAAGGCTGTTAAAGAAAAGCCATTGGGAAATGCCAGTACTGGATTGGGGCAAGCTCAAACATACCATCTGCACTGGTCTTTTTTGCAGTGGTGGGATATAAGGCAACAGGGGAAGACCAAAATAGCATAGCTCCCTGAAGGTGATGTTCCTTCCCTCAGCCATAGACTTGTTATGGCCAGGGTTCCGCTATTCACACTCATCTCTTGCAGGGGATGTTCTCAAACATTTGCAATGCAGGCAAGGAACGAGTGAACTTCTGCCAGGGTTAGATGATGATGGCTTTGGGGGAATGCATTACGTGCCTAAGTATTGAGCTCTATTCATCATTGGAGCAATGCTGGCTGGTTGGTAATAAATCCATTATGGCATGCTGCATCTGTTGCACTAGTGGATGTTATTCTTTGCTATGTCTAGAGTCTTTCTGGCAGTAGATATGATCTCCCTCTTTGTGGCTGTTCTCTCACGGTAATTGGCTGAAGATTCACTCTGTTGTGCACTATACCACTCCCATGCCGGCTACTGGTCTCGTGCCTTGTGTCTTTCTTCTCTGTCGGTATCTGAAGCCCAGGCCTGCTTAGTAACTGGTTTGGCTAGATTCATCAGCATGCCTGCTGTGATTTGTTTTACTTTAGCCCACATTAGCAAATATTCTGTGTTACCACTGCCAGCCTGCATGAAGAGGTCTGGCGGGTACACATTGCAAATCCACAAGCCAAGAAATATAGTAAATGTATCATTGTTCCACATTTGATTTCTGAGAGGGCTGAGACGGAGCCTTTATTGTATCAGAATTCTAAATCTTTTCTCAGCCTTCCATTCTGATTCCCAGCATCCAAGGATACAAGGCCTGACAACTGTAAAAGTCTCAGGGGAAGAGGTAGGAAAATTACTAGTCATCCATGCTGTTGCTATAATAATAATAATAACAACAATTTGGATTTCAGCTAAGAGACAGTGATGATACTGTATAAAGAACAGGAGTGTGTAATAGGCTTTTTTAGCGCTTATAGTGGCATAGAGAAATGTAATTTTATGCTTAAATAACTCATGACCATTTAAGTATTTTTTGCTTATCTGCTGGCATTTGTCAAGATGTGGAGGACAGAGGACTCCTTGGTGACCCCTGGGTAATGCCTAAGCTTCTGGTTGACTGCTGATGACTTATAATATCATTGTGTTGGCCATGAAGTATGGCTTGATGCAAGAATCTGTTTTTAAAAGAAAAAGTTGTTCCTGTCCTTCCCCTGTCCTGCTGTTAGAGCTTTATCACTGTACTTTTATGATGCATTTAAGTTCCTTGGCGTTGAGCCGGCACTACAGGGTGTAACAGCGGCCACTGTGGCCTTTTAGGATGCTATGTTTTTGTCGGTAAACACTTTTCTGTAATTCTTTCTAAAACTTGCTTCGTCTTGGCTCCTCTTACAGGGAGGAACGTTCAAGATCTCTGCTGGTTCATTTCTGGCAATGTCAAATGATGGGCAGCTCTTGGGGTACTGGCACTGAGATTCAGGGAGCCTATCTATCATTTCAACTTCACGGTTGTTGTCTGTGGATCACATCAGCCGGAAGAGGCAGTTTCTAGTCCTGTTCCAGAATTTAGAGTGGCAGCTTCCGTGCAGTCACTGTGACCCCATAATAATCCTGGTCATAAAAGCAGAGTGAAAGTACAGAACAATTTGGGAAGCAAGGTGGCTCATCAGTTGGCTAGCTTGAGGAGGGCTGCACTCAAAACGCTGATCTGTGACATTTGAAAATAGTGCAATTTTGTCCAATTTTTCCTAAGATTAATTATTGTTATTGGAGTTTGGACTTTATTGCATCAGACTGCGTCATGTGTTGAAAGGTGTGGGTTTTTTTTGTCGTTCTTGTTTTTATTAACACCTTTTTTTGTGTGTTAGCGCAATTGCATCTTTATTGCCTTAAGAACAGTCTTCAAAATAGAATGGTTTTCCCATTGAAAGGGAGGAACAAAATTTCTTTCCATTTTTATTCCCACCTGTTAAGAACTGCTGCCCCTGTAATCTCGGAGCTATTTGATGACATAGAAATGTTGAAACTGTACCGACATTTCTTTTCATAAAAATCTGGATAAAAAAAGATTGCGAAGAAAATCACTTGAAAGTTTCCTTTAACAGTTGTTCCCCTGGGTTATAAAAGTTGAATAGAACTAATTCTTGGTGAAATGCAACATAGTGGTTTATTTAAAGCTTATCTGCTAAATTAAGTTAGAATTCCAAACTCATCAGTAAAATCCTCCAGTTTCCTTACTTTCAGACTGTAGTGTCTGCCCCTTCCTCTGGCTGCTTTTTTGCAGGTAGCTGCATTGCTTCCATGAGTAACTATATGTAATCTAAATACTGTCCCTAATTGTTTGTGTGCCAAGGCAGGGAAGGTAATGGCCTACTGTATTTTCTACATACTTGCATATGTACTTAGATTTCTGTTATAGGTTTTCTGGCAGATTTTGGAAGTGTTTGGGTGCCTTCTGTAGAGAAAAATCTGAAGAACGCAATCTGAGTACCAAGCCTAAGTAGTTTCAAATATTAATAGTTTTATTACCTAAAGAAGTTGAGAGATACTGATTTCTGTTTTGTAGCTAACGTCACCCGGTGCATGGATGGCTGGCTTGAGGAAGTTCACATAGCAATTCCATGTCAGAGGTGGAAGTGAAATAGCAAGTTCTTCAGTCTTACTCCACAGTTTTAACTGTATGTTCATCCCCTCTTTATAGCAACATCTCAAGTGTATTTTTAATAAATTTCCAGCTGATTTCTGCTGTTGGTCTAGCTTTCACTTTTTTTTTTGAAATTTTTATTTATGTACTGTTTTAATAGGACTTTTTAATGGCTTTTGCCCAGAGGATGAATGGTTGTGCCTAGCAGAATTTAAAGTTGCTTCTAGAGTCTTGAATGGGATAAGATTTGCTTTCTTTAAAGCATGAAAAAAGATAGTGCATATTTTTATACATTGCATTCTGATGTCCTCCAAAGTATTCAAAGTACCTTACTGAGTGGCAAGTGTCTGTGGAATAGAGAGATTTTTCCTAGCACTCTTGCCTTGAAGGCGGCAGATTTTGGGGGTAGTCTCACTCCATTGGCAGCTCATTGCTTCCTGTGCGGTTCTCTGGACGAGAGTGAGCACGTGCTGCTGACTCCCCTGGGGGGTCTTCCTCTTTGAGGCCATGGAGGCTGTCCGTGTATATGCTGGTTTCCTTGCTCCTGCAAGTCACACCTCTGAGACTAGTCAGAGGGAATGGGGGCTGGAATATCTGTGGAAAGCGAGTTGTATGAACTACTTCCAGGTTTGTACCGCTCCTCTAGAAGGACCCACCTTCATTCTCAGCTGACAACCTCACCCACAAAACTCCTACAAAAACATGTAGGTCTTGTCTTCCCAGCCCACGCTCAATCCCTGCCCTGCAGTGTCCAGATGCTTTGGTTGATCCTGATCCTCACCACCTTCTCCTGTAAGTCCTGGGATTCCATTCCAGATGGAAAGAAGTTTAAAATCGAGATGAGCCTCAGAGCCATGACAGAAATTGTCACTGGTTATTTTTCACCTGGAGAACAGTGGTGATGTCTTCCTGACACAGACAGATGTATACACGTCCTTAGTAAGCTTTCCTGTTAATTCATCTTCCAGTATTCATTTCCTTGAAGAAAACACTACAATTTAACAAGTAATTCTAGTGTTAAAGCGATATATTTATAATGCGCTCTTTTATTGTGAGTCCTTTTGTGAAAGCTCTGTTCAAGACTTACTTGCGGAGTCTGACTGCTGGATGCGTAGAAGTGTTTATTTCAGTCTGTGGGATATTCTGGTTCATTCAGCTAGACAAAGCCTGAGGAAAATGACATTCTGAAAGCAGCATAAGGTCTGGGAGAGTGTGGTTTTGTTCTCTCTTGCAAGAACAGCAGTAGCCCACCTGCTTCTCTTCTGTAAAAAGTGTAGTGCCATTCCAGTAGGGCAAGTCTCGTGCTGTAATTTCAAGGTGAAATTTGCTGCTGCTCCTTCTTCTTCCCCTTCCCCTACCTAACTATAATCTTGCCTCTGATTTTCCCTTAAAGAAAAACAAGAGGGATATAGAAAATTTCATTAAATACCTGTGTATTATTTCAACATCTTAGGGATTAATTTTTGTCAGGTACTTGAAAGGGGTAGTATTAATGAAACCTAGTAATGTTAATTTCCTTTTAAGAAGTTTACAAATGGCTAGTTTTTATATCAGTAGAGGAGGATAGTAAGGAAATACTAGAAGGAAGTAGTGGGGAGGTAAAGGCAGCATCTTAACATGTTGTTAGTACAGAGGAATCACTGTCCTCTTCATCCATGCAGGAATTTTATCATGGATTGCTTCTCCCTGCAGATTTCTGTTGTATAGGGTCAGTGTAATACACAGCAGTAGCATTTTTTGTTTGTTACTAGCTGGTTACCCTCGGTTTTGTTATTATTTAAAAAAAAAATACTGGCTTGTGCTTCTCCTGACAAGACTACAGCCTTACTTTCATAATGGGGTCAGACTTTTGAAATTACCCGTGATTTTTTTTTTTTTTTGTTAGTCAAACCATATTTTTATTTATTCAGGATGTAGTTTCTAGTTGACATCTGTAGGATACCTCATCCCCTATTTAAAAAAAAACCAACCAAACAACAAATGACAAAAAACCAGAAGTACTTCATAGTTTCATGGATTCTTCTGAATTCCAAAATCTCCCTTTAACTGCAAGTTACTTATGAGTAAAGCCTGATGCAGTAATAATTATTGTTGCTGTTATTAAAAGAATTGCCATTCTGTTAAAACAGTTCTAGTTTTTCTGGTTTAGCTTTCTTGTTATTCAAGCACCAAAGCATTGAATACTTATGCTTTAAGAATCTGTTTCTGTTTTGGTTAAATGACTAAAAAATTAACACCTTTCCATTTAAGTCATGTAAATAGTTAAGACTCATGCTGTAGCTAAGCTGATTCTTTCTCTGTTTTAAAAATAGAAAATGCTAGAGCAGTCCTTCCCTTCCCCCGCTATGTACTCACTAGTCCAAGCTAGTAAATGTTACTGAATGGATTTCAGTGTTGTAGCCATTCTATAGTAAGTACAGCAAGATCCTTTGTGAAAAAGCGAAAGGAGGAAAAAAGGTAGTAGAAATCCATTTGTGGATATTCGTCAGTCCAGAGTACCTGCACCAATGACAGACAGGCTTTCCTCGAGAAACAAATAATGACAACAAACACTGCTGTTCAGAGGAGCCAGAATCTCCCCAAAAGACGCCTAGAAAGTATAGGGGAGTGTCCTGCGAAACGAAAAGCTAGCTGGGGTATTCTGACCAGCCAAGGTTAGTATAGCAGCCATTTCAGAAACGGTGTACTGAAATATGCTAAGCTGACCCAGTTTATGATGTTCTAGCTCTAAACTGTTTTTTGGTTTTGGTTTTGGTTTTTTTTTTCCTAGCTGTAATATAAATGCATGCTTATGTTAGTGCTACTTTATTGTCTTGCATGGGTTAACACACGGGTGTTGAGGCTATTTTTGTTCTTTCTGCACTCTTATCAGCTGATCTAAAATACCTTTTCTTGTTTATCTGCCCTATTTGTTTTATGCAAGTGTTTAAGGCTTGACTTACCCTGACTTTTGCTGTCCTGTCACGAGGTAACTGGATACTGAAGGCTAATTGTTTACGACAGGGAACCGGGGAATGGAAGGGGGGGGGGGGGGGGCGGGGGAAACTTTAAATATAACTTTAGACGTAAA
>JAVKLA010000053.1:8076721-8094537 GCA_034782735.1 Sagittarius serpentarius | reverse complement strand
CGCCAGGGAACCGGGGAATGGACGGGGGGGAGGGGGGAGGAGTAAACTTTACATATAACTTAATACGTAAAGAGAAGTTTATAGGTAGCTAAAATAGGAGGCAGTGGAGGAACTACAGGTGACAGAACTATTGTCCTGTACTAAGATACTAAAGACAAAGATAAAATTGTAAGGGTTTGCGTAGAGAAGTACTTCGGAGGAATTTAAGTTGCTGGACACTGACGTTTTCAGCAATGAGGAACAAACTCTATTGTAAAAGAAATGTTTAGGACTGCTATTGTCTTTGCCATATTTTCCTAATTTTTTCATAATACAAGTGTGTAAAAGGGAGCTTTTAGTAATTGTGAGAGTCTAATAGGAATTTTTTAGAAGTGATCTTAATTCCAATTAATATTGACCATATCACAAGGCCCAGAGTGAAACAAAACAGAAAGTAAGGAAATCAAACTTGAAATTAATGATAATACGATATAAAAAACTGGAGGTGTTAAAATAGTCAAGGAAAGGAGGAGACAGGAAAGACAGATTTGATATATTGTGCATAAAAATAATTATGAATTTACTGTGTAAAACGGAGCTATATGTTATAGGAATCAGTTATTCTTAAAACACGTTTGCTAATTTCCAGTACAGCCAGTTTTAGAATTAGCAATATTCAAGAATTTAAGCAACAGTTACCATAGCTTCCCAAGTAACTGTTTGAATGCAATGGTACTGTAAGGTTATATTTGTTCATTAGTTTTAATACGCAGTGTATCTTTTAACCTCATATTGTTCACTGTTTGAGCTAAGATTTCCTGATCTATAGTAACTTTTATTTATGAACATTTCAGCTAGCTAGGTCAGTAGTTCCCAAAAAACTAGGACATTCTCCCTCAGACTGAAAAGAAATTTTAGAGAAGTTTATCAATATTAGCACTAGCCACTCCTTGATAGGGTTCAGGGTTAGGCTTTTTTGCCATTCTTATAAAGAAATAGCCAGAGTTAGTCAAGTTTGACATTTTCAAAATCACAGTAAAATATGGAAAGTAAAGTTTTCTGAAGAATCCATCCTAACAGGCTCCAGCTACTTACAGCCTCTTTGTGATTGCCAGACTGGGCGTATATATTAATGGATGGACATCTTGAGGTACTGAGAGACTTCTGTTGCAGTTGAGGCTTCTGGTAGTTGCAGTTCACTTGAATAACAGGTATATCTAATACCAAATCTGAAGGAGGCTCTTTTCTTCCCTCTCTGTTCCCATCCATGGAGGTATCCAAACCTAAGTTTCTTCTTCAGGCACCCTTGCAGAGCAAAGGAAAAGAACGTCATACTGCAATGCAGTATGTAATTAAATATGCAGATGGGAAAATGGACTAAAAGTGGTGCAGGAAGTGGAATATGTCACGATAAGATTTGGCAGAAGGGCGAAAGAATAGAGTTGGGCTAGGAAAAGGTCTTCAGCCTACTGCTTGAGGGTCCACAACCAGACTATTTCACAAAAATCTCCTGGATGTGCCAAAAATCAGCACACTAGGCCCAGCTTTGCTGCCCAGCTGGGTACTGCTTTTAGGGCTAGGGATTAGGCCACGTGCTGCATTCACTCTCTGGCAGGCTGGGAAAATACTGAGAATTCTGAGCACAGCTTGGGGAAAATTGCTTGCACTCTGGATGAAGGCTGACACTGCATTTGAGGAGCAAAATTACTCCAGGCAAGTCCTCCAGAGTCTGAACTCAGCTCAGAATGTCCGTATGCCTTTTCTGTCACCTTCTAGTTGGGAAGGCTGCTGAAAAACCCTTACTTTGTTTTAGTGACTTGTCCAAGGAAATAAAAAGAGCCTAAGAGTACTACCAGCTGCTGCATGTACTCAAATCAAATCTGATGTGGGTCTAACAGATTACTGAACTTAGAGGCTGATGTGATTTTACACCTTGGCGCTGCAACTACGGCACACAGTTTGCAAGCTACTTTCAGCTAGAAAAATACCCAGCCGGTTGTTGCTCCTTCAAGAAGACGGAAAAAGCAAACGGTGCGTGAGGAGTGGACTGGGCAGTTCTTGCAGTGCTTTCATGGGACGGGAGAAGGGGCCTGACACACTTCTTCCTGTGTGTGCAAGGCCCGGCACAGAGCCAGCAGCAACAACTGCCGCCGCCGCCGCCGCCGTCGTTGCCGTTGCCTTCACCTGGCGTTAACGTTGCTTCTGTTGGGAACCAAGCGAGCTGTGTTTGGATATTGCTGTTGTGGGCTTTTTAGGATTTTTAATACCGTTTAGTGGCTCATGTTTCTGTGTGAAAAGTATGTTAAATTGCAACGCCAGAGCACTCAAGATTTAGGAATTGTTAAAAGTAATGTTGCCTGTGCCATGCTGATTTGGCCCTCTAATGCGTTATAACCCAGTATTTGACAACACAGTCACATGCTGGGCTTTTCCACAAAGCCCCTGCTTCCTTTGATGTGCAAGATGGATGATGTTCTTAGAAAGCACTGGGTTTATACTCAGAAAAAGTACACCCCATGTTTTCCTGTATGTTGCAAAGGTTAGAGGGCGTGTAGTGAATGGTAGGAAAAAAGGGTTAACGTTTTAATGTCCCTAAAAGCAAATTCTATTCTTGTCTTTGCTGTGGCACCTGTGTGTTTTAAGACCAGTCATCTAACCTAAAAGTTTCTTGACTGATCATGTTTATTATTATCTAAGGCTGAAATTTCAGAAGCTCAAAGCTCTCATAACCATAATTAAACTATGCTTTCAGTGTACACTCCAATGCTTAAGTACCCTGGAAAAAATAAGCTGTTAAGTTAGTTTTACAATTTAAGCATTAAAACTACCTGTCTTTTAGTTCCTCTTGTTATAAAATAGTATGAATGGGTGATGGTATGAAGATAGATTCAGCAAGGGTTTTGAAGTATTCTTTTGTTATTGGGAGAATACCATGAAAAAGTCAATGTAAAATTAACAGTGTTATAGTCAGCTTATAGTTTGAGTAGCATGTCTTAAAGAGCAAGAGATCATACTAGATACAAAGATACAAAATAATTTGAACGCTAACTCATTCATGGAATACAACAGTGGAATGGCAAAACTAGTGTGGTCGTGTAATGTGGGTGCATCAAAAACAGAACTGTGGGAAAATATCACGAGTAGGCAATTGTTGGCATTTGCATTTGGCATGAAATCCCCAGATTTTGAAAGTCTACATGATGATAAACACTGGCAAGAATATTGGTTTGAACCAATCAAGGTTTCATTTTTTGTACACATATGTTTGTATATTTATGTGTATATATTTACATATTATATAATTTTCAGTCAAATGAAAACAAAGATTATTTGAAATATTGAAATGAAATATTTAAATGCCACTTGAACTACATCTTCTCTCTCAGACATATTTTAATCATCCCTAACCTAAATTCTGATTCTTTTGGAGTTCTTCAGTGCTGATTGTTAGAATTTCATTTTTTTAACAAGAACTGGCTTCTGTTTTGCTGGTCATATCTAATCATAGTAGTTAAGTACCACAGATGCATTTTGTAACTTTTAATTCCTTGACTAAAGATTCTTTTCAATAGTTTTTAACATCAAATATCGGTTAAGTAGTTGATACACTTCTTTATCCTGCAAGGGCTTTAGACAAATGTGTAATTTTACAGTGCCACAGTAAAAACCAGTTAGAACTTAATTACATATACAAAAAAATACCAGGCAGTTTTAAGAGCTGGAGTGAAGTGAGTCCATAGATCTTTGGGACTACAGTGTTACAGAGTTTTTCTGTTACAGTTATTGATCCCGTCTTTTGCTTCAGTTGCCACAAACTGGAACACTCAAGATACATCTTAAGGAATAAAAGTTAAGTGATGAGCTTAATACAAAGCATTTGTTAATTTTGCAGAAATAAATAGTCTGTGTTTCCCATCTCCCCATAATGAACTGTGACAGGCTTCTATTTTCGCTTCTTCTCTGATGATACTGCTTCTTCTGAGGACTGGGACACCATCTATTTACCCTTAGAGCAGTACTTTTCTCAAGTGCTGAGTCCTGGCATAAATCTTCTCCCAGTGAAGTCTGTGAGAAGACTTTCATTCATTTCCAGTCCTCCTTGTTTGGAAAATCCAACTTTTTAATGTACCTTTTATACTGGCTTTTTCTGTTGTTTGGTTGGTTTGGTTTGTTTTGGTTTCTTTTGAAGACTGTGCAAAATTTTAGACATAAAATCGAAACAATGGGATGACTGGAGTTAATGATGCTTATGACAATACTTTTCCTTTGTATTTTACTACTATTGTCATAACTGCAGGAATGACTTACAGGTAGTTGCAGGTAGATGTAAGGGAGAGAAGTCTGTAGGAAAACATGAAGAAAATAACATTAATGACTTTGCAATTCTGACTGTGATCCATTTCTAATCCCCATTTTTTGGTATTTTCATTACTGAGAATAGTATCAAAACCCTAATTTAACAACCAAAGAATTGTTTAGAAGATAATTGAGGCAATAGTGAACGGCTAAAAGAAAAACAGTTCAGCGTATGGATTAAATAGCATTTGAAACGTTCAGAATATCTTTGCTTATTTCTTTTCTAAGTATATTACGAGTAAGTAGTAGAATAACACATGAACATTTGGCAGTGCTTCCCTTACAAACCTGTGTACTAATACTGATTTTTGAGCATACAAAACTATGTGTCTCATCACGTGAGGTTAAAAAAGCAGGAGTTTTTCCTGCAGTCCTTGTTCAGCTCAAGGTTCTCTTGATTTCACTGTGAGTTTCTCTTGTGTTGAAATTCCGGTTAATCTGTCTTGGAAGGCAAACGCACAGATGCTGGCACTTTGAAAAGTTGTTATGTTAAAAAAAGAAATGTGAAAAATGAACAAAAAGGGCCACAGTCCTTTAGCATAAGAAAAGAAACTGGCAACTTGTGTATGCTCATATCTTCAAAGCTGTGTTTACCGGGTGAAAGTTCGTATTACAGTGAGCTGCTGATCTCCTTCCAGACATCGCTGGAGTGTATTAGGAACAGGCCCAAGTAGCAAGAACAGATTTTTTTTTATTATTTTTTTTATTTTCCAGATTGAAAGAAATGAGTAGGATTTATAATTGCAATTGGCTGGAAGTGCCATGGGGAGATGGAGATTTAGGTATTGTATAATACTTCGTAATTTATTTTTTTTTTTTTTAACTTTGCCTGTTAACACAGTGAATATATTTATTCTTTCTTGTTAGTGTTTACAAAGCAATGTAGGCTGCCCTTCCTGGTAAACTATACACCAGAGAACTTGGAACTAATGTGGCTTCTAAATATAGTTAGAGATACTTTGTATTCAGCATCTGTCAGAGACGCGATCAGTCAGGAATTAATGCATTAACAGTTTTGGAATAGACTGTGTTTGCTTATACTGCTGTTACAGACAACAATCAATGAAAAAATGTTCTCGATTATATTCTTGTTAATGCTTTCTAAGTAAGAAACATAGCGAGTTTGTAGATGAGCAGAAGGCAGCAATCTAGACTGATTTATTTTAAGACACCTTTGATGTTTATTTATGATACATATTTATTTTGAACATATTTTTTTCCCTGTGGTATTTAATGATGAATTACTATGTTTACCGATAAATCCGTTGGAAAGTGAAAGTTTTCTTCCAAACTCATTCCTGCAGCATTTTGCTTATAGATTTTATTTCTAGTAGAGGGAATACAAGCATTTTGTATTTAATGGATTTAGCAGAAACAACTAGCTGCTGGATGTCTCTACATGAATATGGGGATATGAGGTGGGTCTAGGTGCAAAACAGAGCTCACAATGCAGTCTGGCATCATTTGACTCTCAAATGTCACCGGAGTAATGACATTAACAGACGTTCTTCTGAGCAATCCAGGAGGGAAGGAGGTGAAGGGAAGAAAGGTGGGAAAAAATGTTGCTTTCAGATCCTACCTGCATCTATGTTCTGTTTAGTTATACACAGCTACAAAAATGTCCGAAGTGTGAGTGTATTTAACGGGCATAAGAACTTCATGACACTTACAATTTTATTAGATGTTTTTCTATATAATAGTTAAGTCCCTTTTTCCCCCGTTAATTCAGGTGTAAGATAAACTGTCAAGAGAGAGAAGTTCTCATCTGTAGAGACGGTGACAAAATTTCAAAAGCAGCCTCTAAATACAGCTTTCAGTTATTTTTGAGGAATTCTTTGCAGCTGCCAACAGGAGAACTTAATGGATCTAATCCGTTTGAATTAGAATGATTTGAGTGCTGGTTCAGGTACTACTACAGAAGAAGGAAAACGTTTGTCAAAATTCTTATAGTGATTGCACACATCCAGCCTACAATAGGATAAATACATCTGAGCTTATTGGGATGACGGAGAAAATACTGATGTTTTGTCAAAATCAGGTCACTTTAAGATTTCTGAGCTCAGTTTTTGTAGTATAATACCCCTTAAAATCCCATTCACTTTGTGTTTGGTTTTTTTAGCTGTTACTCTGACTAGCAATAAGAATTGCAAAATATTACACTTAATAAACCTAAAGTAAAAAGTGCAGGGAACGATGTGTGTGCATGTACATACACATGCACACACAGATGATCAGAGCTGAGTGCAAATAATTCTGCAAGAGTATTGGAAGCTGGATCTTGCCTATGGTCCATCTACCCCCACAGATGAAAAAGTGCACGGAGCTTCACAGATACTGGATACTTTGAAATGATAGAAATCTCCATGCCTTTTTAAGATCAGGTTTACAAAGCTTTAATCTCCTGTATTTTTTAACTTCTGTGATCAGCTTTATATAGTCTTACGATAATTTAAATACTCAGCTGTGCTTTTGTTTTGCTAAGTTGTTGATCTCAAGAGCATCCAGCAGTGCCGAGTTCCCCAGTGTAGTTACCTGTCCTGTGAGAAGACAGTGTCTTGCGTCTGAGTAGCTTTTAGTTTCATTCACTAACACCTCTAGGAAAATGGAGGTTTTCTCTCAATTTCCATATTGTGCACTATTTCATAGGTTTTTAACTATGCTCTGATTTCTTTTCAGTTTGAGCAGTCTTAATCTCTTTGCTCATTCTTTATCTGATTTGAAGGGGTTGCTTATTGTAACCAAAAGTGTCCTTTCTGAAACAGGCTAGTGGACAGAAGGGATCCGATAGGAAACAGAAACAGAGTCTATTTCTAGCGAGTAGTTACCTTAGAGCTTAGACTGATTGCCAGTGACTGAGCAACTGGCCTTCTTACCTAAAATTCATTGCCTTGTCACTAAAATGCAGTAAGTGGCTTTGCAGGTGATGGACAAAGTCAAACACGTTTACGCACTGGAGATTCATCTGCCATTGTTACCAATTCATCATACTTAGCTCATTCTCTGTGTTTCTTCCGGGATTTTTGGGGGCTTGATATAACTCACATGAGTGATTGTATTAACATTTTACAATTCCAGTGATTTTTCTTCTTACAGGAATAAATATCGCTAATTCATAACGTACTTCGAAGATGGTTCTTCCTTGCACAATCTCTCAAAAATTAGTTTGCAAAATTCATACAATAAATCGGTATCAGCTATGCCTGCAACCCTGTCTGCCTAGAAGGGACCTGTCAGTGGCCAGTCTTCTAGAAGAAAGAGCAGGTTCTTCATCAGGAGCCACAGGATGACTCTGGGACCTGGGCTGGGAGTTAAGGGGGGGTATGTGTGTGAAGGTGGGGCTGTTGTTGGGTTTCTTTTTTTTTCCCCTGCTTTTTCTGGGGGGGGCGATAAATAAGTGAAAATAAATGCCAAACCTTCACATTAAGCATATCTAACTACGTTTAGCCCTAATAGTCTTTTAGAATGAGAACTTAGACATAATATCATATTTCTACTATAGCCAATTTTAGTGTGATTCTCACTGTATTTCTCTCCTTGCACTTGGGTAGTAGCTGTGGGCTAAGCTCATCATACGTAAGAATTTCCATATTGATTTTCATATACATCAGCTTTTTCAGGACTTCTTTAAGCAGGTTTATGTCTGGTTTAAGTTCAAATATCAGTTTGTTGAAGTCTATAAATTTCTGTATGCCAGCTGCAAAAGTAAGTTATATTTTAAAAAAAAATGAACAATGCAAAAATATAAGTGGGAATATTAAGTTAGATTACTGAAATCAATATATAAATATTTTGTTCTCTGTACTACATAATCATTTATTAGTGATGTCAGAGTTTTTATTGTCTAACTGATCATTTGAAATACAGTCTCTAAAGAGGAAAAATGAATTTCACAGGACAGTTTACTTCATTCTTTACATTATATTTTCTGTTTTGCTGCATGCATTCCAAAATCCTTCTAATTCATATCGTTTACTCAATAAATGTTGTTATTATATAGGTTCTTGGGCAGATCGCTCACCTCTGCATGAGGCAGCCAGTCAAGGACGTCTTCTTTCTCTAAAGACTTTATTGTCACAGGTGAAGGCTGTGTTCTTAAAATTGCTTTCATTTTTAATGTTACTTAATTTCTCAGCATAGATTATTAATGCAGATTTAGTATGCTTTGCTTTGCTTTTTCCACTTGAATTTTTCAGAGCAATACACATTTAGGAATTTTTTATATGGTAGAAAAAAGTTAATATTTAAAATATTTCCTCTGTGTGTTTTAAAACTTCACCCCCCAAAAAATTTTTACCAAAGCTGTATCTAAATGTATACCAGTCTTCCCCTCTTGTATGGTATAAGTCAGTGTAGTTCCACTGCTTTAAGCCCTCAGGTAAATAGAGCTAGTCAGGAACATACTTGCTGAGGGGAAAAATCACTGAAAGATTCTGGTTTTTGCATAGTTGTGATTTAAAAAAAAATATTTAATAGCAAAGGGAGAGATTCTAAACTGCTAAATTTTAATATTGCAGTATTGTCAAATTAGCTACTACAATAATGAAAAATTGTACTATAGAATACATCTGATGAAAGCCAACAGATGCAACTATTGGTTCTTAAGAATCAAACAACATCTACTGCAGAAGGTTTCAAGGGCTTGATGGTTTTATCAAACCAAGAAGTGTTTTCCTTGCTTTAGATTCATGGCTTTATATATTTCAGACCTTAAGTCGGAGAATTGTAGAATCACGGGACAGTTTAGACTCAGGGCCTTGTTGAGTTTTAAAGATCACCAGAGTGGAGACGCACCAATGTCTCTGGACACCGGTTCCAGGGTTTCACTGTCCCCACAGCAAAATTTTTTTCCATATAATTAATTGGAATTCACCATGTCCCGACTTGTGTCTGTTGCCCTTTGTCCTACCACTGTGCATCTCAACAGTCTGTTTCCATCTTCTTTATACCCTCTATACCCTATTCCTATTTCTGATTTAAAAAAAAAGAAGAGCTGACAACTTACTTTTATACTGTCATATACATTGATCGATGAAAGATTCTTTTTATGCTCACCGAAGATTTATTTATTGCAAGTTGAGTTTTAAGCCTGTTTAGAGTATTGTAAACTATTCATTTGAACAGTAGCGTGAGGAAATGACTCTTAACAGCTTTTGTGTGATTTTTATGTGTCATTCATGTCTTGTTTAGGGGTACAATGTAGACACACTAACAATTGACCAAGTAACTCCACTTCATGAAGCCTGCCTGGGAGATCATGTAGGATGTGCAAGAATCCTTCTTGAAGCCGGAGCGAATGTAAGGGTGTTTTTTCTTTTGCATATGAAGCCCACTGCTAACCTTGGTTTAACCGAGAAGGATGTATTCCTTCATTTTACTTCTTTTTTAATTGGTATTTCTCTCTACTCACCCTGTTGGTTGCATTGATCTCATTTAATTACAGTAAGCTGCCACCTGAAAGCTAGCAAAGGAAAGTGATGGGCAGACACTGAGACAGAGTAATGAGTTGGAGAGAATCTGCTAGCAGTATGTCACCAGCCTTATTTCTTCTCTGCATTTCATGACTTTATTTCTCTTCTAAAGTACAGAATGCATCCCTCTCCTTTACTGGTTTCCTCTTGCTTTGAGTGGCTTGCAGGAGACTGTTCTTTTAATCTCCAGAATGTCTTTTGTCACACTGCACCTCTGTGCTCTTAAGATTCTTTGGTCCGAGTACAAAAAAGCACTGCTTCTTTTCTGTACTCCTGACACAGGCTGTGTATCTGTTGTCCCAAAACAAAAATGGGACTTTACAGACCACTTTCACTACAATATCTACTGACATCAGAGTTCAAATGCATAGTTTCCCAAATCTCTGATCTTTGTGATGGAAATTGTCCTTATTGTCCTTACAATTCAGTTTTGAGAACCATGTAGAATATGCCTATGTTATTACACAGAAAGAAAAAGAAAAAATACATAGATATTTCCAAAAACAACTCCTCTCCACTTCAGCTAGCCCAAGGATTCTAAAGATACAAAACTATAGATACTATAGACAAAACTGTAAGAACAAATTTCATTTTCCTATCTGGTTTTTTTTTTTTTAGTACTTTTAATTGTTTTAGGGGGTGCATAGAAGAAGATAAGCCAGAGTCCTGGAAGGAGCCCTCTCCTAATACCTGTGTTCCTTCCTTTAGTATTGTTAGCCCTCACAAATTTGCCTAGTTTCTCTCCCCATTCTCTCAGACTGGGAATATTCATTTAACCAGTGTGGTGGCAAGGTTGGTATTAAAACAGCGATCCTGTACTATTAGCTTTGTCTCCATCCTGTGAAATATCACTCTGACCTGGAGATTAAAACCACAGAAGAAAATGGCAAATAATTCTTACATTTAATATGGAGTTTGCATTCTTGACAGAGTTGTGGAGAGAATAACAGCCGTCCCTGTTATCCCATTACTACACAAAGTGTAGATTTTCTGTATCGGTGAAACGAGCTAAGGGCAATGACTTTTGAAAATTGTTTACTACCCAGATGTTAATGTGTGCTCTTCAGTATTCCAGGTGTATTTTTGGTTTATTCAACATAATTTAACAAGAATAATAGTGAACTGATTTCAGCTGAGGGGTGTGGTGAGAGGAAGACAGCAGCACAGGGACTGATCAGTTAAGCTACATTATTGTAACCAGTATATTTTTTTGTATTTTAATGCGATTTCTGACTATATCCTGTTTATAAATTTACCTTTCTTTCAATTCTGTTCCTAAATAGATTTTATATATTCTAGGTAAACGCTACAACAATTGATGGAGTGACGCCTTTATTTAATGCGTGTTCAAGAGGCAGCGCGGCATGTGCTGAGCTCCTGTTAGAGTACGGTGCCAAAGCTCAGTGGGAGTCCTGTCTTCCGTCACCAACTCATGAAGCAGCCAGCAGAGGTAAGAAATTCCCTGCTGAACAAACATGGAGCAGCTGATGAATGTCTCAGTAATAGCGTTAAGAAATGTGTCTCGTTTTGTCTATGAGACAGCTTACTGAAGTCGAGCAAATTCTGTCATGCTTTGTACTGACAGGTCACAGTGAATGTCTGGAGGTACTGATATCCTGGGGTATAGATGTTGACCAAGATCTTCCTCATTTAGGAACACCTCTGTACGTAGCATGTGTTTCACAGCAGATCCATTGTATTCGAAAGCTTCTTTATGCAGGTATGTCATGATTCAAATAAAAATATTACTAGTTTGTAAAATAAGTATACCGTACTCACCTTTGAAGTGAGCTGTGCTCAGTCAATGAAACTACAACCCTGGCTTGCAGGGCTCTACTTCTAAGATTATTCTGCGATGCTTGGTTTCTTATAATAACTTACTGTGTCTTTCATGTTTTTGTGGCATAGCAAGCATATGAGGGGGGAAAAAGGGAGCAAGACCAGTAAGAATGGATGTTCAAAATTTTTAGCACCTACTACAGATTTGTAGATGTTTATTTTCTGTAGGAAAAACAAAGGTAAAAAATCAGCTTTGAAAAAGGAATTTTATATAGTAATCATTGCCCTTTCAACAGAACTATTTTAGCAATGTAGTCCCACCCTTTTTCATTCTTCAGTGTGTTCTGATTGATCTTTTTACAAGGCATAGAGGCTGACTTGCAGAGAGAAGAGGTAAGGTAAAAGGCATTTGATCCTAAATTTCACACCGTTTATTTAATCAACGGGAAAGACATGTTGGAGGCTCACTCTGTTTCAGCACAAGTCCAGGGATGCAATCAGCATAGCTAATTTGCTGTGTTACAGGTAATGACATACAGGGTTTTTGTGTCCTGCAGCACAATGTATAAAAATGTATATAGGAATAATTACAGGCTTGCCATCATTGCACTGGAATTGTTTTTCTAGTTAATTGCAGGTTATTTAGAACTTAAGCAAGCAGTTAAATTGTTTCTCATTAAGTCAGTCTCCTTGTATGATTAACTATCCTATGTCATGATTTTTATGTTTAAGAGCCGCAGAAGTATAATTAGCGTATTTGGGGATTCAAATACCATACATTAAAAACAGGAACAGAAGGGCATATTCTACATTTGTTAGTGCCCTGAAGTAGAAAAGGGTATGTAAATTGAGAATATAAGTAACTACTTATGTCAATCTGATTTTTTTCATATTTATCAGTTTATGAGAATGTATTAGAAGTTGAAAAGCAAGCAGACGATGAAATAGGCAAGAGAATGATGCTGTGGAAGTATTCTCAAATTGTTAATACTGAGAACAGTGAGTTTTCGGACTTCAAATCTAGTTGCTAGGCCTGTCATGTTATTAAAATATTTTACTTGAATGGGAATTAAAAAGGCAAAAGTTGTTGATTCAGGGAGAAAAGTTGGTACAGAAGCCAATTTTTGGTCTCACAAGATCAGTGAAGCTCTCAAGAAGTCTGGGGTTTTCTTCTGTTAGAATAGTTTAGAAAACTGTGGGGGCAAACCCAGTTTTAGGGGGACTAGCAGGTTGTCTATAAGGGAAATTCTTCCATACTGGCTAGTTTTGTTTAAATCTTGTATGGATAATTTTTTCTTGAATATGAATGCATTATTGCAAATAAATTTAGTCAATTTTAATTTAAAATAAATTAGCAATTCCTTATTAATACAAAAGTGTAACAATTAGAATTTTGTGGATTGGGAGAACTAATGGTTTGGATTTTTTTCCCTATTAGCTTTCTTGACTGTGTACCCCACCTTAATTAAAATTAAGTCCTTTATAGAAAAATCCTTGATAAAGGTTGGATGGGATGGGAATCTATTTCAAACCTTTTGCCAGCTTCAACACATGAAAAACTATAAAGCGTGCGAGTTAGATTCCTTCTTGAATTGGTGTACTTACAAAAATATAAATACTAAACTTCAGTTTAGTGATTCTTTTTAAAAACTTAAATAAGGAAAGTGTATTTTTATGTAGTGCAAATTTTCTTAAACATGTACAAAATGTACTTTTTTATAATTAGGGCAGCGATGCTCACATGACCTAATTTGATTTTTCTTTTCCCTCTTTTTAGAAAGTATTTTCCTTTAAAATATAGTTGTGCTTAGGTAATAAAACCTAGGATAAACACATGGGTTCAAAAAAACCCCACTGATATGTTAGCTGTAGTGGCATGCAATAAAATCAATGGAGTGGCTAAATTCACCGTGGTATTCTAGGACAGTGGGGTGGTTTTGTTTGTTTTGTAGCATCATCTTTACTCAGTGGCAGTTTTAATTAGTCTCTTCTTGTATCTCTTTATGTGCATCTACCCACCAGGTGCCAACGTGCAGAAAGGAAAGCATTTGGAAACTCCACTCCATGCTGCTGCCCAGCATTCTAGTACAGAGATCATAAACTTACTCCTTGAATTTGGGGCAGACATAAATGCCAAAAACACAGATTTTGAGAGGCCTGTTGATTTAGCTGCTCCAAGCAGTTTAGTGGAGAGACTGCTGCTCCTCCATGAAGGTAAGTTTTACATGTGTGTTTTTGTAACTATAACTTGTATTCTTAAAAAAACCCAACCCACTCCATTCCCCCCACAAAACCCAACAGCTCAAGCAACCTATGTTATAGAAGCTAGCAGTGTGCTTTATGAAATGAATCTATTAACATTCAGTAAATTCCTTTCTAACTATAAAAATACCCAGTAATATTTAGTGTCAGGCGAGAGCCTCTTGACCAAGCAGCATCAGAATTTATACAAGCTGAAAAAGTATCATCTGATGTTTATTGGGTGTTTACAGAACTAGACATTAAAGCTACCTTTTTATTGGCTGTTACAGACCTTGTTAAAAAGAAACAGCATATTTCAATCTGAGATTAAAAATACATTTAGTTTTGGCCAGCTGTCCCAATATTTTTAAAAATATATTTTTAAGTGCATATAAAGCACTCTATTTTGATTGTAGGCAAAAAGTACAGTAAGTTTCATTTTCTAAATTTTCTTTACTGCATTATAAGTACCTGAGAAATAGGAGTCGACACTTAAGAGTCCCTTAAAACTCTTAAAGGTCTGTTGCCTGAGAGAGAGAGAGAGAGAATATCCCAAAGGGATGTGGGTTTGTTCGGACTGACCTATGTACACCGTAAAAATAAGCCACAAGACAAAGGTGAGAAATAAGCACAGGAACTATTGCCATGACTGTGGGCACCTCTTTGGAGGTGAATGGACAAGTGGCATTGATTAATGTTTTCCTCTGGAAAACATCTGCGTAGCCTGAATGCTGTTAAAAAAACCCTCTGAAAACTGTTGGTTATCACAAAATCACTAAGGCTAGTAGGATTTTTAAAAGCCACAGCAAAGATGTCAAAAGAAATTAATTGGCATGAAACTCATATGGTTTCATTGCCCAGGGAAACATAGCAAGGTGTTCATTTTGGGCGGGGGGGCTGCGGCGCGTAGAGGGACAAAGGCATTATCATGAGCAGCTAGTAAGACCACTAAACACATGGTCCAGGATCTCGGGGTATTTTGCCTGCTTATTTCTCGTTGCAGTGATGCGTTGGTAGTGCAGCTTGTAGTGCCGTTGCATGTATTTTGCCTGGTCTATGAATTAATAAAATCCTGCAGTTTTTAAAGCTGTTGACATCAGATATTTTCTGGGAGCAGGTTTTTATTTTAAAAACACAAATTATTTGCTGACTTGACCTTGCTTTTTTGAGTATTTCCCTGATTATTAATAAGGTTGCAGCAGCCCCAGTCTGTATCTTTTGAGGGCAAAAAGGCAATGAACGAAAAGGACAAATTTGCAAAATGTGAACAAAGTACTTGCTTTTATAGTTGTATAATTAAACTCCTTTCTTTTGTTTGCAGCCACACCATCTTCTCTTTGTCAGCTCTGTCGACTATGTATCCGAAATTACATAGGAAGAGCTAGACTGCATCTTGTCCCGCAACTCCAGTTGCCAACGATACTGAAGAATTTCTTACAGTATAGATAACATAGTAATTAACCTCTAGAAACTTGAGTAACAAGTACTTTTTCTTCTTTCTGTTTATGGTACGTTTTACCTAAAGAACTGCTGGGCGGAAAAAAAGCCTTTTGCATATTACTTAAAAAATATATAATCTTTGACACCCAGTGTTGGTATATAATAATAATAATAATCGGGAGCCATTCAGCAACTGGTACCAAGGTGCTAATAAGGCTGAATTGAATAAGTGTGCTGATGCTCTGGGAAATGATTGTGTAGCTTTAGCTTAACACTTACTAGCTAGCTTTAGTGCTGTTCATTTTAATTGTATTTATACTTTTAAAATCTGTTTGACACACCTGAACCACAAAGAGTTTCTTCATTATTATTTGTTAAGTTTGTCCATTTGGGGTCATTATTTTATGTGTTTTTAAATTTCTATTGTTTGTGTACCTAAAAATTCTTGGTGATAGGGGCACTATATCCATTGATTAAAAATAAAGCAAATAGATGTCCATTTTTCTTGTTTTTCTTTATATAGACAATTCGTTAACAACAGTGAGAAACTTCCTTTATTCTTCCTTGCTGCCTGTGCTGTGAAATGGAATTATGCTGCTGTGAACATAATCACATTGTTTTTCAGCCATGCACAGTTTATAGATTCTCTGTTTATTAGTACAGTCAGTAACTTCAAAAAACTCCAGAGGAATATTCCTCAAAAGCCTTAATGCTGAGATGCTTTTGATCTCCTCTTGTAAAACAGAATTATCTGGGCTCTTTCCTTGTCTTTTCATAACAATGCTGTATCACAACTCATGGGCATATTAAATAATTATTTGCCTCAGAGAAAGGCATATATTATTGTACAGTATCTGTGAGGTTTCTGAAGGCATACGGTGGAGATGTGGATGCTGAATCTTCAACCTGAATTTCAGGAGGTTGGTGCAAGGCTCCAGAAATACATCAGTTCCCTATACCAGGACAGGTCTCGCTCTGAAAAGGACGTTACTTCTCTTGCTGTCTGGTTTATAAACAGTTACCCAGCTCCAAAAATCACGTTGCGGAATCCGAGAACGCTGTAGCAGGTGTTTCTGTGATCGGGTTGAAATGTTACTGTTCAGCTCTCTAGCCAGAGAAGGAATGCTGACACGCCCCAGAAAACCCCAAAGGGTTTCTGCCTCGCTCATGCCCTTGCACGGTGACGATTGCCAGGCGTGTCAGAAAAGGTGATCTGACTACTTCTTCGAAATACGGCGCTCCTTCTCTCAGTCTCTTCATTCGGTCTTCCTTTGAGAACAGGTTACTTCCTCAGTGACTGATAGTCAATTCCTGCAAACCAAAGCGTGAGACACCTGCAAATTTACCACTTGCCCTTGGTCATTCACCCTCTTCCACTCTTTTTCAGTAACTGAGTATTTATGTTCCTCCTGGAGAGATGCTAAGTGAGGAACCGGCTATGGAGGAGGTTTTCGCAAAGAAGAATGCTTACTCGTTTGCTAAATTATATCCTAACAAAAACGCAGCTCTCTTGACACTTGCCCTTGTTAAAAGTAATCTTAATTTGCTTCCGTTCCCTGCAGAAACCCTAGCGAGGGCCTCTGCTGGAGTCCCTGTAAAGGCAGATGCAAGTAAGAGGAACTGCTTAGGAGTCCGTTAACGGAGCAAGTTGGGTGGTTTTGGTTTTCATCCAGAAACTAGTAACGTGAGATTTTATGTACAATACCATTACTGCGTATTACTTCAAGAAACAAGGAAGTGCCAAGCCAGCCAGGGCACTGTTGAACTTTTCTATGTAGAATGAGATCATTTAGAGCCTCACCTTCAGGTGTGCACAGCGCTTGTCAAGTTTGACTCAGGAGAAGTCTCGGGGAAAGAAGAAAGCGCTCTCCTGTTCTCTGCTATAAGATCAGTTTGCAGCAAGCATGTTTTTTCTGCAAACCACCTGTCTGAAACAAAACTAGATAATGTTAGAAGTTCTGCTGAGAGTCACAGCGGAGTCCGAGCCGTCTCATCGCAAACACGGGGGTGCATGCTCTCGTGGCATTTGCGATGTCTGTTCCCACCATTCCCACTGACCCTTGCCATCATCCGAAGAGCAAGCAAGACCCTCTTAAGAGCTGACAGGTATTCGGTACTACTTTAATTCCACAGAAAGGCAGGCTAGCCGGAAGAGTAATCCAGGACTAGCTTACAGTAATGCTATGACTTCAGCCTCGGGCACTACGCAGTTCTCAACATAATCTTTAATCTTTTGCTACCAGATAATTATATGAAAATAGAGTCACTTGGGGAAGGGGAGCCAAGCTGGAGGGGCATCACTCCTGTTACTATGTAACAGGAACAAACAAAATAGGGCATGGATGTTGTTGCCCTGGCAGGACCGTCTACATACGGGAAGAGGTCTCTGGCAGATCAGACCATGCTAATGCCACATACCAAAACCACATAGCAATGAAATACCTGACATTAGTGTTTGGTGAAATGCTTTCCAAAAAATGGTCCCTTGTTTGGCCAGAAATGAAAGGAACAGCCTCGTTACTGTTCTCCTTGGGGGGGGGGGGGGGGCGGGGG
>JAVKLA010000053.1:8055259-8075947 GCA_034782735.1 Sagittarius serpentarius | reverse complement strand
GCCGCGGGCCCTCGCAGCAGCTCCGGGGCGGCGGCAGCGGCGCGGGGAGCTCCGGGCCCGCCGCGCTGGGCAACCGGTCCCGAAGGCGGCGGGGCTGGGCGGCGGCCCGCCGTTGGGGCGGAGCGGGGGGTGCCGGCCCAAATTCCGTCATTTCGAGTTCCCGCTCCGCGGGGATGAGGCGTGTAAAACGTGAACACCCAGGGCTAAGCCGTTGCTTTCGGCGATGTCTGGCTTATTTTTGCATCTGTGCCAATCGGGTCTCAGTGCTGACAGCCTCTTTGGGTGAATCAAAGGGCTTTTGGGGGCAACGAGAAAGCTCAGTTCGGGTAACAAAACCGTACAGGCATCTTCGTCACACCCGCTCGCGCCCGAAAGTTGTTTGCAAAACAGAAGCTGAGGCTTGCCCAGGAGCTGACAGGGGGAACAAGTGACCGCAAGGACGGGGGCAGCAGGGGCTCCGGTGCAGGGCCGGGGCGCGATGCTGACTCACAGGGGGGGAGTGGGTGATGCCTACGGGGGGTTTCGTCGCTGTTCGTCACTAGCACCGACCTGTTCCTCAGTACCTTTCGTATCTTATCCCGACTTGGCCAGAAATAGCACGGTCACAAGTGGGAAGTGTGCTCTGAAGTGAAATTTGACTCCGGAAGAAGAGTTTGAGGAGCTGTAACCTAGCTGACGGTGCTCACAGGCCCGGGTACCGACTGCTGCTTGATTCCCTGCAGCTTGACCAAATATAGCCTTGGTCAAGCTATTTAAGGTAATTGTATATTGGTTTCTCTGTTTTCAAAAGGAAAGTAATTATGTGTTATAGACCCGTAAAAACTAAATAAATAACATTGAGTGATTTTATTTAATGTAATCAATTCCTGAATGCTTTTTTTTTTTTTTTTTTCCTCCCTTCAGAATTAAAAAACTTCAAGACGGGAAAGTTGATTTTACGGACTACTGTTATCAGGCACAGTTACCCGTGGTCGCCAGATCAACAGCTTCAAAGGCTATCAAGAGTGACATCAGGCTAACAGAAATGAAGATGGAGCCCGGTATTAACATAAATAGACAGAAGGTTAATGCCACCGTTAATACGCACATCAGAATGAGAATGCAAGTGAGGGAGGAGGATCCACGTGAGTGGTTTTGGTTTTGGCTTTTATTTTATTTTCTTAAAAAGCAGAAGAGCAGGACCAGAGCTTGGGACAGTCACGTTTTACCACAGCTACGGTGCTCAGTGGCCGAAGGACAACTGAAGGCAGGGAGCGGCAGGCCTCCGGCGGTTGCCTTCCTTTGTCTTGCTTGCCTAAACGTGGTTGGGGGTACCGTTAGAACTGTACGGGTGATAACATGACTTGGGTCACACGTACAGTCTTCTGAATTTTTCCCAGTGTTTCATGATGTTTGACGACTGCTGTGTGGCTACAGTCAGCATTCCTTGGGTAGGGTATCGGTGTTATGCTGCTGGCGTAAAATGTAAATTTAGTAAGTTGCACTTCCACGATTAACATGTTACTGATAAATACTCCCCTCTGCTACTCCTTATTACTGAAAAAAGCTGCCGAGTTTCTTAGCGCTTCTTGGCTGAATCATTATACCTACAGGAGAGACGGTGGAACTCGTCACTGACGTTCTGTGCAGAAACAAATGGCTCTGGGTTCAAGGGGATAGCGGTGGATGGTGTACAGCGTCCTTGTAGTCAAATTACCGAGACGTAGGGTGGATAAGTGGTTGATGAGGTGGACGGAAAATTGGCTGGACTGTCGTTTTCAAAGGGCTGTCATCAAAGGGTTGTAGATGCTGTCCAGCTGATGGCCGGTTACAAGTGATCTCCCTTAGGGATCACTTCTTGGGCCAGTATTGCTTAATGTCTTTATTCGTGACCTGGGACAATGGGGCGGAGGACGCGCACAGCAAACAGGGGAGCGACTGACATGCTGGAGGTCCCTCCAGGCTCAGAGGGACTTCAACAGGCTGGAGAAATGGGCTGGCAGGGCAGGGCGCTCGGCAAAGACAAAGCCCAGCGCTGGTGACGGAGCAGCCCATGCGCCGCTACAGGCTGCGGCCAGCCGGTTAGGAAGGGCCTTTGCAGAAAAGGGCGTAGGGGTTCCTGATGGAGAAGGAGTTGGAGCGTGCCCTTGCAGCAGCGGGGGCCCGCAGCGTCTCGGGCTGTGGTAGTTAGTAAGGGCGTAGGAAGGGATTCTGATGCCCTTTGCGGCACCTGCGAGGCCGCACCTGGGCTACTCAACCGGCGAGGGATGCAGCGGCGGCAAGGGCGAGTTCTGCAGCCGGGTGCTGGACTGTGGCGGACCGGGGGGGGTTCCCGCAGCCTGCCGAACCCGAGACAGAGCGGAGCGACCCGCCAGGAGCCGGCGGCTCTGGCGAGAGAGGCTGACGGGGCTCGGGCGTTGCCCGGAGCAAGCGCCGGCGATCAGGGTGTGGCGTGGGCAGTTGGCACGAGGCGGGCTGCTCTCTTATGAGAGCAGCGGGGGGGGTCGGGCTCCACAGCGGCGGACATGGCGACCGCTTGCCGCAACACCCGGGCTGAGGCGGGAAGCCAAGCCGAGGAGACGCAGGCTTTACAGGCTGACGCGTGCACCCGGACGGACCTGCCGAGGCGTGAAAGAGCAACGCGGACCTTTGGCTGCGGGGAACTCCGGGATCTAGAAGTCCCCCAAGGGCCTGAGGGCAGAGGGGGGGTGTCATGCGTGCAAGTGTGCCCAGCTTGATGAACTTTTCGTACAGGGGGCCAGGCTGCGGGAGGAAATTGCCAGGAAGCGCGGTGTTCGGGAATCAGAGAGAGAAATTGATGCCTGGTATCACGCAGTGACACGGGCGGACCGACAGCCCCGTGTCTTAAGTCCCTGCAAGGGGAAGAAGCCAAGCTAGCTTCCGACCTTGAGGGGAACAGTAGGAAAAAACGAGCCAGATGAGGGGGACTGGACCCTCGTCTCTGCTCGGTGCAGAAGGAAGAGCGCTCCCCTTGCCCCTGCAGTCCCCGTAAGCAACAAACACGAAGCTTTGGGGGTGGAAGGGGAGGAAGGTGCCTGTAATGACTCAGACCCAGAAAGGGATGACAGAGGCAAGTTGGTCCAGCCAGGGGGCCGGGTCAAAACCAGTGCCAACAAAAAAGGGCGAAGAGCCCCAGTAACTGGGGACTCCCTGCTGAGGGGCACTGAGGCACCCATGTGCCGCCTGGCTAACCTCTCCAGAGAGGTTTGCTGACTGCCAGGGTCCCGCATTCGGGATGTCAAGAAGAGGCTGCTGGGTCTTGTAAAGCCGGAGGACTACTACCTTCTCCTCCTCTTTCAAGTGGGCTCACAGGAGGCAGCAAACAGGAAAATAAAAAATATTAAAAACGACTTTGTGCCCCTCGGGAAAATGCTGAAGGGAACAGGGGCACAGGTAGTGTTCGCCTCGATCCTCCCGGTTGGTGACTGGGTTGGAGGAGGACAGATGAGTTGAATGAATGGATGCGTGGATGGTGTTGCACTCAGGGGTTTGGGTACCACGATCCTGCGCGCGCTTTCGAGAGACCGGGCATGTTGACGTCAGATGGGACGCAACTGACAAGGAGGGGCAGGAATGTGCTGGGTGGCAAGCTGGCTGGACTGATTAGCGGGGCTTTACACTAGATTTGATGGGGGAAGGGGATGTACTTCTGTGTGACAGAGAAGAGCTGGGAAACACTGTCACCTCGGGAAGCTGTGGGGGGGAAACCTCAGATTGGCCCCAGAGGGATTTGGGAGGGCTCCTCCAAGAAGGTAATGGGTCCGCTGAAGTGCCTTTACACCAATGCATGCGGCATGGGAAATGAGCAGGGGGAGATGGAAACCGTGGCGCAATTATAAAACTATGACCTAATTGCTATCACGGAAACGTGGTGGGATGAATTGTACGACTGGAGCACAGCGATCGAGGGCTACCAGTTTTTTAGAAGGGATAGACAGGGCAGGAGGGGTGGGGCCCACCCCGTACAAAACCTACAGTAACATGCTGGAACGAGTCCAGGAGGGGCCACCAAGGTGGCTAGCGGGCTGACGTACAAGGAGTGGCTGAGAGGACTGGGTTTGTTCAGCCTTAAGAAGAGCAGGCGAAGTGATAATGCAGTAGCTAATTTTTTTCCTTCTTCTGCTAATTAGGTTAATTTAACTTATGTGGCTAATGCGTGTTAGGAATTGGAGCAGTGCTATTATCAGATAGTCTTTGAGAGTAAAAGGATATTTTCAAATCAGTCAGAGTTTATAATTCTGTTCATTTTAATGTTATTACTCCTCTCTTCTGTAAGACAAACTGTAAGATCTTAAAAAAAAAAAAATACTCCTCTGTCAATCCAATCCTGCAAATGTTTGTACATCTATCAGTCTTACTGCAACCAGTTCAGATATTTTGAGGTCTAAAGAGATCATTAGCCTTTCTAGTTTGACCTCCTCTGTCTTGCAGGCCACTGCATTTCACTTGAATTTTCTTACATTGAACTTCCTACCCAGGGTTTTAAATAAAGCGCGTCTTTTTTTTTTTTTTTTTTTTTTTTTGCAAGATGCTCTGTCTCAATTAAAAGAATCACGGCCGTCATCAGTGATGTTACCCAAATGAGACTGAGTTCTCTGCTTTGTTTCATTTTGGAGCCCTTCTGGCTCCTTTTTCTGAGTTCTCAGTGTCCTTCTCAAGATGCTGGCACCAACGTGGAACCTAACAGCCTAAGTCTCTTCTGCGCCACAGGCCAAGGTAAAAAAGTCTCCTCTCCTATTTTTTTAATGTACCATGTGTTGCGTGTACTGGCACTGTACAAGTTCTTTTAGCTTCTTGATACCCGTGGTAGTTGCAGGAGTAAATGAAGCATATGCAAATAGAATTTAGATACTGAACTTCAGGTCAGTCAGTCTTTTAGCGGCATCTTTAAAATTCTTGAAGAGAATAAAGTATAGTGATTGACAGACATCAAATGAAAAATTTGTTCTGGATCATCAGAAGGATGTATGTGATCAGAGTTTGTCAGAGGTTGGTGTTTTTGGTTTGGGTTTTTTTTTCAGTATTGGACCCTCTTTGCCAAGTAAGATGTTTAACTAGAATGACTTCATGATTTTACTCTTCAAGTAAAGTTGTTCAAATTCAGCATGTGTCGTTTCAAGACAGACTGTATGTAATCTCTCAACATTCTATTTCATGCTTAGTTACGATGATCTCATGCATGTTATGCCCCCCCCAAATGCTGAAGCCTTCTCATTTTAGTTTTTTTCAACATATGCAAAGCATTATATTTGAAAAGAAGATGCAGTGCACTTTTACCATACAACCAGTTCCCCTTCTTTTTACAGGGTTTGTTTCTTTTTTTTTTATGTAGTAGTCATTTTATACAGCTACCCAGATCATCTGGGTGTCAGTGAAGGTGGGGGGGAAGGGTACTAACTGCAAATAAACTGGAAAACTGAACAACTAACTGATCAGATGCTTAACACACTGCTGAAATGAACAGCTTCGGATTTTTGCTTTAAAGGGCAGTTTAACATTAAACTAACTTTGGGACAACGTGCGTGCGGTTCACCATCTTTGTTTCTCCACATCTTCTGAGAACGTAGCTCATACCCCAAAGGAACAACTGTTTGCCACATCATGCAAGTTTGTTTCTCATATCACGTAAGTCTTCATTTTAATCTTTTCAGATTGTAATGTGGTGTGGTTTTGGCTTACTTCTGCTGTAAAGGCAACAAAGAGATTTTGTGTTTAAAATTTGAAGACATCAGATACAATTTCTTAGAAAAGAGGAAGTTTGGAGGGGGTTGCCAGTATTTTTTATTTTTAACGTAAAATTGCTTTGAGCTTTTCCCTGGCATGGCAGCTGTAGAAATTATTCTAATATTCAAAAGTGCTTCTATTGCCTTCCTCAGAGCTTTGCTTTATTCTGGATACTTTCACCATACTGAAATCGGTTTTCCTCCCTCCAGTTAGGTAGTGGAGACCTTCATTTTGTTGACGAATGTGTGATTGGGCAGGTGCTCCAGTCCTTACTTAAGCAATAATCCCCACAGCCCCCCCAAGACATCTTGACGGTGTAGGGAACAGTAGGATACGGTGCAGGAAGAGGTGGGACGCGAAGAGCCAGCTCTGTTGGAGGTCAGAGCCCCAGTCGTAGGCCGAACCATACGATGGCCCTACCCGCACATGGACGCCAATGCGTTTGGCTGGTTTGGACCCTGGTAGCAACAGTCCCAAACTGATCAGTCTGATCAGTTTCCAGGTTCTTTGTATGTATCTTTCCCTTTTCCCACCACCAACATTGGTCTACATTGGTTCAAATAATCCTGCCCTCGGAAGATGGTAGTGCTTTGGCTATAGGGCCAAAATGTATATCTAGGGCCAAAATGCTGCTTTCATAAGGAAAGATGAGGCCTTCTTTCACTGTTTAACTATAAAATTTGTACACTAAATTTCAACTAAAAGGTGACTAAACCAGCATTGTCACTTCTAAATTACGGAGTTTTAATACTTTGAATCTTCAAAGCCACTGTTCCTTTTAATATAGTTTTCCAATTCCCCCCCCCGACTCCCCCCCTCATGCATCCAGATTCCTCAGAAACAAGAGCCAAAAGAGGTGTTCATTTTAAAGAAAAGAGGTGAAACAAGCTGACTGATCCTGTAACAACGGCTGCTTGGTACCTCCCAGGAGACCACCGAAAGGGCTACCCAGAGAGTGGAACATTGAAACACAAACCCCATTCTGATTACAGTAGTGTTGACTGCATAATCAACAAAAAGAAATTTAAGTTTACTGCTTGTTAGGGAACAATTCTCTTTTAAGCAAATAAATTGAATACCTCTTTGAAATCATCATATCTAAAACACGGCTTTTGTTATTATTTCTTAATTTCTGCAATACTATAATTTACTTGTTTTTATAACATTGCCTTGCTTCTTTTTCAGCTTCATTTCTTCCTAGAGCTGATTTGCTATTTTATCAGTGAATTTTTCTGACACATATGTTACTGATACAACCTTAGAAGCCACAAGGTATAATTGTTGCACGTAAAATATTCACCAGATGTCTTCATATCTTGACCTACTGTGCAAATGCATACTGGTTGTCACAACTGCTTTTCTATATCTACTCCCCACCCTGTGTTTTTGGTAATTTTTATCTAGGGCAAAAATGATCCTGGATTTCATTTCCTTCCTGTATAAGTGCGTAAGCTTCAAGTTTTAAAAAAAGCACTAACACCTATTCTGAAAAGGGTATCTAGACTCAGTAGTTTAGTTTTGTTGTCTGTGTAAAGAATGAAGGGAGTTTCTTGCATTAGTGTCATCTTAAATTGTTGTAATTCTGGATTTAAATGATTTTACCCAATGAAGATACTCAACAACATGGATTTAAAGTGTCATATCTCATTTTAAAGGTAGGCTTTGCAATGGGAAGAGTTTATAGCATGATTTTTTTTTTTCTTTTTTTATTGTTTTGGAACCCACCTAGGAAAGTCTCACATGTGACTGCAGTCTGTGAAGCTTATAAACGTGTCAGTAATGGTGGTCAGATTCTTTCAATAGAACAATGAATTTGATTTTGTAGGGATAAAGTGCTGTTAAATTCAACATAGATTTAATAGTAATTGGAAAGCACTAGCTGTATAGCTTGATAAATTTCTTCATTCAGATAGAAATATTTTACAGAAGAGTCAAACAATCATTTGAAGACAAAGGATTCTTTAATATTAAGGGAAAATATCTGTATTTGACTAGCTGTGCCAGACAATGAAGTCACACATTAGCAAACAATCTGAAATTATTTTTGAAAGTGATGGCTCTATCGTTTGACAGTTGCAACCACAGTTGTAGCAGCAGACACAATTACAGCCTTTTCTGCATGTTCCCCTCACTCACCACATGGGGTACAACCACCTTAGAGAAAAAGCAACCTCGTTTTATTCACAATGACTGTTACCTGATGGATGCCCAATACAGAAAGTGCCCGTTGACTTAATTGTTGTATTTCAGCAACAAGAGAGTTCCTAACCCGCACTCCCTAATTTAAAGAGGGATGTTAAGGCACAGTTTATGTGCAACAAATTGATGCAGTTACACTACATATTCTAAGATATTTAAAGTGTGCAATATTGGTAAAAATCCTTAGGACGCAGCAAAAGATTTAAAATATAGTAGAGTGGCAGTTGTGTCAATCCCTCAGATCCCAATCATCAGTCATGGGGCTGCATGTTTAGTTCTTAGCTTCTCTCTCTAACTCTGCATTAACAGCTTTTACATATAAGGTTGTACAATTCATGTGCTAAAAGATAGCTCGTCTTTCGTTTGACAGAAGCAACACACTGGATACTGACTGCTGGAAAATTCTTTCAAAAACTATGAATTTTTATTTCTGAAATCCAACTCATTTCCCAAGCTCCACAGGGTTAAACAAAGGAAAACATTTTCTGAACAATACCTGCAAAAAGTTAAACATTCTGTTCCGGCATCCAAGTATGTACAAAAATGTTTTTGTATAGGTTACAAAACAGCTAAGCTTCTCCCCCCCGCTATACCCGAAACCCTGTAATAATACTCTAGGACATTGACAGAATGAAATTTTAACTTTTTCAAGAGGGGGAACAACAAAACAAAAAAAAAAAAAAAAAAAAAGGAGAGACAGGAATTTTTTATTTCAAATCCCCATCCCGCCTTTCCAGCATGGTGGCATTGTTATTTCTAGTTAAAGGAGGGCATTGCTTACCTATATATTGAGGATTTTCTTTGATAGGGTCTGCTAAAAGAGACCTCGTGTTATTTCCAGTTTTACAACAGTTTCTCTAGAAATAGTACTGCCAATTTTTACTTGCAACGTCTTTACATTTTATGTAACTATCAGGATTTTAAAGTTTATTTTCAAGCAGCAGCAAAAGATGTTAACAACAGATACAGTAGATTTCTGCTTGTGTGCCATCAGTTAAGCTAACAAATGATATAACCATGGCATCTTTTCTACAGGTGAGTAATTCTGATTACAAGAATTATTAAGAAGAAGAAGAAGAAGATTTGCCTTGTGATTAAATTCCATACTATACACAGCTTTAAAATTTAAATATTCTTAGTACTCTATTGCCATAATTTTCTTTCCATTTGAGCACAGCTTTAGAAAATAAAAATATATGCACAAGTATTTACTTCTGGTCTGTCATACTGTATGTATATTTATAACTAATACAAAATGTAAAAAGAAAACAAGTATTTTAAATGTACATAACATTTAAATAACTTCAATACATTTGCTGTTTGTTCCTTACAAACCCTTTTTTTTAAAAAAAAAAGTTTTATAAATACATTTTAGCTTCCAGTGAAAGTATAAGGGGGACAGTTGCCAAAGATAAACTTATTAGAAAATAGAATTTTATAATCTAGATATTCAAACCTAGCTAAACAAAACATTAGTAGAGATCTTTGTACTGCTATTAAAGCACAATAACTAATGGGTGGAAAAAAATCATCTACGCACTTTTTAAATTTTACTTTTGCTATAGAATCCTGTGTGTAAAAATTAGTTAAAATTAAAAAGGGGAACACAATGCATGAAACAGCTGCAGGATTCCAGTCTTTCTAAAACCAGGTTGCAGTGGCTATCAATAAAGTCATTCTATTACTATGTATTTTAAAGCGTGTTTGTGGATTTCACAGTTTGTTATCAATATTTTGATAATGTGCATATAGTTGCCTACTTCCTTTACAAGGCATCTGTTTACACAGAGTTGACTGAAATATGTCTGTATTGTCTGACAACACTATTCTTACTTAAAAAAAGACATGGCTGTCTATGACGTGAGGACTTTTTTTTTTTTTCTTTGGATTCTCAAATAACTTTTTCTTTGGATTATCAACAAACTTTTGTATAGAAATCCTTTTCTTGTTCTCATTTTGCAATTTTCAAAGTCCAAGTAAACGCCCTTCAGGATGAGTCAACTGCCATCTTTCTGTCCTTTGACAATCAAGGTTAAATCAGTATTAATCCCCAGAGTGTTATTTTAAGCAGTACAAAGTACAGAGGAAAACACCTCATCAAAATGGGTTAAGTCGTATTCCTGTTCCTAGTGGTGAAAAAGGATTCACTTTAGCCCACATCAAAGCATCATTCAGTGAAATAGCAGATTTTCCATCTTCAAGGAAGAACACTGGACCCTGTACAGCAGAAATGTTTGGGGAGGGAAAGAAAAAGAAAGTACACGTGTATTGTGTAGAGGCTACCACAAGAGAAAGCACATTTTGTTTTATCTGAGAACAACATGAAAACCTGATTTACAACTATCATCCATGTTCATGCAAAAATTGTACCCTGCCAACGTAAAAGCTTTGATAATAGTTACACACCATAAATTGAGTGAACGTGTTATGTTCCAAAATCTGGAGACCCAGCTTTTCATAATCTTTACATTTTTAGTTTGATATTTAGTAATTGTAGTATTTTATATATGTTTGTCAATTATTCCAGAGTTAAATTTAGCCTGAATTAGAAACAAGGTAAAAAGTTTTTTCCTTCCGAATACTGTACATACTTCATTGTGTCTGTCATTATCTGTGCTGATCTGCATGTTTGCCCATCTAAAAAAACCCCCAATATAATGCCTCCATGAATTGTTTGAAAACAGAGTCTACACGCATTCTACAGAACAATTACAAATGTTCACTACGAAAAGGATAAAAATACTAGTTTATCAGATGGAAGAAGAGGTATTTTTGCTAATTTCTTCATTTGACAAAGTACAGTCTTAAAGCTGCAATTCAGTTTAAGTGCCTTCTTAAAGAGTTATACTCTCTGAACTTGCTACTTAGAACTTGTAAACCCACGCAGGTAGGCTACTGTACCTTAGTACTAAGTGATTTGTGAGCTGATTTGCATGCCTAAAGTTATGACTCCTAATGTTCACTAATCCAGAAATAAGGATATTGTATGTGACAAGTTGGTGACACCGTATTTGTTATTCTTGTTGAATGGATTATAACAATGGCAGCTTTACATGACTTAGCAAACGCTGAGAGTACAGCCATAGGCAGAGACCACTGGTCTAATGTGGAAGTGGTGGCAGCAAGTTTTTTTAGACTTGCTAGTGTGCAGTTGTGAATTTTGTTTACCTCAAAAATTCCACTAGCATTTTGCAGTCTCCAATTTCTGACACAAAGCTACCCCTCTTAATTCCTGAACAACCCTGTTACTCTTTGGGCTGGCATCTTGCACTAGGACAGAGGAAACAGACTCGGCCTCATATGAGAGAGTAAATTCACACTGAGGCACTGTCTGGAGACAGGAGCCTGAGGGTTGTGTTTTCAGGCTCCATCAATTTTCCCTTTATGGAAATAACATATACCAAAGAGGTGTTATAAGGACTAGTGTGTTTTCATCATAAAGCTCTATGCGAGTGATGAATAAATATATTTGAATATTTAGTCTTCTAATATCTGTCTTTAATCATCAATTACAAGTTTTATAGTATGCATTTCCATAATGATAAATACTAACAACAGAATGACGTTAGTATGTGGTTGAAGAGAAGGAATTTCCTGGGTTTTATTCAAGCTGTGGTGAGGTAGTAGGCAGTAAGTTACATGCAATTTAGACAGAACGTTTGGCAAAGGAAATCAGTCTTTCCCATAGAAATTAAAAAGTTTTGGATTGAGAAACTGGGCAATTATTTGACTGGACAATTCTTCTTTATATAGCCTTTCTTATGTAGCAGATGTCAGCACTTGTCCTTTTTAACTTCTGCTACTGTGACAACAGGGAAAACATTTTTCCTCCCAAATGATGGGAGGGGCCTTAGATTTATGGCAACCTCACAACTAGTCAATGCTATCACCAAGGAAGAACACGTCAGCTCTGAAACCATACCTGTATCCTTAGGCCTGTCAAACAAGAGATGTGAACATCTGAATGACTAGGAAGATTTGATCCAGTGACATAGTCTGGCCCAACCATTCCTTTCAGAGGCTCCTCCTGTATTCGTGATACGAGTATTGAATACACCGTTCTCTGTGATTCAGACGGCGGGGTGCATGGCAATTCATCGGTAGGCCTATGAACAAAAGACCCTTGTTTTTCAACTATGTATCTTAATTTGTGTTAGAAATTAAGAGCCACAAAGTACTCATTCATGGTAATTATATATTTTTCCACCTACTTGTTTAATTGAGTACAAGCTCGCCATGCATCTAGTTCCTCAGAAAGCTGTTCAATTTTCAAAGGTACAGATACTTCCCGTCTTTTTAAAAGCTGACTGAAAAGGAATGCAAGGAATTAAAGACCAATTACCATTAATTCTAACAATGAATATTTTCTTAAAAGAAAAACAAGATAGACAGTAGTAATATAAAACTATTTTTGATTGGATATGGAAATAATTTTATGGAAATAAATTGATCCTTCACAATAATCACTATATTAAACTTCAGAGATAAATTACTAGATATAAAAGTATACCTTTTCATTTAAGTTTGATTTTAATTATCCCTATTTACACCTTCTTATTTAAGCTTGTCTTTAATTAGCTCTGTTTTTTTCTTTGAGGCCATTCTATATTTTAAGGCTGTATGCATTCTTATTTCTTAATAATGACAACGTTACTAAAATTAAGGACCCCTTTTGCCTATATTTAGTAGACATGATAAAAATATGGTTAAAGTAAGATGGTTCAATACATGCTCTGCTACAGCCTTGTTTCACCTGATTACTTGCAGAAAAACAGTTTCAAACCCCTTGCAGCGGATGCATTTTTTATTTCTCAAAATATAATACAAGGGACAGTTATTACCTGACCTAATTCAGCAAACTTCCATTGTGTTGGGATGCCTTAAAAATGTCCAGCTTAAGCATGTAAGTGTCCACTTTAAGATGGGCTGGAATCTAAAAAAATCTGTGAATCCTGAAAATATTGGGCGATCTGAGAAAAAAATTTCAAGCAGTATTGTTCTGTGGTTCTTTAAATCCCAGGAAAACTTAAAGCTTGACAGCCAAAGTATCACAAACTGAGTCTCAAAGATGGCTTGTTACTAGTCTATTAATTTTCATATCAGAAGAGCCCTTCTGTAAAAGCTTGTATTTCATCTTGTTGTTTTTCATATATGTCTGGTAGCTCAGAAAAGAAAAAAAAAACCCAAACAAACAGTCCTTTTCCCTATCGTCTCACCAAGTTCCAGAGATGAGGATGGCTAAGAAGAAAGGAATGCTGTCAAGATGTCTGATGGAGAAGAGTCGAAGAAAAGGGGCAAGCACACAGTTCTGAGCCATGTTAAATTTATGTAGTTTAATTAACCTTGGTAGGCAATTCTGATAAAATACCAGGAGATGTAGGAAAGCTCACAATTCTAGTAAGGTGTGAAAGGACTGGACAACATATGCAACATTTACTCTTGATGCAAGAGATAAATGAGCTGAAATTGTTAGCAAAGCTACAGTGGTCAGTTAGAGCGGCCAGTGGAGCAATAACAGCTAGAACAACGCCAACACAGCTTGCACTATGAAATCAGTGACATCTTGGAGCTGGCCTTGCTACCCAGCAAGTCAGGTGACAAAACCAAAAGGATTTGACAGTCCCAAATTGTGAGGGAGAAAGGGAAATTAGTCAGCTGGGTAGCAGTATCATTACCAAACCGGACAGGAAGACTGAACAATCATGGCTATACTCTGAGGAAGGAATACTAAAGTATGGTATGTAAGCTTATTTTATTTACCAGATAAAATAAAGATTATTGATCTTAATCTTTCTCCTTTCAAGTCCAAATGGGACAAGCAGGGTCAGGTCAAGTGAAGTGTACCATGTGAAATCAAGTGGGTCAGGTTAGTAGGGTCAAGTGGGTTGGGCCAAGCCAAGTCTGGTCGTAGGGTCAAGTGGGTTGGGCCAAGCCAAGTCTGGTCAAGTCAAGAGGGTTGGGTAAAGTCGAGCCAAGTCCAGTCATGTCAGGTGGGCCAAATCAGGTCACGTCAAGGGGATGAGGTTAAGTCAAGTCATTTCGGTCAGGCTGAACTGGTTCAAGTCAGTCAAGTCTGGTCAGGTGGGCTTAGTCAGGTCAGGTCAAGTCAAGCCAGATGACTGGTTGGAGTTGAGCTGGGCCAACTGGGCAGGACCAGGCCAGATCAAGTGGGCCAGGTCAAGTGTATTAATGCCCGGGAATATTAGCTCACTGAGTAACAGAAGGTCAAGCCAGGTTTCTTGGTGGGAATCAAGCTAGTGCCCCGTCATGAACTCTAAATTCAAAGCTTGTCCTTGTTGCTGCCAAGCACGTCTTGGCAAATGGTCTACACAGATACAAAATTAGAACTGTTACTGTCAACATATAATCATGCACAGAGGTAATGCTGAATACTCATCTATTTCTAAAAATTGTTTTTCTTGCAGAACTAAGAGTTTGACTGAAATCTTGGATGCACAACTTGTTGCATTACCTCAGGAACTTCTATGTATAAGCATAAAGAAAGTAAAGAAGGTTCTATATGCAGGCATGGCTATGGCCTTATAACTTTATAACAGAACTGCGAACTGAGATTTTTTTTTTGTGAGGGTGAGGGGAAGAAGGGGGAAGTGGAGACAATGTACGGCATACATCATAATAGGGACTGAGATGTCCCAGTGTTACTGGAAACATAGTATTACCTTGTATACTCATAAAGTGCAGGTACAATGCTATTGTACTGTCTTCTGATAGCAAGTAAAGCACCAATGTAACCACACAAAATCAGCAACTCATTCCGAAATCTATAAATGAACAAGTATTAATCATGGAAAAATAACAAGCATTTGCAAAAAACATTAAACTCATAATCAAATGATAATTTAAAAACCTAATTTATCCATCCATCTTTTGTAGAGAATATATGTTTGCTGATTATGCTTACTTTCTGTGTGATGTAATTGTTAAAACAGACTCCATCTGCTTTATATTGATCTCAACTATTAAATTTTAAATAGCATGTACAAGACATTTATTAAGCACAATCATGTAAAGTTACTAAAAGGTCTGAGTGACGTTGTTTTTATGTGATAAAACTCTAAATGTAAATAAAATTGCCTCAGATATTAGTATGGACTTCAGTTTCACCAAGTTTCCCCACAGGCCACAGATCAGAGTTAAGCTTTTTGCTCCATTTAGCTCTTGACACTTACACCTGTGCAGGCACCCAGGCCTAGCTTCAACCACCTGGCATAAAGGTGAACCATAGCTATCCAACTATTTTAGAGTTAATTCTGAGAGTGACAGCTCAAATTTCCTTAACACTTTGATGTAAAAACCCGTATTATGTGTGGTACCACTGCTCTTTTTCTTCAGGAAACTGAAACCGCAGCTGATAAAAGTGAGATTCTTCAAGTAAGACCAACATTGATTCCCCCATTGTAAATGCCCCACAGAGAAAGAAGCAGTAAAATATCTTTTTTCTTCTTGCTAAACCTTGGAAATTTAGGAAAATTCCACATTCTGTTCTCCGCACTGGGAACTAGCTTGCTTGCTGAAATTTTTTTGTACCCCTTTTCTGGTAAACAAAAATGATACTAACAGTGTACACCTATATTTTTTTAATTCCAAAAGTTTCCTTTAATGAAAATTCCCCTTTTATAAGTAAGGAAAATATACTCACTCACTACATTTATGCAACACTAATCGTTCAGTGCGTATGTAACTTAGAAGATCAAGATACGGGCAGACTGAATCTAAAGTCCAATCTGAGCCACAAAGTTGTTCTGTTGAAAAACAGAAACAAAAATCTCTCAGGAGGCAAGCTATACAATGACTTAGGCTTTAAAAGGTTTCTTCATCCAAGTACTTACCTTTCACATACTGAATGCCAACAGGGAGAGCCTTTTCAGGTTCTGTGCTTAACAGATAGTACTTTATAGTTTCGAATATATCCCCATCTGCCTGAATTGTCTCTGCCAACCGCATACATTCTTCTACATCAGGAAGATTACACTGGAAAACAAAGATTTTTCCAAAGAATTATTGCAACGTTCAGACAATTCTCTAAGATGGAGAGAAATACTGAAGTTTGCACCTAACAGTAAGATCAAACTCTCTGAAAGAAGAGTCATTGTTTGAAGGACATACCGGCATATAGCGTGCATTAAGAAAGCCATCTAGACCAGAGAGCAACACAGGAGGAGAAGGTTCTGTAACTTTAATTTAAGCAGTATTAGTTTCCATTCCTAATGTTTGTGTGAACTTTTTACTACTGCTTAGTAGATGTGTGGTCTGAGTTGAACCTTAAGGGACTTAGTGGAGCAGACCCTTCTGCTGCTGAAGAGGAAAGGAGGGATTTAAGGAGATTACAGACAGAAGATGTAAACCAATTCAGGATAGTACAGAAAGCTGATCTGCCAAGACATGATTAGGCTGCACTTCAGTGATGAGTAGGTTATAAATCATACTGACAGGTAATTCTGAAGATCATAAGCTACTTCAGGAAGTAATCCATGTCATAGAAAGACTACACACAGTAGATTTAAAGAACTAAAGTCCTTCTTCTGCAATACTGAAAGTCAATGAAGACTAAAAGAGCAAAAAAGGATATGTAACATGTAAGACTTAGTGACAAATTCATCCTAAAGATTTATTTGGCCTTAAGTTTTCTGAAATTAGTAAAAAAATCAATACACAACCTCGTTAGCGTTCAGGTAAATTCTTTTTCACTCTACCTTTTCATGCAAGTCATTTATTTCCGCTACGCATCCAGGATAAAAAGCACATAGTTTTACTAACTGCAGTTTATTATCAGGAATCATCATAAGAAGATCAGCTGCTAAATCCCTGCACAAACAAAAGATGACATGTAGTTAGTCTTAATGGTTTTTAATAGGAGGAAACTCTCTTTTATATTCCTTTTATAAAGAAGAATTTACTGAAAAAAATACTATTTCCAGAGAAGAGCAGAAGCAACCTCAGTCTCTTAAGACTATTTTTGTGCAATAAATGGGGCTTAATCTGTTCATCTTTTGGGGGAAGTCACGTGTTAATTTTCTGTTGCTTTAGTTGGTTGAATTAAACAGCCGTGCAATCCTAAAGCATCAGAACCACCTCAAAATGAGATGGAAGAATATGTGAGCAGGGATGGGAAGGAAGAGTAGGACCTATCCAATTTGAAAGAAGGAAAGATGTTAATGTGGCTCTGTGTCACGAAACCATCCTCAAACTTCCGGGCTTCCAGAGCTCCATGACATCAGCATAAAGCATCTGCCAGTCATCCAGAATGGCTAGTGCTTCTGTGACATTGCAAAAGAGAGATTATACAAGAAAAGAACATGATACCTATTTTCATTCTTCTGAAAGGAAAATTGTGTTTTAGCAAACTGACATTTCTGAAACATTCCTAACTTTTTACCATTTGTTACCTCCTCCTTAACACAACAAGCAGCTGGAGGAAACATATGTAAATATTAAATTATTTTGAAACAATTATTCTGTTGAGCTTTTAATAACTCATCATTCTGGTTGTCCTGTGACTCTTCTATTTGTGTAGACATCATTTCTCCTGTGACCAACAAGACTGACTTGCCCCTGTGTCAGGCAAAAATTCCTACCAAGTTTCCCTGGATTTTCAGGATGTGGTCCTTGGCTTAAAAATGTTGGAGTAAGCTACTGTCCAGTATTTGCAACTGTGTTCTATCCCACTTTCAAATACTGATCACAATTAAAAAATTAGAACATAGTTTAAGCTTATTTTTAGCATTAGGAAAGTCACACGCTTTTCAAATCTCTCTTTCTATAAACAAGCAAAATACCTGTATCCAAGTGACGGAAAGCTAAAAGGAAGACATTGAAACAGTAATGAACAAAACTTTGGTTTGTAGTCTTACTTTACAGAGGAAAAATCTAACAGAAAAGAATTAAACTACAACAGCAAATCTAAGGGTCAGGTTAACTGACTTTAACAACAAAAAAATAGCTTTCCAATGCCTTTTGACAACCTAAAGAAGCTAATGCCAAAAGGTCTTTGGAAAATCTGTTATACTATTACCATGCAATAGCCACTTTTCCAAGTTACAGAAAGGCTCTTTCAGAATATAGGATATTTCACAAGTTCTTAAACTATTTTCAAGATCAGTTACTCACATGTACTTATCTTCATAGGCAATTTAAATTTTTTTTAAAAAGTGATTAGAAATTGCTCAGCCAAAAAACTGAAATCAAATGTTTATTTAAAAAAATCCAAAGCAGCCCTCATATAGTACCCTACAAATTGTGATACTCAGAGTGTTTCTTTAAGAATCAAACTCAAAACAGTCAGTATAAAGAACAAAATCAAGTGGCTGAGTCTGCATATGCAGAATTCAGTATCTCCGGTAAAACACCACTAGCCTTCTGAATAGCAGAAGGTTGCTTTTAACAGTATTTAGGTGCTAAACACAAATAAAACTACAATGGTGTTCTTAAGCACTCACACATTTTCCCAAGGCTGTAGATTTGGAAAGATGGGGAAGGACATGAATGTTTAGTTTTGACTTTTTGGTTTTGTTTTTATATTTTAGAGCACTTAAAAAAAAAAAACCAAAACAACAACAAACCACAACCAAAACAAAAAACCCAAAACCCAAAAGACATTCCACTAATAACTGATTTCATTATTAACCCATCACAGTCCTTTTGGTATTCCTTGAGGTTTCCACAATTAAGTGTGTCTCTGCAATGAAATGTTTCCAATTGATGGCTATCCCTAAGCATGACAACCAGTAAAACCAAGAAGGGAGCACTTCAAATACCAGAGGCCCTTGAACTCTAGCTTCCCCATACATGATCTTATACATGCAGCAGACCAAGAGGTATTACGCTGTGCCAGCATTGCTTTATTACAAAATATGAAGAGAATCAGGAATCTGATCTTTTCCTACAGAACTGAAAAATATGCTGTAATGGCTGCAAATCCGAATCCAGGATTGCAGGGTGCAGCTGTGATAGGTGTTCAGTATAGCACATGAAACCCACTGACAAATCCAGATGTATACTTGGGCAATATGCAGTACACCAACTTAACATTTTATCACATGTACCCATGTAGACTTCAGTGTACATACACGTAAATGCCATACTATAAGAACTTGCTACAGCACTAAGATCAGAACAAGCTTTTGTTATGGAACTGGAAAATACATACAGTGTTTTACTTAACTCCATGTCCAGTGCTTCCTATCAGGGGCTACATAAAAATCACTCCTCACAAGGAAGGCAGGGAGATTAGAGAAAGAGCTTCAGAGACTTTAAAAGCTGCAGACGGAGTTGCCAAAACAACCCTGCTAGAACCAGTGCAATGCAGACATGCTAAATCATTGCAAAACCAAAGCAGCCAGTCATCCATTTCTTATTGTATCTTTTTCTACAACGCTTCATTGTCTAAGGCAGGCTAAATGCTCTGTAGAGAGTTCCACTATGTTTCTCTCAGGCTACCTCTAGATACTTAAGCAAATACCAACTGTAGCAGAAAAACTGATGCTTAATTGCAGTATCTGTTTAAGCACATTTTCTATGAAATGTTAATTCTGAAATGCCTGTACAGCTGCCAAATACACCTTAGGAAGATTTTCTGCTTTTCATTGGAAGACAAAAACCAGACCAAAACTGTATCCTTCAAAGGAAAACCACCACAAGGAAGAAAATAAAATTTAGCAGAGGTAAAGTTTCCCCTATATGCAACAGAGGAATGACGTACTCCTGCAGAATTAAATAGTAATGTTGTTTCCTTAGATCCTGTCAGTTGTCTTGTATTCCTAATACCAATGTACAGTAATTCCTCAGCCTCTTAGGTTTTTATATTTTTCAAGCAAGTACTTAAAAATCACTTCACAGGTCCTACTTAAGCTTCTGTTCCTTTTGACTTTATAATTCAATTCTAGCCTTACTTTGTCTGAAGCAGTGATTTTTACTCAGTACAAATGAGGACTTACTATGCTACCTATTGCCCAGGTACCTAGGTTTTTTCAGCAGGTTTCAAACTCTGACAATGACTCTTCTCTCATTTACAATGCATACATAATGTATTTTGAGATTAAAGCAGAACATTTGCATGCCCTGTACTTCAAAGGTCTAATATAGCAATTCTTATTCAAGCAGCAATTCTTATTCTACCTACCCATGGTGGTTTGGTGTCTATAAAGCTTCAGAATGAAACACCTTTATCATTTTGTCAGGGGGGAGGAAAAATAAAAAAAAATCTTCTTTGGATTAAGAAATTCTTACCATGTTGTTACTGTCATACATTTTCTTGCTAGTAATTCTAGGGCATAATGTGTTGCTTGTGCTGCACTTTCTCCTAAGACAGTACCCACACTGATTGCCAACTCCAGTTCATTTCCACGAATCAGGTTTGCCATCGCAAGCTTGCTCAATGAAAAAATTATATCATTAAGGGACACAAGCATTTTGGGGGATTCACCATGTTGAGCATATGACATTCATTTATGAAACTGCTTTTTACAGAAGGACAAAATATGCATTAAAGCAACTTATATATAAATTGGGTCTCTTGAACGAGTAAATAATTGTGTATCACATGTTAATCAGTTTTTAAATAACCAAATATATTTCTGTTAGCAGAATCTTCTTTTATTCAACCAAAGAGATTACATAAATATCATACCTAAAAAGCATGATAGCAATTCCTTCTAGTCTTAAGTAAGGACACTAGCTTTCAGAGTACGTATTTCCCTCTCTTGTGATGAAAGGAGACCTCTCAAAAAAAAAAAACAAACACCCAAA
>JAVKLA010000053.1:8008233-8044617 GCA_034782735.1 Sagittarius serpentarius | reverse complement strand
TCAGACACCGGAACAGGCTTCCTAGAGAGGTGGTTGATGCCCCAAGCCTGTCGGTGTTTGAGAGGCATTTGGACAACACCCTTAACAGCATGCTTTAACTTTTGGTCAGCCCTGAAGTGGCAGTTGGACTAGATGATCATTGTAGGTCCCTTCAACTATTCTCCTCTCTCCTTTGAACGTGGCATTTGTCACATGGCAGAAGTGGATACCACACTATCTTAAACTGTGAAACTCTCACCACAATTATACAAGTAAAAAGGAAGAATTCATACCAGCTTTCTCCCTGTTTTTTTCTTCCCTTTTAACCAAGTAAGTTTCCAATGTTTCCTTTTATTTTCAGTAGTTGCTATCACTGACTATAGCTAATTGAGCAGACTACAGAATTAGGAAATTAAAAGTTCAGTTTCTTGAAAAGATTATTGTAATTCTGGCTCACTTTTATTACATTATCGAATATGTTACCAAAGCTCACTCATGGCAAAGCCACCTGTTACAGTTTCTCCAGTGCAGCAAAGGGGCCATTTGATGGACCCTGTGTCACGAAGTAGAATCCACAAGTTAGAAGGCCATTTTATATATTTACATATATATATATAGTCCTACAGCAATACGTGCTCATGTGTGACCCTTGCATACAGTTCCAATGTTCTGTATAAGCCTAGGTGCTCAACAGGTTATCTGAAATAGCTCTGAGTTTGACTATGAACAGGAGTGTTACCAAGTACAATAAACTCAGAAACTGCTTACTTTCTGTGTTACCTGGGACCAAGTTATTCAACGATCCCCTTTCCTCAAAGTGAAAGTGTGACTGTATTCTGGAAATCCCTCTGTAATCAAGTCTTATTACATAGCCATGATTGGTAATAAAATCAGAGTAACTCATAATGACACTATGACAGAATTTTGGATTCACTACTTCTTGCTCATGTGAAACAGAGAGGATTTACACGTAAAGTTTGTTGTCCAGTTCGTTTCTTTCATGAATCATTACGCTATCAACTAACAGATTTTGCTGCAAGCATAGACATCTAATGAATGATACTGGGGAAAGCAACAGAGGCCAATACCTCCAAACCTGTGATCCTTTACAAAAGTGTTTTGTATACTGTGCAAGGTAGCAGCTTAGAATCACAGAAAAATCCTTCCTCCTGCTTACCATAGACTGATGTGCTCTCCCTCAGAAAAGGTCATTAAAACCAACAAAACAGAAGTACCTAGCAGTCATTAAAAATCTCCACAGATTCTACTTAATTATACTTTTGAAAGACACCAAATAAGAGCAGGTCTTGCATCCATATCTTTAGACATAATGTAATCATGTGGTATCCTCCTCATATCATTCCTGGGACTAACAGATATGAGGCACTGACTCTGTTCTTGGGAAAGCACTGGAAAGTTGCATTGCTACAGCAAATGTGACAATTTTTAGATAATGATCCTGCTGCCCAAATACTATATTAAGCTAACGGCAAAGCTACAGCCTGAGTCTGAACAAGGCAGAGATTTAGTTTATTATATTATTCACAGAGTTTTTGAACGTGCCAGCACCAGTACAACTAATGATCTTAAATTTCTCTAATAGTCCTGCTTGAGGTTTTAAGTTTTCTAATAGTTCAGAAATACGCACCCATCATCAGAGCCACTGCAGAGGATTCCTTCTCTCAGCGGAGACCACCGTACATGAAACACCTTTGCAGTATGCCCTGTAAAAACTTTCAGTGGCTGGTCAGAGCTGGTTGCCAAGTAGTAAACACGAACATTTTTATCCTCACAACCAGTAGCTATCATATCTCTGCAAATAAAAATAGTAAAATCCTTGGTCACAGAGATCATCAGAAGTACTTACATTTTTAGTTTAAGAAGAAATATGATGGGTATTTTGTAATTTACTTTAAAAATAGCATATTTTTGCTTCTCCTTTGTCTCTTTATGATGTAATTATTGATAACCCAATTAAATACACTAAATGAGAAAAAAAATTGATAAAGATCCATTAGTTGCAACAGAGAACAGTATTTGCACTACAATCTGACCAAGCATCCAACACACAACTATTAATAGACTGAATTACTGTATAATTGTTTTTTGACAAAAAGTTCTTATGTTGTTTTTAGGATTTATCTGCAAAATTAACATACATCACAGTGTATTTAGTTGCTTGCTATATCTTCAGCTTAGTAGTCATTAAAAGGAAGCCAATCTAAACTCCTCTTCCCTGGTATTGAATGTCTGCTTTTTTTTTTCCCCCATTATATATTCAGCCAGAGAATTTTTTTTTCTCTCATCAATATGAAAAGATCCTCTTTTGAAAGTTGTGTAAGTTCATGCTGGGCAATGAAATCCACTACTGGGAATATAGAGCTGCTACAGACATATCCTACTGTGGAACAGAAACAATTTCAGTGCTCTAATACCGCAGTAAATATCACATTCTAAATAACTGTGTTACTTCATTGGTAATCAATTTAAATAGCAAATATTATCAATTCATTGGGTTAATTTTTTACTTACTTGTTGTTTTGACTCCAATCACAGCCAAACACTGCAGCTGGATGTTTGTACTTGTGAAGAACCTTGCCGTCAATGGTTCGAATAATACTGAAACCAATTACAATGTAATATTATGAGGAAAAAAGCATTCCGAGTAGGCTATCCAAAAGTCAAGTTTGATTCTGTGCAAATAAGCCAGATAGCAAAAAAAGTACACCAAAAAAAATATTAGAAATCTTTATTCCTACAGCCCCTCAACTAAACTACAAATGTTTGTTTCCCAACAAAACATTTAATTGGACTTCAGAATCCATGTTCCTTCAGAGGGGCAGTAAAGATGTCCACTGTGGTACCTTCCTCCCCGAGAGCGTCCTCATAGCCCAAAATCTAAATTGCAGCTATGGCTTTAAGGTGCAAATAGATCTTTAGGGGTTTAAAAAAACCAAACAAACCAGAACAAACCCAAAACATTGATTGATTGTTTTCTAAAATTTATGCTCATTATGTTTGAGCAGAAATAACATGGGTAGCAAAGGAAAAAAATGAACAAAGATTTTAAAGTGCATGGAAACACAATACATGCAAAATTGTTCTCAATGGGCATTTGCCAGATTTTACAAATAAGGTATTATACTCCTGTAATGGTACAATTGCAACTACTTTGTTCAAAAATAGTGATTCCTAGTCCTTGAAATAATAAATGTAAAAAAAAAAAAAAAAAAGTGGGATAGCTTTTGAAAAGTGTCCTTCATATCTACAGATAAGAAACCTAGAAGAATATTCGTGGCTAAATAAAAATCAATATTCAGTTTCACTACTAGAGTGTCTTAGACACTATTTTTTTTGAAAATGTCTCCTTTATTTTTTCCTTAAAATCCTGAAAATCTAAGTTTTGTCCAGTAAGAAAAGTTTTAAAATTAATCACTGATAGTACTGTCAAAGTTCACTGACTTGAAAAGTGCATTTAGCAATTTTTTTTTTCTTCCAATAACACTCACCAAAATCCATCACTGCTGCAGGTTGCTATTCTTTTGGAATCTTTATGACTCCAGGCAATGCAGAAGATTCCATTCTTTCCATGCTTCAAAAAATGCAAAATACCTATCAATAAGAAATAATTCACCCCTTTTTCTCTCATCTATTGACTCATCTTTTTTGTTTTATTCTCCTATGGGCTTCAGCGCTTTTCTCCCAGTAAAGTATACTGTACAAAAACACATAATATGTGCCCAATATAGATGGGATATTTGAGAATCCAAATCCAAAAAACTGGGACTGAGGAAAGAGACATTAAAACTGCCATATTCTCCAGGATCCAAGAGACAAAACTGGGTCAAGTTGAAGAATGAGTAACCCTTAACTATATAAACCTGAAGCTTGAATAAAAGTTAGCTACTTGTTGGAATACTGAAGTTAATGGGCATGAATAATTGTGGTATGGGAAAACGTAAGTGGGACGTGTATCAGGACAAGTGTTTGAGAAAAGATGTTTAGTAGCACAAATGCAAATCTTCCGAGTGTTAGAACTCAGGAACCCCTGAATGTATGTATATATTTTTCTTTTCTGCCCACCCCACCCCCATCTCTGTCTTCTTAAAGAGCGTGCTTTATCCTCTGATGCAGATGCCACAGTTAATTATGTCTGTACAATCTAAAGATTACAGCTATATACTAAGAATACACAAAATAGTATAAAATACTACAACATAGTATTAAATAGCTACTTCTGCCAATAACAATTATGCTAGTGTTTCAAGACTTGCAAATGCCTGCATAGATTTCAGGTAATACAAGGCAAGATTCTAAATAAAGTATACTGTTTTGTGTGCTGCAAAATGGAGCTTTATTGGTCTTGACTTCAGGGACTGAAAATTTTTTCTGAGCCTTATGTTTGAAAATACAGAACACAATTTTACATTTTGATACCCAGTTTAAAGTCTGTATGTCCATATACATTTACACATTTAAGAAAGAATCAGCTATGCTTTTGCTGTGTACCACTACAGGACCGATTTTAAGATAATGGAGACCATCGGGTGCTTCATCATTCTCATGCCACAAACCCAGTCTGAGGAAGTAAAAATACTTCTGCCTCAGATATAAACTGGCACCCACATAATTCTTTCTATAGATTTCTATACTGTAGCATCTTTTAAAAACATACCAACTTTGAACCATCTTTATTTGTTGACAATAGAGGGAATGACTAATTTATATTCCATATAGACAAAAAAAAAAAAAAAAAGTAATCTCATCTTACCTCACTGAATCTGGTTATCATTTTGCCTTTTCGGACATCCCAGATGAAGCCACCATTTCTGGATGTTGCACCTGCTATGCAGTTCAGATCTCCTTTGGAGAAAGATATTTGTAAGATCTCACAATAAATATAAAATCACAATATCATTTGATTAGTGTGTTTCTACTTTAAATTAACATACTATAAACAGAAGGCATCAATGGCACATAAACAAGAGTTTTTCATAGTTTAAGGCCAGCATTTGATACTAAGTCACAAATACCAATTTCAACAAAAGCCTGACCTGCTTTTCTACATTCCTGTTTTGAGGAAAGGGCAAAATGAAAAGTTGCATTGTCATAAAAAGTATTCTCAACACTTGCTAAGAGTCTTGCAGTTAAGGTGACAAGAAAATAACACCCATGATGCATATAACTCAAACTGAAAAAGAGATACAATCTCAGCATTTCAAGCTTAAAGTTGTAGCAACTACAGCATTTTCTTCTAAAGTTCCCTATATACTAAGACAAAGCAGGAAGAATGGGACAGAACATAAAACAGTACTTTGTTTTCTTAATCTTGCACCACTGCAGCACCTAAGCCCATCAAGAATGTACCTACACTCTACAGGGCAGAAAATCTGAATATATGACTCCATTCAGGCCTAATACAAAAGCCACCAAATTCTCCTGACCACAGTGACTCTCTATCCCAGTATAGCCACACTTTTCCTAAATAGCTATATGGCACATTTACGTAAAAGTTTTGACTGTTGTTTTATGCCACACTTCAGAGGCAGAAAAGGCAACCTACACAGGAGGAGTCTAAAAAGATGTATATACAAGATGAGAAGAGATTCAGGCAGGAGAATGATGGGGGGGGCGGGGGGAGAGAAAAAGAGAGTAATCACTATGTTCAAAGGTCTTTTGAGACCAAATAAAAATGATGGCATGCATTGGATTATATATTAGGAATAAAGTACAAGGTGGAGAGGGACTCTCTAGGAGCAATGGATGTTAAAGAAGCAGAAGTTCTGTCTGGGATGGACAGGAACTTTTGGACAGGATGGTAAGGAACTGTAAGAAACTGAAGTTGAAGCACATGCTTCCAATTAGCTTAAATTTACATTTTTTTTTTTAAACTCAAAATACAAGACTTGAAAAGCATCCCTCACAGTGAACAACTACTACAAACTGAATTTAAGTTTCAAAACAAAATAACACAAAAGAAAACACCATATTTCATATTGCCACAATTTCCATATAGCAAGACAAATTATCTGTGAAGAGAAACAGGGTGCAAGAGACTCTCTGAAATGAAAAAAGTGCAAATTCATTTCACATATGCAGACTACATTAAGCTTCCCATGACAGTAGCTTTTTCCTGTCAGCTATTATTTCTTAAGAGTTTAAAAGCATGGGAGAGAAAGGCAGTGAGCTGAATTATTTAAACTTTTTAAGAAATGCATCTGCTGTCCAAAGAATTAAAACACAACAAGAAAGTCTACCTATCATCAACTACTGACATTAGTAACTATCAGAAATGTACTCCCAGGTTCACCTGAGTGGGTTGCAGAACAGTTTTAAGGAGAAAATTTCCCACTGACTTCAGTGACTTCTCTACAAAAAGGTAGATGCTTTGCAGAAAAAGTACTCCCTATTCTAATAAAGTAAAAGCAGAGCTCTTCAGTGATTAGAATCCTACACAAAGAAGGAAGAGAAAGAACTACACACGTATCTTCCACTTTTTCAGCACAAAACAGAATCTGAATTCTTTGAACTAGCTGCTTCCCATGCAAAGAAAGCCTTTTCACTGTCTGCATAATGTAATGCTAGAAAGGTTCTGGAGATCTTCCTCACTCCATTCTGACTCAGTATGAAATACTGAGAACATTCCTCATAAGGCTAAGCCTCAACAAGGTCTGAAGCACCAAATTCTACAAGTTTCACAGATAATAGTTCAGTTATGTTTAAACCTTGTAAGATACCCTTCTATCTAAAACGAATACTTTTATAATACAAATTCTGCTAGTCAATTCTAATTCAAAAAACGTTTAGACCTAAAGCAAAATATTCTTACCTGGAGCCCAAGAAAGGGAATAAATAACCCCCTCATTACCAGGAGATGTGTAAACCGCTGTTAAAGTATTTATGTCCCAAACTTTTATTGTGCCATCAAATGAAGCTGTAGCAAGAAGATCAGGGTTATCAGGTTTGAATTTGCAATCAAAGATGGTCTCAACATGTCCCTTAAATGAAACAAATATTTAATCCATTTTTATTACATTTCATTTTTTTCAGAAGTCCAACTCTAGATCAAATTCTAAAATACACTGTATTATAACCTGTCCAGTCAATTATGAGTTCCAGAAAACCTATATGTTATGGCTCATCAGTCAAAATTAAAAGGCATAAAATAGCTGGGACTGTAACACTCCTCTCTTTCATAGGTCATTATTAAAGACACAAAAATTCTGCCCTGAAACAACAGGGTGATGCAATGCCAGGGACTTGTTAGCATTTTCCATTGGAACTGTGTTGCTAAAAATAGAATTTAAAAAAATTAAGCTAAAAAAACAACCAAGAAAAATTAATTTTTTAAAACAGCAATATTTTTGCCCTTTAGGTAAAAAGTATCTGACTGAAAAAATAAAGCTTTGTATGGTGAACATGTTCTACAAGTTTTCTAGTATTCCATTGAGCTTTCTGTGTTTCTAAATACAGACTATGGTCTATTGCAGTTTAAACGACAATCCATTAGAAAACAAGAAATTTCACGTCAGTTGCGAAGACATGCATTTGTAGAATTTAACTTGACACATCCATGAGAAACAGATAACATGTAAGAATTTTTTTAAGCCTTAGTTGCTAGGACCAAAACTATTAAAAATGGAAAAAGAACACCAACTAGCAGCCTCTATTCAAACATGTATGGGAGTACAGCTGAAAATTATTCAAGATTTTCCAATGAAAAGGAAATGGGGAAAAAGGGAAAAATTCCTCAAGAATAACCAAAAGCCCAATGAAGAAGAGGCTCACCTAATACGTGATAAACCCAGTTTTTAATTTCTGCTTCAAAGAAGATTTAATAATTCAGTCTTTGTCATTTTAAACTGAGTGATCTCACCACCTGAGTTGCACATATTTTTCTCTCTGATTTGACTAGAACTTTTATTCTGGATTACAGAAAACCCTCCCCATAATATTTCTGAGAAGGCCATCAAATTACAATTTCAGTTAAAAAAAAAACCCAAGCCCTTAAATCTTTATTTCTGGATGAAAACAAACTGCCAGAATGTTTCCGACAGGATTCAGTCTTTTGCAATAAAGAATTACTTTCAACTTCAGAATAGTCATTTTGTTTCCTAGAAATTTAGACTCCTTTTAATGATAGAACTGTTTTACAGTGCTGCGAAGATTTCATTTTCCATTTTTTGCTGTTAGAAGAAAGTGTATAAGCCAAATAAACTCTCATTCCAACAACAGAGATGAAACATACCAAATCTCTAAGGAAATCCCACTTTTTGGCTCCCATGTCGTAAAGCCCCACTCCACCATCCATGAAGCAACAGACAGCATGACCAGGAGGAAGAGAAAATGCTTGGTTTTGGGTTAAAGTTGGAGGAGGAATAGCCTCACTTGTTGAGGATGTATGGTGATTTTTAGTAGGACACTGTGATGAACGTGCTTAACAACATAAAGAAAAGGTATAAACAGATAAGATTTTTTTTTTATTTTTTCATTTAATAATAAGTAACAATTATAAAGAGTAAAATGCTCTGTATTCCAATAAGATTAAAAACAAAACAAATGGAGAATTCCTGTATGAAGCCTAGCCTACTAAAGAAGGGCCTTATAAAATCCTTGATCCTTTACACATTTGTCTAGTCCACTGGCACCAGAGGGTACTTTGTTTAATTAAGAACTATAGAGCTAACACAAACTTAGAGATCGATTCGGATATAACAAGATTCACAAACAAGATTTTCTTAACTTGCAGCCATTGCAACAAAAAGCAATCAAAATTACACTTACACTTTTTCTTTGGAGGAGAACTTAGCACATGCAAACCATGGAAACCAGTTTTCTTCAGTTTAAAATTATCTATAGGTGTTGTACGTGAAACATTCCAAATACGTAACACACCAACCTGAGAATCTGAAGTTTAAAAAAGCATACAAAACCATTTATTTTTTTTATTTATTAACCTCTTTTTACTGTACACAGTGGTACGCAAGTTTAAGGACTGATTTGAGCAAAAATACAACAATGAATTAAACTTAGAATCCTAAGAAGAATTTTGTAAGCAGGCACTGTCATCTCCATGGTAATATAATTAACAGCAATAATTAATAACATTAGTTATTTAAACTTCAGCAGATAAACTCTAGGGAACCTCTCATTATAAAATATTCTCACAGTCTCACTCTCCTTATTTATTAGTTCAACCTGAGCAGTAACAACTATGGTGTAGAAAAGAGATAGGAAATTTTTTTTTTTTTTTTAAATCCTTCTAAAAATAGAGAAAGAAAAGCAGGGGATCAAGAAGTGACATCCACTAGTACAATGCATTTCTATTCCTATTCTCATATCAAAGTAACTCTCATATTTGTTGCTAAAGTGTGCATGAGGAAAATATTTAGTATGAAAAAAAGCTTAAAGTCACTTTATGTACCCAACAAATACAAAATAAGTAAAAACTGCTCAGTGTAGTTTTCTGTTCTTTTCTACAGTTCTATGTATTTTTTTTGTACAATGCATGTATGCTTTTATTTCTAGAAATGTTACAAAACAGAAAAATCAAACTTGAAGTATCAATTTTGAAGACTCAGTCCTGTATTTATTACCTTCGTATAAATCAGGAAATAAAAGGCTTACCTCCAGTTACAAACATTCCAGGTGCACTAGAAACCCAGGCTAAACACTGAACAGATGCTGCTGCACTGGGAAAATTAAAATTTGTGATACAGGACAGAGATTCAGAATCAACTAGTCGAATACCATTATGTAAATTAGCAACAAGAAGGTAGTCAGTTGACAAAGGGTCCCACTCCAGCGCTGTAACTGGATCCTCTTCATCTGTTCCTTCAAGAGACTCTGGTCTTAAGACATGTTTCTGATTTTTAGAACCTTTAAGGGCACAAGAAAACAGATTATTTCAAAATGAGGTCAAGTATATCCTTTCAATAGTTACAAGGTTTGCAAATATCATTTTTATCTTTCCCTGAAATTTTTAGTAGCCTGCCCTACTGTCTGCACCAGTGAAATTAATGAAGCTGGCTTCGGAATATTTGACTTAAAGTAGTTCTGGCTCCATCAAATGTGGCTTTCTTTTTAGTACAGCAGAAAACAGAAACAGCTGTCAGGTTTAACAACATAATTTTATACTAAAGAAAAGTATGTTAAATCATATACATTGTTTTAACAATTTCCATGAGTAAAGGCCTGCAGTGCAGCCTAAATTACAAGTCATTTGAGTATAATTAAATCTGCATACCATAGCAAATACAGGCAAAATAAAGGCAGCATGAACTAGAAAAAAACCCATTGTGGCAGTCAAAAAAATGTTTATGAACAATTGCCTTTAGATTTTTTCCTTCCTTAAAACTATGTGTGCAATTATGAAGCGTTCATAGATTTTGAAACCAGAACAAGCCATTAAACATCTAATTTGACATCTGCGTAACAGAAGACACATTTCACTTGATGATCCATATTATCGAGAACCACAATTTTTAACATCATGCTTATTTCCCACTTTTCATTTTTGCGGAGAGCTGACTCGTAGTTTTATAAGATAGTGTACAGTCCAGATGAATAATTAGCAACACAGATCTGTATTTTTGAAGTTGTGAGATCTTGTACTAAAAAAACCAAACGAATTTTGTACTCCTTTTCTAGAAATAAGGAATTGACACTTTCCATTATTCAATTTTTAATCTAGTTTTCAATTTTGATAATGAAGAATATAATTTGTCATATTATGATAAATGCCAAGATCTACCTATATTCTTTAATGATTCATGTACAACAAAGCTTATTCCAATACATACTACAAAAAAAAAATGCTGAAAAGTTTTTGTTCACTGGGAAACATTCTGAATATTAAAATAACTCTCATGATTTTCGAGGGAAAATGCTATTAGTGCACATTGTATCTAGCATAACTTTATAAATAAATTACCAGAAATGGGGGAAAAAATTTAAGACTGCACAACAATTAATAGCATAAACTGATTTCTTCATTCCATTTATGTTTGTATATAAGACAACTGCAAAGGTACGGTTGTCTCTTTTGAACCATCAAGAATAACAACAGGGATAACATCAGAAATATCATCAGATAACTGCTTTAAATTTGCCAAAAACTTTGGGATTCCAACTTTCTTTAACAAAGTCTCCTGCTTGCATTTCAGTTCAGATTTTTTGGTGAACGAAAATCAACATTCAAATAAAAACCAAGAACTGACAAGAAAGTAGGACTGCATTTTTCAATTGTCGTTTTTCAGTTAGCTTTACAAGAACGAAAGGTCCTCGAGTGATCAAAGCCAGTCATGTTCAAACACTTCAGTCCCAAGACAGCACAATCTACTGGTGGTAGAGTATGGATATCTAGTAGCTATTCAGTTTTGTCTGTGCTTCACAAAAGAGTCCAGAAGCAAAGCTCAGAAACAGCCCTAACTTAAATTTTATTTTCCATTAATAGAAGACATCAGCTCTGTGAATCATGCAACTGAGTCACAGGTCATTTAAGTAAGCTGTGCTTATTTTGAAAACAAATGAAAGGTAAACTAGTACAGAACATTTGGCTCTACATGACTGGATTGAATTTCTTTAAAAATAGGGTAGTAATCTTAAATGTTTGCATATTTTTTCTTCACACTAAATGTTCTGCTACATTAATGGATAGTTTGGAGCTAATATAAAGAAAATAGAGCCACAAGAGAAAAACCCTAGTAGATAACAATGAAAAAAAGTTGTGCAGTCTGCTAATTACGTGGCAGTGATGCACGCTTAAAGACTAGAGTCTTCAACGAGTCAATCACACTGAACTTTCAAGCAATTAAGAAGTTGTGGATGTTCAGGTTCTCTCAAGATAGTGTTTTGTAGGATAACCTACAAAAGGACTGAAACTTTTAAAAGTAAGGAATAGGAATTTTATTTATTTATTTCACTTGGTAACAAACTGAGTTCTGGTCCAGTAACAAGCCATTTTACACATTCTGACATGAAGTAGACGAGGGTTGAACATCTATCTGAAAGCAAAAAATTAGCTTTATATTCCTTATTGAAAAGTATCAATTTTTTGTGTCACTCCCCCCCCCTTTGTTGTTTTTTTTTTAAATAGAGGGCCTATATTCATCCTATTAATACCACTTTCTTTTATGTACTGTTATTTTTTAAAAGCTACCAATTAAAAAAGTCAGATGAATTTTGACTATAAATTGCAAACTAGAAACCCACAGTTGATAAAATACATAACTTGATAAGCCTTCATTTTCAATTATATCTGAATGTTAAGACACATATTAAAGTCATTTATGAAAGTGCAACCACAGTAATGGTACTTTTATAGTAAATATAATAAAGTATGTATTTATATTACAAAGTATGTATTTATATTACAATCTATTTATCACTATTACCTAATTTTGAAACATATTTTAATGAATTTATCTGTTCACCAAAATTTTCATGATCTATTCTTAAACACATCTAGTTTTTATCTAAACCAATTCTTTGTCTTTTTCTAATAGTGTAAAGAATGCAAGTTAAAAGAAAACTAATACTGGTCTGCATTCTTTCAAAGTCATTATGATTGCTCCAATGTCATTGTCTTGATTACAAGAATATAACCCCTTGAATTAAAATATTCAAATTTCTTATTGCATGGAAGTCTGGGCTTTGAATGGCAGTTCTATGGTATTTCAATTAGTAGTTGTTCTTCCTGAATGCATCTGAATTTGTTGTACTTATTTATTCCACACAGTAAAATTTGCTACTCAGTTCTGACACTTAATTTGTAAGTAGACCTCTGCAAATCAGTGATTTTTTTTGTTATGTAAAATCAAATAAAAATCCTATTTGAATAAAAAGTTTTTTACATCCATTTCATTAGAAGTGTGTTCAGGTTTAAAAGACATATAATATCATCCAACAGGAAGTGTACTACTTCTCTTGAATAATTTTGAGAAAGTGATATTCTATACAGTTAAAAAACAAAACCTGAAAAGTTCATTTTTAAAAGCCAAAGTGCAATATTTTCTTTTCAATTCTGAAGAATTTATTAAGTAGAAGTAAACTGCACTACTTAAATACAGGATTTTCAGTGAAAGAGTTCTGACAAAAATTTTTACTCAAATGTGTATAAACTTTCAACTTCTCTCTGTTGGAAACCAAGAATCTTATATGTGTTAAGAACAGGAAACAAATTTTATGGTTAATTTGTTTTTATTTTAAAATTATCTTAATCAATATGAATAATATTACAACTATAATGAAAACTATCCTAAATATAGAGACAGGCAAAATTTCTGTGATAATCTAAACTCAATTTCAAGATGATGCAAGTAGGTTTTTCCCCAGCAGTAATGGATAATTTTCAATAAACAAATTTTTATAGCAACTTGAATTGTGGTACATACAAAACTGCCACTGCTGCTAGCTTTTTTAGCCAATATTATGTTTGCATTTGCAGAATATAATTTTGACATTTTAAATCCTTTTTCTATTATTTCTATTTTCATATTCAAATCATTCTAGACAAACTTCATGAAAAGTCTCAGTTTCATACATATTTAGAGGTTACCGTATTAAAATAGATTTTCTTTTCCCAATGCCAATACCAATTCAGTCAGCACTACAGAAGCAAGGGAATCTATTCTCTGTGACATCCTGAATGATGACTTAGTAGAGTGAACAGAAGGAGAAAAAATTTTGCATGGCTGTTGGAGTATAATAATATGTAAAATTAATGCACTATTTAAAGAACAATTTCCTTTCAAAGTTGAAAATCAGTTTTTATTGCAGGAAAAACAAATAGGCAGAAAAAAAATTGAAACAGTCCACCCAATACAGATATCTGTCTTTGTAGAAAACTATTTATGAAAGAGAGCTAAATTTTAGCTTCAAATGAGCTTATCAACAAGCCACCTTCATTAGCAGAGTACTGGACTATTTATAAAGTATGCACAAATGCGCTTGGTGGATTTCAGACAAAAAAGATAAATATTTTCCCATATAGTCTTTCACAGAACAGAATCACGAAGATAGTATGAAGCGTGACATGAGATTCTACCTACAAAAGTGCAGAGGACTCTGGAATATGAATCAGAGGACTCTAGAACTAATGAAAGCAAAGTAAGAGACTAAGCAAAATATTCAAGTCAGTCCACTCAGAAGAACAAACTTGCTGGGAAAAACAGTTCAGTAAAAGATCATGGCTGTTACCATTCCCTAAAAAAACAGTTTATTGTCCTTGTCAAAAATTGCAATGTTATCTTGGTCACAAATGGGAGAAGATACAAAGAAAATGCTCTGCACTCTTTTATCTATGAAAACATTTTTGTGATATGGAAGGAATAGGAATACCATGAACTAAGAACAAGTTTCATATATGTACACACATTATAAAACCTAAATGAAAAAAGTACAGAATTACACGCATATAAAAAGACAAGAGATACGTAAATATATATAAATAAATACTTTACCATATCATTTTTTACCTGGCTGAAAAATAGACAGGCTTCCATCAGTATGTCCAAATACTACTTTTCCTTTTTTCTTTGGATGCCATCTAAACAGACTGATATCTGACAAGAAACTATGTGCTTCTCTATGTACAGTTACCCCGCTGTCAGGTCCTGAGATAGTCCAAATGTACAACGGACCTCTGTGGGACACAAATGCAACTGCATCACCTGCATTCCAGCACCAGCTAAGTGACGCAGGAATTCCTGAAACATACAGGTAAACCTTATAAGAACCAAGATATGAAATCCAGTGTATTACTGCTTGACGCAGTATCAGGAATTGTCTTGAAAAGCTGTAGAATTAATTATTCTACATAAAAATTATTAGACTGAAATTTAGACAACTGTGTGAACATCTTATGGTGTAAAAGTAAACTACACATATCCATAGGCAGAAAGTAGAATTATTTCCCAAATTATTTTAATATTACTTTGATGGGCTGTATTTTATGATACATATACTTCATTAGTGCCAAATCACACATATGAAAGAGAATAAAACCAATCCTGTAAACAATACTTTCATTCATTCACAATTCCATTCACTATTATGTTTTACTGTAAGCTATTTGCTACTAAGCTGGTAAAATACTGAAAACTTTAAAATGTCTATTTTTGCAAAACACAATTAAATTTAATTTATAAATTTATAAATATAAGAGGCAAATATTTGTTACAAAATTGGAAAGCTAGCTCTGTAATCAAAGGGTACTCTTGATCGTTTCCTTCTGGATATATGACAGTGTTAATTCAGTTGCCTAACACCTAACTGTAGGCATTCCAGTTTAAGGATTTTGACCTTAAAATCTCCAACCCTTATTATCCTCATAACTTAATAATGTGTGTCTGAAAGAATAAATGATGGCAAGACAAACTTCTCAAGCTGAAAATTCCAAACTGTTTGTATTTAGACACTTTAATATGGCAGTTTCAAAGACAGTAAAAGCAGCATTATAGGAGGTTTAAACATCTTATCCTAAAAGTAAATTAGCTTTTAAAAAGTTTAAAATAATAACAACACTTCTTTTGCATGTAGTCATTGGCTGAAGTAGTTTTTTAAACAAGCAGTGTATTGAAAAATAAGCATCAGTTTTTATATTAATGCATAAACTGATACAATATTCCTTTTAGAACAGATCAAATCAGTGTGGGTTTTTTCCTACTTATTCCTTTTGCAGGATATGCAAGATGTACAAGATTTTCAGAGGTATCCTAAGTGCTCTGGAAAGAAGAGAGTAGGGGGTCCTGAAATGTTCTAGAAGATCCTGAGATACTGACTGGGCTTAGGTTGCATCTGTTTTCCAAGAATGCAAATGTAGGAGTTAAGGACACCTGACAGAGACCGACTGTAAGAACAGAAATACAGGTACTGTTTTTGACTGAAGGGAATGAATCAGAACTAGGCAGGGAAAGGTGACAGATACAGACTTTTAAGCCCCTAGACTTCTATTATAATCTCCAAATCAGCAGTTCCAAGTCCTGAGAGAAGATGCAGGTAGACAAGCATTAGGGTATTTAAACAAAATCTGGTTTTCAAATTCACTGATAATTTATACTTGAATCCACTGAAGGTTACATTTTATTTGTTTTCACTTCCGTAAAGTTATCATGAAAACACACAAGGTTTAAACTTAATTGTTCATCCTTTTATACAGTGGTGGAAAAAAATGATTTTTTTCCTGCTCAACAAGAAATCAATGGCAAAGTGAATTCTTGAATTGGTCAAGTACTTTAGAAAAAAGAATAATCTCATTCTTTACCAGTTACTAGATAGTTCAGAGCAATTTACTCAAACATACTATCATTATTTTCTAAAATAAGCTGCATCAAATCTGACAGGAATATGGTATTATGCAATTGTTAAACCTCTGGCCTACCAAATGCCTAGAGTTTACTCTGTATCAAGTATTTCTGGTACCTGTGGATGAAAAAGCTGTATGGATCAAATAGATCTCCATGTTTGAAATACCTTTTGTATTGTCCAGTTTGGCCACAACTTTCTGTTCAGTCACATTCCAAATAATCACTAAACTATCTGCACTGGCACTTGCAAACATGTCAGGATTGTGGGGACACCAAGATATGGCTGTGATTGTCTTCTTATGCTCAGACATAATTGCCCGGAGCTTGAATTCATTGTATCGGTGATCCAGCTAAACAAGAAGTAAAATTCATTTTAGAAATACATATTTTGTAAATTCACTTTACGTACTGTTGGGTTGGAAAATAGTTCATATAACAGTATTAGGCTTACAGATGAATTTATAGTGGGTTTAACAATTGTCACTACCTGACATCTCAATAAATTAAATTCTCATACATTTGACTTGGACAGAAAAGTTGTCAAATACTCAATTAGCCCAACCAGTATTAACATAGTCTATCCTCTTGTCACTTATAAACTATTATATTCTATTAATAACTGCATTCAAACACAATCCTAAAATACTTTATTTATAGGCATGGTAACAACCATTTAGTAATCTGCAAGGGGTTAAACAGGATAGAATATGAAAATTAATTTGAAATCCTTCTCATTTCTTAAGACACTTAGTACCATTAAAGAAAAAAAAAAAAATCAAATGCCCAAACCCAACACAATAAATTTTCTTTTGATCCTACTAGTGGTATAACTCATGAAGTTAAAATAAATGCATCCTTTATTTCCTAACATATTTCTCAGTCTGAAAATTCCACATCACAACATTTCTATTTTTTTGTTAGGTGTTAATGTACAGTAACCGTGAACTTCAGAAGACTGAGCAGTTCAGAAATGAAGAAAGTAATAACTTGTTCCAAATCAAAGAAAGGCAGGCCACTGAATCCACAACTTTGCACAGTGGATTAAACTAGTTCAAAAGACTACTCTTACACTACAGCTTCAAATGAAACTGTAGAATTGCTTCATTTCTCTTTCAGAACCTGCTCTTCTATCACTGCTCTTCATTCATCTTAAGAGCTTGCTGGATTGAGAGCCTGTCTTTTAAGAATAATTCTTGACACATACAACTTCAAATATAAAGTTTACATCAACCTTTTGCACTAGCTGTAACAAGGAGAAAAAAATAATTGGGAAGGCGTATCTTGAATGGAAGACTGATCTTTGCATAGATATCTTCTCAGCAGCAATCATACTTCCAAAAACGTTGTAGAAACATTTATTGAAAGGGTTCAAAGTGAGATAGACAACAATGTAAAAATGTAACTAGACTATTAAATAATCTTACCTGATAAATATAAATAGCAAGGGTAGCACAGTAGGCAAATCTGTCCCCACTAGCAGCACATACATCCTTGTTCCATGGCTGACATCCAGCAGCTAAAAGTCCCACTTGTTTAACCTGTGCCATTTTTGCCTTTAAAACAGAAATGTGTTAGACTACAACAAACCAACAGAATGTTAAAGAATAGAATAATACATTTTTCTTCCCATAAATAACGTATACATATGTACCTTAAAAATATAGCTAGCCTTTATGTTTTAACAGCAACATCTTGTGTTTATGAGGTACAGAAAAATGTATCCAAAATAAAGCCAAGCAGATGTTCAGAGGCTTCAGTGCTACACAAGGAAGGGATTTTAATACCATTCACAGGAATCCATTTGAGAGAAAAAAAAGCAGGGGGGATAGCACATGAAAACTTGAATAGCTCTTTATTTGTACTAGCTGAAGCTGTTCTTCATCACTTTCATTTTCTTCCGCAGTCTGGTTCAACACTTTCTATATTACAGTGTAATGCCCCCTCTGCTCTCTTCTTCCCTTCATCCCCACGAAGACAGCTGGATAAAATAAACCATATGCTAATAATACTTTTGTTTTAAGTAAGTTAAGCAACATGTCTAAAAAGGTCTTCAAACAACTCGTGTAGAAAAACTATGCATTACTTATTATCATCACCCTTTTTGGAAAAGCTTTCTAAATTTTCTTAATAATTACTGTTTAACAAAAAGGTTGAAGTAAACTGTGGAAAATAAAAAGTAAAGTTTAGTCTAACATGACTGTATTACTGTATAGCAAACTATGCTTTCACTGTCCAAAACAAGTCTCAAACTACCAGCTCTGTTCAGAATGAGGGAACAACTGGCTTTAACATCAAAACACAAAAATTTTTTTTCTAGGCCAGAACAATTATCCAGCTAGCCCACATTTGATTCACAATAATGTCAAAATGTTACTTAGACCACATGAGCCTGGCCATTTTTCTATGACCTGTTTACATACTCTACAACCAAGAATTCACGCATTTGCAAAGATACTGTTAAAACTTAATTCCTGGGTGGGCTGCACAAGATGACCTCCAGAGGTCCCTTTCAACCTCAACCATTCCATGATTTAAGAAAACATTCAAAATGAGACTTGTTGCATTTATTTACAGCAGACAAGTAGGGAAGGCCATCATTTTTTACAGAATCTCTGAATTCACTTAGAAACCAGTCTTCATGTGATACAAATGTCCCAGGTTCAAGCCAACTGTCAACTGATGCAATGCCTGCTCCATCAACCTGCAGAAATAATTGTGGCTTTAGAAGGCTCCAGTGGCCAAAAAACTGCAACTGAGGTTGACAAGGATGACTAGGCGGATCACAGCCTGCAATAGTGTAGTGATCCAAATGGCAGAACAAGGTCCAAATAGCTGCAAAAAATATTCACCACTTCTGCATAGAAGTTAAATCAATCCAATCAAGTCTGTGTGAGCATGACTGAAAGTACTACCCAAACACAGGATATTTAGATAGCCCATAGCAGAAACCTCTTCATACATACGACGTCAGCTGGACTAGCAGCAGAATCCTAATACAGGAATACAATTGTACTGGTGTCAGTGAGAGCTCCTGCAGCAAAGAATCTTCTTGTGCACATTGGTGAAGGACAATTCTGCTGAGCTTCACCATACCACTGAGTGCTTCAGCATGGGCTAAGGTAAGGTCTAGACATAAAAATTTACTACTCCAACTATGTTTTAGAATGTCTCATTTACGGACACATTTATACTGTGGACAGATTAATGAACTGAGGGACATTATGCGGAAAAACATTACATGGAGTATGGAGGACAGGATCTTTAGGTCAAAGAGCTAAGACTATAATCTTAAGAGAAGTGTTATATAAGATATATAACATATCATATAACATGTCTATAAAAAACATATATAACATAAAACTTATATAAGAGTTATGTTCAATTTACCAAGCGTTAGGTACATTTTCAAGCCTCACAAAGGAAAGGGAATTAAAAAGGAAAAAGAAGACTTCAAACAATCAAGTATTTTGAGGGAGAAACTGCTGATTAAGTGCAAGGGTTGGTTATGCAACACATTGCTGTGTAACAGCTTTAGGAGAGAGAATATTGTCTGCAGATCACTCTTCACCTACTTGACATCAACTGTATGGAGAAGGAAATATTTTTCTGAATTCCATTAGTATTAAGGCGCATACAGAAAAAACTTTGTACAGGTATGGTAATAGTGACCTATAGTACCCAAGGGAACCTATCAGTCAATATTGACAAAAAGCTTACATAAATATTAACAAAATTTCATTTTAACGCATATATACAAGGGATGAAAATGAAGTTGAATGATCAATTTTATCTTCCATTTATCTGCTTGGGGTATCTACTTGGCAGATAAATAGTAATGAACAATTATAAGAAGCAACCTCCATGAGATTATAAGTCTCTCTCTTTCACTTTGGAAAGTCTGGGAAAAAAAAAAAGTGACACATTTTGGGTGCTTCTTTAGCAGAAGATCAGGTTCAGATATCTCAAAGATATCACTGACTAGTTATAGTGCTTAAAGGTTCTGACTGTGTTCTAAATTCCTAAAGAAAATGAAACACCCATGTTTAACCTTTGAAAATTTTGGTAAAGGAGACAGTACAACAACAGAACAGAAATATACAGAAAAATAAGTTACAACACACAGCTCTAATGCAGACTAGTGGTTTGGCTATTAGACTTTCTTTCTGTCTCTGCCAACAATATTAATTCTTCTGACTTCTGCAGCAAATAAATTAGAGATTCTAGAGAGAACAGTTCTATAAATTGTATCACCTGGCAGTTCATTTGCAATCCATCTCACGTTATAAATGACATGAGTCCCACAGAAAGAAATTTATCTTATTATATAAAGAATCATCATCACCACAAAGTGACAAAAAATAGACACCAAATTTCTGATTTTGCCATTTAGTGTTCTTTTACTGTTTAGTAGAATTACAAATTCCAGAGGTCCCTTCTGTGTCATTGAAGTATCAATCATATATATTCAGAAATATTTGGATTTGGGTCATTCAGAACTGCAACACAGATTTTTTCCAGTCACAATGAAAAAATAACTGGCACCATCAACAACCACTTTTTCGGAAGTTCAAGTCACCCAGTTGGTTACATAACAATTTACTAAAATGCAGAATAACACCTGGAACCAGAACTCTTGGTTTCCACTCTGGATTCCAGGGAAAATGATGGTTAAAACACTAGGTGTGTCAGCAAACTGATAAGGAACATTAAAAAGCCATGGTGAAGTAGAAGAGAATTGTATGTCCAATATTGGATTACCATAGGTTTAGTTTGTAGGTTTACTGCATGCAAGTTTGATTAAAAGTTAACATCTCTTTAGACACTAAGAGTGTACAAATATTTATTTCATAGTAATAACAGATTTGTCTTATTTTCTACAGATCCTCTTTTTTACCTTCTCATATGGGAGCTAAGAGGTTCCTGATTTGATGAAGTTTAATCTATAAGAAAATATTATCTTAAATCTTGTTTAATTTGTGGTTGTTAAGAACTGTTACAGATGCTAAAACAGAATTGCAGAAATGTTTCTTTCAGAGTAACAACAGATTAGTCTTGTAGGATTCTGCAGTAATCTGTATTAAAAAAAATTCCCGTTTATATATTCAGTAGATCTTCCTTTTTGCCTTGATATGAGAAGTTATTCCTGACTACATGAAATCTAGTCTATAGGAAAATACTATTCTAAGCAGCTAAGAATAAGGAGGATTCCAAGCCTAAGTGCTGAAATCTAGAACAAAAAGAAAAAGGTCCTCTACACTGGCTTTACAATTACCATGATCACACAGAACAACTAGCATTTTGGGTTTGGAGATAGTTCCACTACTAGCACTACTATTTCCATGTCTTCCATACAGCTGATTAATAATGAAGAGGCTTTTATGTTTTTTTTTTTTCATGTCGTCAAGACACCTGCACAGTTTAGGACATTTTAATGGTTTCCAAATGCATGTGTCACTGATTAGAATTCAGGCTATCTTAATCATGACCAAAAATCTTTGTCATCAAATGGCTATGAAATTATTTCAGCCTAGTTCTAAACGTATGTCTGTGAGCATTACTGGATATGTCATATTAAGTACTGTATTTGAAACAGAAGAACACATTTGTCTTCTCTTTCTTGGAAGAAATTCACCAACAGAAGCCTCATTCACAAGTTTAATTTAAAACAATCATTTTTTTGATAATGTACTGTTTTTCTTAAAGTCTGATATTCAATGAAAATGTCTCCTAAATAAGATCAACATTTAGATGAAAACTGCTGCTTTGTGATACATCATTACTTCACTGAGTTAATAATTCATACTTAAGCATTATTAAACTTTGATTCTTCATACAGATGTTTCCTATTTAAGTATATGTAAAAAAAATCACATATGTAAAATGTTCTGAGCAGTATCATAGAAAGGAATCTGCACTTTATTTACTAATATTTGCTGTTTTAAACGTGTTAGTATTTCCTGCTCCTTGTAATGAATTATGTACTGTTTTAAAAAAAATACTGTTAATTAAGAAGAAGCATCTGCTTTGAAATTCAGGACAAAAGTATCTAGAAGAAGAAATTACAATTGTGTGGCATACTGACTGTTATTCTCTTGGAAGTCTCATGCATTAAAGCAGTTTCCTGCAGATCTTTTCAGACATTATACATTTCTGTTGAACATACTTAGAGTGCAAGGGAGAAAGCAGCATTCATCAGAACAGCCTGAGTAAAATGGCAGAAAAACTAGAAATGCAGTATAACTGAATAAATATATACATGTATGATTTCATGCATGTTGCACTTTTATACAATGGAGATTTTTCATACTTTCTTAAAAAAGCATTTTATTTCAAAATAAGTGATGTACAAGTAATTATATTAGACTCTTAAGTATACACTGAAAAAAACCTGTGCATGTAAAAAATGTATACCACACTGGGAAAGCTATCAAAGGATGCCTACAGTTTCCAAGGAGATGTAGGGAAGAGGAAGGACAACAAAACCCTTTCTTTTCAATTGGCATGAGCAGCAACATTCTAAGTCCTCCTTTGTTGCTAAATATAGAAAAAGAAAAACCCAACATTAAACTGAAATTTTGTATACCATAGAGTTAATGTTATTTAAAAATAACCACTGAATGGATTAGATACATAGACATGGCTATATATCAGTAACTTACAAGATAAATGCCTACTAATCCCTACCTTAGCATAGGTATCATTTTTTGTAAACCACTTAAGAATTTCCATGTTCATTCCAATACCTTGCTGCTCCCAAAAATGCAAATCTTGTTCTGGTTGTAGAATGAAATCACTTTACTTGACAGATGAAGGAACTAAACCTTGATGTTCACAGAATAATGCAGTTACTAAAGGATGCAGGAGAAAAGACTGAACCTTGTGTCGCACCACACACACAAAACGGCAGTGTCAGTAGCCTGGCAACTGCAGCTCTTTAATAGGCACCATTTTAATTTTAACCTAACTCCTTTTTCTCTGCTTCAACTGCTCAGCGTATTTCATTGCTCATTGTATTTCCCGACTGTACTACAACGATATTTACAGAATAATAATAGCTCTTTAAATCCATCACGTAGCACCCTTTAATTATCAAGGGGTGTGCTTGCGTGTTATAAGTATTCATAAATTTATAACCATTAAGCACAACCAATAACATATGCTTATATCGTTAGTGGTCCATATGGTGTATGACCTGTCCAAATGAGTACATATGCAATATGGCATGCACACAAAAGTAAATATACAGTCGTCTTATGTTAATCAATATGCTTCTGTGTATGCAAACCCCTGGTTTCTGAACAGCTATAGGTAGTGAAGTGTTAGTGTCCTCTGCTTCTATTCATTTTATTATCACTATCTTCCAGTTAAGTTTGTATGTTTTCTTATGTGGAAAGCTTGCTGTCGCTCCTGTCTGTTTGACATACAAAACTGTTACATCTCATACAGACTATTGTCCCCAGGTACCAGTATTTTTGTCAGTATGTCAATGATAATGTAATAATTAGAGATCTTCTTTAGTGATATAAAAGTGATGTATCCTTAAAGACATTGGGTATATTTACCCATCTTTGTGGGAAAATCCACTGGAGATGAAGATACAACCTGTGAACCATAGAGATTCAAATTCATTACCCTATCCAGTGGGACCAGTTTGAACAGATAATGGACAATGAATTTATCTTGTTAAAAACATGCAGGACTTCAAACCTACCAAGAAATCTCTGTGCATCTGCAAGACACAATGGAAACCACCTTCTTCCTGACTGTGCCTGCCTCAATAGCACTGAGTCTCATGTAAGAACATAAGAATAATTAGTACTAGCCTTCTTCCAACGGGGCTGGAAAGCACCAAGCACATTATAGCCATGTTAAGAAATTAAATTCTGATTATTGTGTTCAGACCCATGAAATAAAGGATAATTGGAAATATTCTGGTACATATGCAGCTTAAAAGCCAATAGACAAATTAAATTTACTAAGACTAAACAAAGCAATGAAATTTCCAAAAACTTTAATGTTTCTGGAAGGAGCATTTAAGAAGTTAGTACATTTTCTAAATTCTATTCTATTCTATGCTATCCATCCATTACATTTAAATGTATTTATATCTATTACTTTATGAATCTGGGGAATCTCAAAAGTAAAAGTGCATCAAAGAATGAGAAAAAATCTTACACTGTGAAAACTTTGAAAATATGTATATTGTCAAAGATCAATTGTCATGGATTTTAATAGATCCATAGGAAAAAAGGGTTAGAAACAAAGAAATAGGTGGCAACGTCATATTTCAGATCCTTCAGAAACACCAGAAGTCTCGGCTAGAGTCTTGCAACCACCATTTGCAGATGACATTTCCTAACTTACGATAACCTACCAAGTGTTCAAGATGAATGCATTCAGTTATCCAGACATTGCCTGGGAAAAGAACACTATTATTTAAAAGATCATTTTAAATGAACAAGTGTTCTACTAGTGTTCACAGCCATTTTAAACCTCCACAGTAAACTTGGACCCAAGTTACTACTAGAACAGATTTAACCACAGTACCTCTGGTTTCACACGGGAAGAAGCTGTAGACCTGTTGCTGAAGTTTGGAAAAAATTTCGATTTGAAAATCACAGCCTGAGACTGTATTTTACAAAAATTTAACATTAAAAAAATCACAACTTGGGGTAAGTCTTACCAAAGAGCGTTTTTGACTGTCTTGACTACACTACTTGTACAATTTAACTAGAATATCCCTTATTGTTCAACTTTAACACAATAGTTTAAACAGCAATACTAGGGTTTGAAACAGAACATGGAGAAATGCTGGTATTTCTAACAATACGTCACCAGCAATCTTGAACTACATACCTAATCAACCCGAAACATCTTTAGCAGTGGTAACAAAACCATCATCTATAGAGTACTGGTTAGTCATATGGTACCAGAAATCTAGTTTTCAGACACTGTATGTAATACAAAGAAATACATACAACCGTGGCTGATCTCAGTATAAAGCATCGAAAAGTCTCCATAAGTATTTTGTTCTCATCTTCCAACCCAGAGCTACCATAATCAACAGAAGATTGCTTTTCTGCTGGCAAATTGCCGAGACACTTCTGATTTCAGATAAAGTTACCTCTTGACACATCTCACACCTGAATCCCTGATGAGCAGCTATTAAAAAGTAACTCCACATCTGAAACATTCACATCATGAGTGACATGTAAAATGAGAACAATGGAAAAGTATTAAAATCTGCTAGTTTTTAATACTTGGGAGCATATAACTGGCATTACCAAGTAATACACAATAACATAAGTAAAGCAGCTGCTGGCCCTTATGTTTCAGAAGCATCTCCTGCATTCTGATTCATTAGCTGAGAATATACAATCAAAACAAGAAACAGAAATCACAGAAATATATGGTTACATAAAGGAGCTTGATCCAGTGAAAGAAAGGTGACTTATATTCACTTCCCACCATAAATCTATGAAAGCTGCAGTAGATCAGGCTTGCCCAAGGCATGCAGTTAATAAATGTCTAAAAAAATCCAAGATCTCCTGCAAATGTTACTATAGCAACAACTCCTCCTCCTTGGAAAAATGTTAATAAAAATATACACATATCCAAGACACAACTTGGAAATGACCCTAGGTGAATTTAATATCTCCCAAATATTTTTGTTTTACTCAATTACTGCTTATAATTATTTTAGTTTACTCCACGCACAGTGTATTAATTCCTCCTAATACAATAAAAACAAATGTATGATTTCTATTTCATTACATATTAAAGAATTACTACTCATTAAATTATGTAACCTAAAGAATGCAACTAAGTGGCCACCAAACTTCCAGTATCTTTTATCCAGCTAGCAACGTTAATTTTCAAAAAAGTCATTTTAGATGTGCTTATCTATGATGCAAGACCTCATTAAAACTACTAAAAAGCCCTTCTTAGTACCACTATGGGAATAGTACTTTTGGTACTAGTAATACAATAAACAGCAGCTGAAATAAGAAAAATATAGAGGAAGTAAAAGAGAAAATATTAATTTAAACAATTCTTACTCGTTGTTGTCCTTCATACCAATCATCTTCATCAAACCAGTGGGAAATACAAGTCATCCAAGCCATGACAGAAGGCACAGTTGAAATAAAAAATACAGAAACTGAAACATGTAAGTACGAGTCCTGTGCTAAAATTTACTCAATGCTACAAGCTACCCAAAGATCAGAGCTGAACTCTGTGATATGATTCTACACTAATAAGCTTTACATTCACAAATATATAATCTGAAACCCTTTTAACAGCAATTTAAATGCTATGTGTATTTGATTCTGAACTGGAAAACAGAAATCAACACTAAAACAATTACTAGATTATATATTCCAGTATTTTAAATTAAAGCAGGTTAATGCTTCAAGCTTGATTTTACAGTGCTTCTGAGCTCTGAAAAGGAGATGCTGTTTGAGTCATTCCTATTTGCCTCCTAAAAAATTATTTTTTTTTTCCAAATGTACTCTCTGTAAGAAATATGGTTCAGTGCACAGAAGCTTGTATTGAAATGTAAAATACCTTCAGAATCATGGGGAGTGATTTGTTTTGGTTATGTGGGGTGTGGTTTCAACTGGCACAGTAGGAGGGGCCATGATTATCACAAGTGCCGAACATCTTATGTTTAACATTTTCTAAAAAAGGGAAAAAAAAAAAAGAAGAAAAGATCTGCATCTCCATTGTTCGCAGGCAGCAGAGCCTGAAGGGCTCAGCTACAGCCACCAGCACTGGCTGGGAAATTTAAAAAGCCTAATTTTCACTAATTCATCGGAATGCATCTGCTTCTTTTCTCTCCCTTGGGAGAGTTTCACGTATCTGACTGTATTTATTCCTTCTGCAGCTAGTTATCCTTTTCTGGTATACTCCCAAGTTTCACATCAGATTTCACAGTGCATTATACCAATGAAAACAAGAGGTAAAAAGAGGAATAAAAGCTCTATTGCTCACACAACAATTCAGTACTGCAGCAGCACACTTCATCAGCTGTGCTGTTTAGGAGACATTATCATACAAATCTTCCTGACTGCATCGCTGCAGCAACTATCAAATACTCAACAGAGGTTATGGAGACCTAAAAAAACCCAGTTTCTTAAGAAACCTAGAACGCAGACCACCTCTGCCTTTCTGTACTGGATTAACAAGCTTTTTCCCCACAGTTCGTAATATAATAAATGCAAAAGCTAGACTATGAAGTCAATTGTTCAATCAAGAAATAAACAAAGCAAAGTAGGACAAGAACAGCTTGAAGTACCAGATATTAACCTGGACTCAGTGGCCAACCTTACCACTTCCAAAAAGCAATTCAGTGTCATTACCAGTCCTACTGTAGCACAAGTAGTTTCCATTAAGGCTATTGTATAAGCAAGCTACGTTCTCAGATACACAGCAAGGAAATATAGAAAAGCATCAATACTTTTGCTTTCCAATCTCATACTCAGAAATTATGACATCCAAGGGAAAAAAAACAAACCACACACACAAAATAATAAAAATTTAAATCAAGACATCCATTGTATTTATGGGAAGTAGCATTCCCAGATTAGCAGATTTTTTTTGTGGTTATACAGTCCTCCAGATAAATGGATACATACACAAGAACATACAGAGGAGCTTCCCACCTCACTGCTGAAATTTTTCAGATTACTTGCCCTTTGAGACTTCGGCTCAAACATAAACAATGCAAAGTGCACAGAATTGCATGGTCTCATAAACTATATGGGAAACATAGGATTAATTCAGGCACCTCTATTCATATGGCTGAAGAAATGCCTGACCACATCCACGGTCTATGACTAAACAATAAAAATGTTACTGATGTACCACTCCTATGAACAAAGTTTTTACAATTTGCTAAACAAATCATATCCACATTATTACTGCTTGTTACACCCCTAAATCATTATTTCAAATAAATTAATACTAGCGCATTTAGGAAAGCCTTTGCTTTCAGGCTGCTTTGTCTCTCCATAAGGGCACATAGGATCATTCAGAATCTTGAGCAAAGTATTACATGTAGTTCAACAGTAACAAATTTATTTCTGTATTACACCTATAGCTGTTTCACAGTGTATGTGAACTGAATTTTCTAGTCTCAATACGAGCTTGTTAGTATGATGAGTCTCTCAAGAGAGACTACCACCATGGTTCACATTTAGTTTCAGGATCATCAGGGAAGCTTGGGCTAAATGAATATGGATACTGTATTATAATCTTTTCAATAAACTGGTGATATCTTCAGCTCAAAGGTATAGACACAATTAAAATCTTCACAGGATAGCAGACGGAAACTTAAACTGCTAAAAATGATGTTACAGTTACCTGTAAATAAAGTAAAAAGCTTTGTGCTAAATTATACTTTAAAAATAAAGACAAGAAAGACTAGTAGCTGCCAATGCATTGTGGGTCCATCATATTTGTTTATCTATTCCATCATTCATCTCCAACTGCTGGAAAAATTGTTATACTGTAGGTATAATAATATTCCAGTGGAGGATGAGTGAAACTCCATGTACTAAATAATACAATAAAAATACAAAAAAATCTCAAAGTATTCCAACACTTAAATTTCTGTAATTAAGGTTAATCTTATTAAATGTTTTATAAATAACTTAGTATGCACTTAACCTCAAGTCCAGTTGGCACATCTAGTGAAGTGTTCATTGTTCTGACTTTTAAGGACAACAAAATGTACTATGATGTCAAAGTAAAAAAAAAAAAAGAATTTTTGTTCAAGCATTGAATGTTAATAAGGAATTTTAATAGATTAGACTAAAAGAGACATCTTTAAGGTATATACAACCTTATAATAGATTCCCCAATAAATGTATTTGCAATATTCCAGAGGGAATAAAAAGATAAAACAGATCCTATTCATTTCATGAAGAAACAATTGTTTAATTCTTGAGCTGACATAAGGAAATGGAATGAAGCTGCGTCAGGAAAGTTGGCTGGACATTACCAAAATGTCACTGAGAGGGTAGTCAGTCACTGGCAGAGGCTCCCCAGGGAAGTGGTTATGGCACCGAGCCTGTCAGTGTTCAAGGAGCGTCTGGATGACGCTCTTAATCATATGGTTTAGTTTTAGTTTTAGTCAGTCCTGCGAAGACAACTAAAGTTGTTATGCGTATGTAGTAACTGATATGCAAAGATATGATACAAGAATAATATTATCAATGTATGTTACAAGTCAAAAAGGTCTGTTACTATTTAGTACTCACAAACGTTAACTTCTCATCATTTGAGGTGGAAATTGCAATAGGCATCAATGCTGTAATATAGGACTTCTAGAGAAATGCATATAATTATTAGAACATACTTAGAGAAACCCAAGATATCTTGCAAAGTTGAGCACTCCAGCTTTTTTACATTGCCATGTGCATTTCAAAAAGCAAGTGAGATATGCAAAAATAAGCCAACTAAAAGAATACAAAAATAGCATTCTAGATTTAATGCTGTTCTGGGTCATTTCACAATCCTTAGCATCTCCTGCATCCACAGTCGTATTAGCACATGTTCAAGTGCATTGTCCAGACTGTCCACAGCCCTCACCAAGTCCCACTGTCACACTGAGGTTGTGTCTCAGGGCTATGAATGAGCCAACGTGCTCAGGAGAAGGCCAACTTCTACAACTTCATAGAGGCAGCTGGACAATACAGGACCAGGGACTCCATTTTCTCCCCTTCACATAACAGTGCAGTCTTTATTCCTTTTCTCTCAGTCTGGACTCTGAGGGAGACTTTCCATCTTACCTGCCTGCAGCAAGACCAACAGGGAGCAGCACGAGTAGGCTACTTTGCAAAGTATGGAAGCCAGGAGCCAAAGGCGACTGGAAAGCAGGCGGGGTGGTGGTGGTGGTATGTGACATCACTGATGAGTGGCACAGTCCCTCAGTACTAAAGAGCAGCAGAAGAGGTCCAATGATGGTAACCAGGTTCAGCTGATACCCCAGTGATCACCAGACAAGTTCACAGTGCCAAAGCAAATCCAAGATCAAGACAGGAATTCAGCAAGGCAAGGTCAGGAGCAGCAAGGCATTAAGGCCAGGCCCAGTGTGGCTATGGCATAGTTCAAGCAAAGACCAAGGCAAGGGCCTGAGCTCCAATGCGGCTCTAGAGCCAGGGAGTGGAAGGTGCATGGATGGAAGCCCCTGACAAGGTTTCTCATAGCTCTTCCTCCTGACTTCAATGTTTTCACACGGTCTGACTCAAGGTTACACAGCTGCAGCACAGCAGAGCTTGCCTTGAACACAGACAGTTAAACCCTGCCATGGGGAGGAAAGCGGGTAAAGGTGGATGTTGCAGAGCGAGAGTTAATGGGCTGGTCAGGCCAATTACAGCCTGTGCATTGGAAGATGCAGAGCAGCAGCACTCTCGATGCCATATCATGAGGTCAGAGAGTCTTGTAAGCTCACAAGAGGTCACTACACTGGCATTCTGATCTAGAAAGAGCCTCAGTTTGAATGTCTATGATCAATTTTATCTTCTCACAGTATAACGCTCAGTAGTAGGATGCAGCTGTCGCTGGCAGTATTACCTTTGAGAATCTAGCAGCATTCAACTAGCCATGAGTTCTGAAAACTTCCTCTGCTCACCGAGTCTCTGGTGTCCTCCACCCCAACAGTGTAATGAAAACCTGTATCTTACTACCATAACAGAAGACAGAAAACATTCGTCTAGAAGACCGTTTCTCAGGTTTTTCCTGTATCACTCTGTTTGATAAACCTCACAACCCGAAGCGAGTTCGAGCGGGGAGGACAGACAGGAGTGGAACAAAAGATGGTTCGTAAGTTGAAAGCGACTGGGACTGGGGAGCTCGAAAGCAGACCAACAGCTGCCTGGATGCCCCGTGAGCCAAGCCCACCAGCAGAGTGCTGTATAAATGGCAGAGACCACAGCTCCCACAGCTGTGAGCTCTAAAACCATGAGTTACAGGGATTCTAAGAAGCTTGCTGACTCAGGAGGAGGAACACAAACTAGGCAGCTGGAGTACATAGTTTATTATTACAGGAGGTAATGGTGTCCATATAAGGCATTTCCACTTATACATACAAGCAATTCCTATGAGGGTTGTAATGCATGCAGCCAGCACAATTCTAAGATCTGCTATCACAAGCAGCTATGTGCCACTGTAGAATATAGGGACCGGACAAATAGGTTTGGGAACCCTTCACGTAAGGTGTTGATACCAGGGACAAAAGGTCTATACTCTATGCTAAACATTTTAATTTTTTTTTTTTTCAGCTTTACTGGTTGATAACATGTAGAGTCTCAGAGATACTGAGATTGCAGAGAAAATTTCTTCTCAAGTTTATGGGCCATTATCTGTGAAGGATAACAGAACTACTGTCTGAAGAACACTGACAATGGATCAATCCAGCCACCAACAGAAGGTTCTTTAATTCTTATTTGGATTCCTAAATCAAATTAGTCTCAAAAAAAGTTGAACAGTTCAACGTGATTTCAGAATCAGAAACTTCATAGCTTCAAGTAGGAGAGGATTTCATTCCAAGTGAAGACTTACTTTATTGATGATGACAACCTTCAGTTACCTTAAGTGTGGGTATACGCAACACAGAAAGCTCAAACACTATGAAATTTCCTCTGAGATATGATCCAGCAGGAGTAAGACAGTAACCGGGTTTTGCCAACTGCGTTTAACAGTTCTGCCTTATGTGGTAATAAGGAAGGATGTGCAATCTGAGAATAGCAACAGTTAGTGGAGGTTACTACCTCCAGTACTGCAGATAAAACAGCTAAATACTCAGCCCTAAAATTTAAATTACTAGGCATAAATACAAAAACCCTAAGAGTCAGAAGGATAAAATGGAAGTGATGTAAATTGTGATACTTTAGGATAAGAATATTACAATGTGTCGTTAAAGTTCAGCACTACAAAGGTCAAGAATTACAAAAAAACAAACACCATCACCACCACCACCACCATCACCCCCCCCCCCCCCAAACCCCCTAATGTTTATCTTCTATTTGTATTTGATATGAAAGTTGATCTTACCTCTGGACGCTCCAGTGCGGACACCTTTTATAATGAGAGTAAGCTACTACCTTTCTCTCTACAAAGACATGACCTTGGAGTCTGAAAGGATATGCTGAAGAGTATAGTGGCCTCAAACTGTACACTAAAACACATACCTAAACATAAATATAGAGTTTACCTAGAAAACAAAGGATGAAATATTACATCTGAAAATAATGATCTATATGCCATTGGAATGAAAAAACTGATACTATTCTCCCATGTTATCTGGCAGTATCGGAAGTCAGCAATGCATTTCAGTTATAAGTAAAGATCTTCAAGAACGGAAGAAAGGTAAGAAACCTCTCTGTACAGATCTTTCACTTTTGCCATCAAATTTGCTATTATTTAATAATTTTTAGTTGATATACTGTACCAGATAAACCATGCACTCATTTTTTTCCAAATACATTTCTATACACTGTTTATGTTTCTGCTTAAATCTTATACTGAGAAATATTTAGACATTTGTCTGTATCATTTCTTTAAAAAGTCAGGTTTTATGTATTCTTGCCATAAATTAGTAGCATTAAGTATGTTTGAAAACTAAGAATGATTTTCAATTAATTGTCTATATTTATACCTCACAGAAACTGGTATTTTAACAAGCTTGTCTCCAGTTTCACTGTACCCAATTCTATGACAAAATTCATTCTCTGTCAATCCATGTAGACATTATTTCATAATACGTCCCATCATAGCTCTAAAAATTATCTACTGAATTACTATATACTAAAGATTAACATGCTACAACTTTGCATTTTCTCTTTTGACTCATTTTGAAGCCACAAAATTCATTATAGGAATTAGTGTCTTCATAACAAAAACACACAACAAAAAACCTCAAGAACAAAATACTTAAAAAATTCCTTAAGTTACAAGAGTATAAAAATTCATTACTTTCATAATTTGTATGGCATTATGTAAATTTATTACATTAATATCTATAGTAAAGAAGTCAGTTAAAAAGCCTCAGGTTTTATTTATTAATTAGTACTTTAAGAACCTTTACATTGAGACTATGAAGCATATAATGATCCTAAATATCCTAAAATAAATCCTAAAATAGAATGTTTACAGTAGGGCTGTGCAACAAGCAATCATACAATAATGACACAGCAAACCTATGTCTCAGTGATCCTACATCATACAAGGTCAGTTAAGAATTAGATTTCCCCTACCCCTCCCAAGCTACTAATGGCACAAACATAAGCAGGGCTCTAAATGGTTGTCCTTTTTATTTTTGCCTTCATTTGCTCTTTACCAACAAGCTGTATGGATTTATCAGGACAAGATGACATACAGGATAGCCAGGCCACCTCACAGTGATTAGAATAAGCTGTCAGTAACAGATGTGCAACACCATCATCATCACCAGATCTGCACCAGGATGAGACTTGAGAACAACCTTCTCACAAGAGTACAAGGTCAAAAACATAGCTACCTTTAAGACTGAGCTTTATCAGTTTATGGAGATTAGGCTGTAGCTGCCAACAATAGCAGTGGATTGGACTTGATCATGTATCTTCCTGAGGATGTTCCATAAATGGATCTTGAAAAATAAATTCAGTGAAACTTTATAGTCTTTTTTTCTTTTTAAGAAAATAAATTAACACCTCTTAAGAAAAAAACATAAGTATGTTTATATATACAGTACCACTGTTACTATGGCTTAGTAGATGCTTCCATTCAAATTCTGTGAAGAATACATATAACATTTAAGAAAAGGGAAACTTAAAATATCTCAGATTTTCAAATTGCTTGGTCAAAAAAGACAAAAAGGGTACACAGCATATGTATGGAGAAAAAGTATAACTTTATTCATAAACTTATGTCTATACTGAAATCCTTGTCTCAGTTTCATCATCACTACATGTATAAAATTTGAATGTACTCAAAGCTGATGTGCCCCAGTTTCTGTTTAAAAAAACCCAACATTCAGTCTGTCAGCAAACAGTTAATACGGCAAGAAAGATGTTGCATGTACTTTTTGTATCACGCTCATAGGATTTATTTATGTCTAGCTAAGTCATTCCATTCTAATATGTTCTTCAGAAAGATGTCAGACTATAATAAATTTAGATTATAATAATGCAAATCCCTCTCTGGAATGATAATGAACACATTTTAAAGTAAATATTTTAATAATAATCACTTTTTAAACTATATTTTGCTGATTTGGATGTTAAGATAATAGTACTTGTTGTTTAATTTATATTTAAGTACATTTCTATGGCAGGTATAAGAAATAACAGAAACACTTCCTCAGTATATTTAACTCAATATACCAAGAACTTTCCTTAGCAGAAAAACATTTCAGCATCTAGAACGCAAAAAAGCCCACAGAGAACATAACTTGAAAGTGTGTGTGTGTGGGAGGAATTAATGAAAAAAGAAGAAATAATTCTCTCTAGCTGTGAAGCTCAAGGTAATATTTAAAATCCCTCAGATCTCAGTCATGTCTCTGTGCTATTCATCATCTGTATGTATTTGTTAATGGATTTGCTGAGCTAAAAGAGGTTGAATAGCCAAAGTGTGGATGACATACAGCTGTATATCATCTTGTACAACCTGTACCCTCACACATCTGCTAATACTAATTTTCCAAATTTGGAAAAATAGCTAAAGCTGGAGACAAGCAAGATAGAGTTGATTTTATTAGAAATACAGATCCACTCTTGAAAAGTTTGTCTCCAAGATAATGTTCTAAAACATGGAGATTTTCTGCCCTAAGAATTTTTACAGAGCAGTCAATTTAACACTGCTGTTCAGACACTTCAGGGGCCACTTGTGCTCTAATAACCACAAAAGCAAAAAGAACTCCGAAAAAACAAACACCACAACCACCTCCAAAAAAGAAACCTCTAACTGCAACAAGATTGCACTCCATTCTCTGGAAATCTGAATGGGATACAACTACATGCATGTTCACAGCCAGCAGGTTAAGTACAAAAAACATGCTGTAGGTTATTAACAAATGATTACAGAGCTCTTCTCAACACTAACCTCACACTTGAAAGAGGAAGCCTTAATTTCTCTTTCCTGGCATCTAAACTTATGTATGAAATTTATCTCCAGGATCTGACATATCCTCTTCATTACATCATTATCAGTCTCCCACTACAGGTATTTTCAGACAATAGGTAACAACTAGAAAAGGAAGTTCAGAGAATGAAAACAGTAGCATCAATTAGTGCTCTTGGACCTTGATTTGCCTATGCGGGGGGAAAAAAATAAAAATCAATTCTAGCATAAAAACCAAAATGATTCTTTAGCCAGATTGAAAAAGAGATTAGGGTTCACATTATCAATAAACTAGGCAGTTTATGTCTGATTAAGAAAGAGGCTACTGAGTAAGAGGCAAAAGCAGGATGTCTAATGGCGCAAGTAAATGCCAACAATTGCATCTAAGACAGAAACAAAATAGGAGATCTTAAAACATATAAATTGAAGGGACAGGATAAACTCTATCCACTCAAAAAACCTGCAAGTAGACATGATTGGTTTCAAGAGATGAAATTGAGTACAAACTACCCAACTATAGTACAACAAGCAGAATGGAATCAGTCAAAAGGAGAGAGAAGAAAAAACCCTTACAAAAATCAGTCAAACATTGGGTGTGATAAACCATGGAAAAGTATGAGCCATCAACAGGATGCAGCCATGAGAAGAAGATATGTACAATGTGTTAGGAAAGCTATTTTCAACACAGAAGGAAGCTTAACACCATTATACCAGGCACTCATGCACTACGTTTGGTTAGCATAATCAAGAGAGATGGATTTAAACATTCTAAATACCGTGTTTTAAAAAATGATGGAAGGAGGAGGTAATTACCAGAGATACAGAAGTGTTATTTAAATCAAGATACCATACAGGCTAAGCAGCTGGGTTCAAATTGGCCACACAGGCTAGAAAGTAGATAAAGGCTCCTGCACCGGAACCAAACTTCTCATCAGTAGAAATGTTATGGAAAAAACTTCATTAAGTAGGGAAAACGCAGTATTAATTTCACCAATAT
>JAVKLA010000053.1:7991703-8002830 GCA_034782735.1 Sagittarius serpentarius | reverse complement strand
GCAGGGACACCTTCCACTAGACCAGGTTGCTCAAAGCCCCATCCAGCCTGGCCTGGAACACTTCCAGGGAGGGGGCAACCACAGTCTCTCTGGGCAAAACTGTTCTAGTGTCTCACCACCCTCATAGTAAAGAATTTCTTCATTAATCTAAATTTAATTTAGCTAATCTAAATCTATCTCAGTTTAAAGCCATTACCCCTTGTCCTATCACTACGTGCCCTTGTAAGAAGTCCCTCTCCAGCTTTCTTGTAGGCCCCCTTTAGGTACTGGAAGGCTGCTATATGGTGTCCCTGGAGCCTTCTCCTCTCCCGGTTGAACAACCCCAACTCTCTCAGCCTGTCTTCATAGCGGAGGTGTTCCAGCCCTCTGATCATCTTCGTGGCCCTCCTCTGGACTCCCTCCAACAAGTTCGTGTCCTTCTTATGCTGGGGGCCCCAGAGCTGAACAGAGCAGGTGGGGTCTCACGAGAGCAGAGGGGGAGAATCACCTCCCTCGACCTGCTGGTCACTTCTCTTGATGCAGCCCAGGATACAGTTCGCTTTCTGGGCTGCAAACGCACATTGCCAGGTCCTGTTGAGCTTCTCATCGACCAACACCCCCAAGTCTTTCTCTGCAGGGCTGTTCTCAATCCACTCATTGCCCAGCCTGTATTTGTGCTTGGGATTGCCCTGACCCATGTGCAGGACCTTGCACTTGGCCTTCTTGAACTTCATGAGGTTCGCACGGGCCCACCTCTCAAGCCTGTCATGGTCCCTCTGGATGGCATCCCTTCCCTCCAGCGTGTCGACCACACTATACAGCTTGGTATTGTTAAAACAGGATACATTTATCCCAACTATGAATAATACAATAAAAGAAGTAGAAATAGAACTTTAAATTGGGTGAAAAATGGAGTTTCAATTTCCATCATATGTGGAATCAAAGAGTACTTAGAGTTTTGGTAACTTCCATTTTATTCCTATGATGTGACTGACCTCTGGTGGGAGTCAGCAAATACTATTTTCTTTTAATTCCTCACTAAGAATGTTTTTTTTCGCTAGTGATCCTATAATACTATTAGCCTGCTGCCTGTGAGAGATCATATGCTTTTCTACCTCGTATTAACTGTCAAATTACATCTAGCAAAGTATTTCATGTAGGACTCGGGCTGATGGTTATTCTTCTCCGTTCTTTCTGAGAAGTGCCTACTGAAAGGTGTCAAAAGAAGAGAATATTTGAAAGAATTTTCATTCATTATGCTTAGTTCATGTAGTTGTTTTATTAGATGCATACAGTCTCTGCTGTGGCTAAAATCAATAGCTTTTAATTAAGCTATTTTAAGTGGAGGAACTGCCACCTTGGCAGTGCTTTTGATGTTGTCCGTTGGGAGTTACAGCACTAGGGTTGCCTCGAATTAATTTCAGGAAATGGAGTATCTATCACAGAGTCCGACATTTGCAAATGAGATCAGACCAAATCAGAAAGTCCCACTTGTCCTTAGAGACTTGTACGGAGTAGATTTTGAACATAGAGGTTTTGTGGGACCTAAGGAAGTACAGGGTGACAGACCCTTCCTTGCTTATAATTACCGATAGTTTTCAAAAAGCAGCTTTTTTAGCAACACAGGATGCTCACTACTCTGAACTGGCTGGCAGATGGGTTCTAGTTACAAAATCTAGCACTCAGGTGAGATTCACTTTGAGACTGGGGCACTTACCTTGAAGCACTGGACCAGCAGGTATATAAACTGCCATTACTGTTAATTTCTCACAGGACTCCTACAGGATCTTTCACAGTCTCTCACAGAGTAGCTCAGTTTACTAGAGACTAGGTGTTTAGGGTAAAATGAATTGTTTGCTGGAATGTATTGACTATATTGTTTAGACCATTATTGACTATAATGGGAATTTTAAACACCTAAATTTAAGCTGTCTGAATCCCTCCCCAGATATTTACTGGCAACAGACTTTTAGCCTAGGTAAAGCCATCTTGCTGCAGTGATCCTGACCATAAGACCATTGCGTATCGCAGAGCTGCTGGCCCAGATAACGCTGAACCTGAGAAGGCACAAGCCTGTGCTGTGCTGCACACCTCGCCTGGCTGTCAGGCCTGTGGTGTGGGTGAGTTCAAATACAGTGCCGTGTCCAGTGCTGATGAGCGTGTGGGCCATGGAACTCCCTGGGGCATGCAGTGGGATGGGGAAGTGTGGTGGGGCTGTGTGCTGTGGGCAGGAGCCATGCAACGGTGCTGCGTGCTGCATACTGCCACTACAGAGTGCGTGGCACTTGCGCGGGCAGACATGGCCACTTTGGGAGAAGGAGACTGGAAATTGCCTGGAGTCAGGGTTTTCTGTTCATGCTGGAACTTCATTTCTGAGGTAGACCTGGTCAGTGTTGGTACATTAGAATGTAGAGCTACAGTCTGATCTCTTCCCTTGTGGATCCGTGAAATCATCTCTTTGCTGCTCTTACTATGTCCTCCATGAACATCTGTCCTCCCCTCCTGTTCTGCCTGCTTCTTACTTGTTTCAGTCCCTTGTCTGCATCTTTTATCCTTGAGTAGCCTTTCAGGGACCAGGTGCATAGCTAATTATTTGCTTCTAGACTTCTTCCTTTACTGTGCTTTTCCTAGTGTTTAAATCTTCCTTATTGTAGCCTCTCCTTGGCAGGAGTTCTCTCTGCTTTTCTTTCTCCTTCTCCTGTCATTATCTCTTGATTACAAGTCAAAAGCTGACAGCCTTTAAGTAAGGGGTAGTAACTTAGTCAATACTTAGTAACATGATGTCAGGCTGTGACAGTTCTGTTGAAGAATTAAAAAGTCAGAGTTCACACACTCTTCTTGTCTGTAGTAAGATGTTATGAGTATTAATCCTTCATATGCAGAGAATGGAAGATTAAAAAACAATTCCACTTAATTCACATTTCTTTCCATCTTCTTCCCTGTCCCTGGACCCACCTCGGTGCCACTCAAACCCTTCAGTTTTCATTGAATAAAATAAGATACCATATTTCTTGTCAGGTGCTCTCATGCAGATACAATTTCTTCATGCTTGCTTACTCATCTCTGGAGGCTAAATCAGTGGTTTTCAGGAAAGCAACTTAGTGAATGTAACTGGAACAGGACCAAGTTCCAGAACTGAGATCTCGTCGTTTTCAAATTTGGAAAATTACGGCATCTACATAAAATAAAAAGTATTGTAACTATTTCTACAGAAGCAATGCATTTTAAAAAAATGCCTTTTAGAGAACTTTATTGTAGTAAGATCCAGAGGTAATGGATCCTGCCTTTCATTATATCAAGCAAAAGTTTTGTCACTGATTTCAGTGGGGGTAAGATTTTGCTTGGACATACTTGAAACAGAGAGATAAGGTCAGTTTTGAAGGCACAGTCACTATTCAGAATTTACTGAGACATCAAACATACTGTTAGGAAAGTACAGCAGAAATACTGTGGTAGATAAATGCATTATACCATTTCAACTTAAAGAATGTTGCAAACAACTGTTCATTTTTGAGCTCTAATTGATGAACTCTACTTTTGAGAACTGCTGTGGTGGCTCAGATTTATAATAATCTAGACAAATATGTCTGGTGGTATCACTGTTTTGACCTGTCATGTAATTTTTTGTATCTTAACCAAAGCAGACGAAGGAAAAGGCAAAATTTGTTCAGAACTTGTTTGACACAAGCTAGTTACTCTATATGTGTGTTTAATTTGTTATCTTTTGAATGGTTTCAGTGGTGTATAAGCATATCCTAGGCGGGCGTATGGCAAACCTAGAGGCATTGCTAATAGGTTGATTTTGAGCATTATACAGCTATATTAATTTCCGTTATATAGTCGTAAGTTCTTGGTTTTTTTAGGTGCAGTGCTAAACAACTGAAGAATGTGATTCTAATTTACTTAAGTAAAAGACAAGAGAGAAATACATGACAGTTCAGACTGACGCATTATTCATTAATGTTAAAGATCACCTTTTAACTTCCCGCTAGCTCTTATAAAATATCTGAAATCTTCAAAAGCATAGGAAGCCTAGCTTCCTTCTTTTATGTAAAACTTTTGCAAGAGGAGAAGGAACATGTCTGCTTATAGATGTCTGTGGTTTTACAGTGAAATGTTGGTTTCCTCTAAAATATTTTATGTAAATGAGGAAACAAAAATCAATTTATCATAGAACTTATGTACCCTGTCCCTCCCTAATCATATCTACAAACTCAGTCTTATTCATTCATTGGTACAAGTGAAAATGACAGTTCATGTATTACTGGAGATAGACTGAGTTTTAAAAATATTTTGTCTGAGATACTAATTAAAATTAACTGGCATTAGATCTTGATTAGTTTATGGATTTAATATTGTGCCAAGAATGTGAGTTTCTTTTAGTCTGCACATGATTCTTCATTCATGAAGTGTGAGTTTTCATTTTATTCCTTTTGAGCTGCTTATTTCTATTGTACTTTGTAACTTTAGCATCTATATGTATTTTGGGTTTGAGTAATCATTTCTAATACTTATAGCTTCAAGTAAAATTATGTTGCTAGGAAGAATGACCAAATTAGAAAATAAAATGTAAACTGAATTTATCTTAATGACTTGGAAAACCAAACCTCAGATGGATGTGAATGTTTCAAAATGTACAGCTAGTTTCAACATAAAATGGGGGGTGGAAGGGAAAGAATTGCATTGGTTTGCTATTAACTTCCTCTCTTAACTAGAACAAGGAGAAATGATCTTTGTCCCTCTTGCCCCTGGGAAAGCTGCAGATGTGACTGTCTCAACTATAGGCCTGTGAATATTCAGCCTGGTCTAACCCCTTTTGGAAATAAATGGAAGCAAAACAGAACACGTGTGCAATTATTAAGTGACACTTAGTCACTTAAGAGGGAGTTTTAGAGTTAACACACATCTATTATCTTTGAAAAGTACATTATTTCATACTTTATTAGAATGATCAGTATGCTAATTTCTAATAGTAACTACACTAGAAATTCTACTAGCATCAGATGCTGATATATATCAGTGTTTCAGAGCCAGCAGTTGGTAATGTATAACTGTTGTGGTTAAAAACTTTTTGGTAGCATTAAGAATTTGTCTGAGGACCAGAAAGCTGTTCAATTTGTTTTGTTCTAGGGCTTTCATGGTGTCTTCTGTCAAGGGGGTTAATAGAAGAAGTGAGCTTGGGCAGTGAATTCTCATCAGATGCCTTCCAACTAGATGTCCCATTGTATAACATACAAGTTTTTAATCACCTTCTGCACTGACAAAAGCAAGCATCTGTTTTTGCTGAAATGCATGAAATTGAACATCTCTGACATGAAAACAGCCCCTTAAAATAAACCACTTTCCTATGGAAATACTGTCTTGGTTTTTTTACTAGTGGAATTTGTATTGTAAAATCTTGATAGCTTACTTGGAATGTTTAAAGAATAACACCTACCTATTGCTGCCATTTAGTAAAAAAAGAAACAAAACCAAACTAATTTTGCACTAGCTAGTGTCATACATTTTGGGGGGAGCTGATTAGTCTTTGGACCAGTGATTCTAGTTCATAATTTAATCGGCTGGTGAATGCTAATTCTTCATATTATTTACCATCTTAAATATGTTAGTGCAACAATGGAAATCTGCTTTTATGAGCAATTAGAAAACATATGAGTTCAGATGAAGTATGACAGTAGTTTTCTGTAGCCTATAGTATACAGATTTGAATTTGCCTGGTATACTGTAAACAGATTGCTAACCCTTATAGTTGCCAGTCTAATAGCTCTGAAGATGTATTTTATATTCTGTGGCTGGGTCTTGCTCAGATTATTGGAGTGTTTAAAAAATCATGGTGATCTGCCTACATTCTGCAATTTAGAAGCAAGAAAATGTATTTGTGTAAATACAAGAAAAGAGTCTGAAAGGCAACAATAGGATTTTTTTTTAAATCCATTGCTGATGATTCATAAAATATTATGCAACACTGAAAAAGGGTCAAAACCATTTTTTTTTGTTCTGCTACACATGTTAAATAATGACATATATGTGCTTCACTTGCCTAAATGAGTAGTGTACTCTTCAACAAAATAATTTTACCTTTCATAATGCTGAACATTTCATAATCCAGTGTCAGTGGATACTCCATTACTTTCAACAGAAGCCAAATCTAGTACTTATTCTGTATCAGATGATGTATCAACTCTGAGATCATTATAATGTTCCCTTTGCTGCATAACTGAAGCTTAAGAGGCAAGTTAGGGCAACATTCTGATTTTCCTGTTTCTCTTGAAGTAGTTGAGCATATTTTTCAATTCCTTGCTCTTTATTTTTATGTCTTTCTCCCTTTTACTCTTTTTTCCCCCTCTTTTTCTTTCCTTTCATATTCTGTGCTATTTTTTCCTGTAGCTCTGGAAAAAGATAAGCCAAGTGAGTTCTCCTCTCTGACTGCAAACCTCACAGCTTTCAGAATACTCATGTCCAGTAACAGGCTCAAAGCTTTTGCCCTGTTGCTGAGAGACCCTGACTTCTGACCTTACAAGCTCTGCTTGTTGAGGCTGATGGTGTCATTCAACACTACTGCGAAATGTAGCAAATAGCAGGGTTGGCTTTGTGGATGAAGACCTGCTTTTTCAGGAGTATTTGACTGGGGGATCTTGAAGATTAGCATAAAAGATACTGACTTTGACTGGGTGTTTGCAGGAATCAGTGCCCCAATGAGAATTGTGGGCTGGTTTTGGAGTTTTTGTTTGTTTATTTAGTTTCTGCTTTTTGGTTTTTGTGGGGGGTGGTTTTTTGGTTGGTGTTTTTTTTTTGTTGTTGGTGGTGGTTTTTTTTTTTTTGGTAAGCTGCTCATGTTACCTGCATGGCAGGATGCTGTAGTTTTCTGAGCAATGGTACTTGGTCTGTGGTAAAACAGAGGAGAGCAGTGGTATTGCTGGATGCGTGGTCAACTCTGTACCTCATTCAGGCTTGTTTATTTAGTGCACAACATAGAGGTACTTTACATTTGGATTGCACTGTATGCTAGTGACATCTCCCTTTTGGCACTGCTGTATAACGTGAGTGGATGGTTGTCCAATGGGGAGTGTTTCTTTAAGGCTTTCTTTACCACCTTGTCATGTTCTGTAGCATAAAAATGAATTATAAAAAAATTTATCAGGGCAGCTATTTCAAAGCCGTACCAAAAAAAAAGAGAGCAGGGTAAAAACCTGTTGAAATATTTGTTCGTTATGGAAGCTAGCAGATCGGAGCTGCTTCTATGCCATGACCGCTGTGCAACGCTGAGGTCAAAAGCCACCCCTGCAAACACGGGAATGCGGCAAACGGTCCTACCTGCTGTCCGTCCCTCTAAGGTTTTGAGACTCCCCCACGTATTAAATGAGCTCGCAGTGCCGCCCGGGGCGCCCAGCTCTCGGGCACCGCTGCTTTCGGTACCCTGCAGAGCAGCAAGGAAGCGTGGCTAAGAGCTTCGCGGCAAGCTCCCCTTCTGCAACAAGGGCGGCCGGCCGGAGCCACTCATTACTAACACACCCCCCCCTATATTTTCTCTGCAACAGCGCTCATAAACAAGGTCTCACGCCCCGCCAGCCGCGGCGCTCAGGCCGCCTGCTTCCCCAGGGGCCTCCCGCCCCACCCCGGTCCCCGGCCGCCGGCCCCGGTCCCGGTCCCGGTCCCGGTCCCGGTGCCGCCCCCGGCTCCGGCCCCGGCTCCGGCCCCGGGGGCGGTCCGCTCCTGCAGGCCGCCGGCAGCGGTCGGAAGGATGCGCTTGGTCTGGGTTTGTAAATGGTTTTATAAACTGTTTCCCGTCGCTTCCCATCTCCTTTTAGTTGTAACTCTTCGCTGAGCATTCATGAAGGGCAGAGCACAAGTTTTAACTAGAGAGCATTTAAAAACAGTGGAATGGACGGAAAGCGAGAGCATGATCTGGAATAATTTCCTCTCTTGGCATCCTGCTTTTTCTTTACTATGTTTAACTCTGTCTTTCCCTTCCCAGTAGCCTGTGGTAGTTACCTCTGTTCTGTTGAAAAAAAAAAAGCAACGACTGCGTCATCTGTTTTTAAAGTGAGTGGAAATCCCTTTTCTTTGAGGTGGAGAGTGAAGCCGGGTTGATGTTTCGTTCCCGGCAGGACGTGCTGGATGTTGGGTGCATCTGCCTGCCAGCAGGTGGAGAACTGGAGGGTAAATTAAGATCTGAGTGAGAGCACGTCGTGGAGGAGGGCGCAGAAGACGACGCAGTTCCTAATCTTAGAAAGAAATTCCTTGAAGTCAAAATTGTCGGTCTGGATTCAAGTCACTGCCACTCTGTCACGAAACTAGCCACTTTTTTTCTGCTTGATTAAACTTGATTTGGTTCACAGAGGGGTGCAGTTTGTATCGAAGCCAATGCGTATCACACCAGTGCTAGGTAAGCAAGGGCAATGTAAAGCAAGGACCAGGAAGGCGTGCGAGAGGGAGGAGCACTGTGTTGGCTGACCTTGTTTTATGGAACTGTACCCTGGAAAAAACAATTTCTCTCTCAGCGTCTCTGAAAAGAAAGCAAATTGTGCCCAAGCCTTTTTAAATAGCCACTCTGACAGGTCTTCATTAGTTGCAACAGGCTGAGTTAAAATTAAAGGGGCTTTTATTAAAACACTAACAGAATTGGCTCACAGTCTTTCTCAAAAACTGGGGAAACTTAATCAAATCATCTGGGCACTATATGCATAATCTGTCTCTGCTTAGAGGTAGAGACCCAAATAATACTTTTCAGGGTTGGGGAGAGGGAGGAGAAGGGAGAAGGTTGGGGAGAGGAGAGGAAAAAGAGCGTATCACATCACTATCACTGCTTATCACTTTCACCCTTCTTTCAGTTTGGCTCCAGTACAAGTTTCTAAGGCTCCACCATTTAACACAGTTTGGACTTACAGGTAGGGATCTTCAAAGGATTTGTGAATGATCCTGAAGGATGTGTTCTGTCCATTCGTTGTTTTTACAAGTTGTTTGGCATTAACTTCTGCTTTTTAAGAGTGGGGGAAAGGTCCGGAGGGATCGATATAAAATCTGCGCAGTGGAAGGGAGTCTCCCTATATACTTTTCTGCCCTCTTCAAAGATTTTGCTGGTCTTTATCCAGAACTTGTTTTACCAGGTCTGCAAACTGAAGCACTGTGCTAAGGTGTCTGCTGACCTGCAGTACAGCTTGGTTATCCAACTGTTGCAGATACTGTGAAATGGGATATTATCTCTTGGTAGACCTTATCGAGGTCCTTATTATGTCCTTCTGTTCAGCTTCCCTTATTTCCCAGCAAGTCTTTTGAAGCACCTCAGATTCTCAGTCCCTCTGAAAACCTCAAGGAAGGACTGCTTTTTTCCCTTGGTCTTCAGGTCAGCACACTTATACACAGATACAGGCTTAGGAAGCCTTTATGGTATCATGCTTGGCATAAAAGGTAGGGAAATGTAGGGAATTTTTATTCTAGGGACTTTAACTGTGGTACAGCATGAGGCTGTGATGCAGATTGTGATCTAGGAATCAACCTGGGGTAAAAATACAAGGTTTTGATAAATGAGTGAGGATTGCTTGTAATGTTACAACCTCATTTTCCGATTGAAGTATTGCTGATTTCAGTTTGTTTTGGAAATGCTGTGTTGTAAGATGGAGCTTGTAAACTGTAGTCTGGGATCTTATTGAGGAAAAGCTCATATACCTGCACAAGGAAACAGAGTGAAAAATTTCTGTCCCTGTCAGTCAGAACCATCAAACTCTGCTCTTCCAAAGAAAATAATGTATAATAGTACATAGCATAATGGTTCTTCCTGTTCTGACATCCTTTCCTTGTAAAGAAGGAAAAGCAAATGTGTTACTGATGTCATATCTGGGCTTTTTCTAGTTTCAAGTGCAATCTCCTTGTATTGTATTCTCTGCTTCTCAAACTAAAATCTTATGAACTGGTTTCTTTCATGTAGATCTGTTTGTGCCACTGTCAGACAGCATGCACTGAAAGTTGCAAAATGCCAGTATGTACTCTGTATTTATTTCATAGGAACAGATCTAAAAATGTAAAAGTGATTTGTGCAGTGCTTTTAACTTGAACATAGTTCCATTAATTTGTGCATGTTTTTATTATTAATCATCATGCTCTGCATATAGGATGATAATCCTGTGTAGGAGCACTGGTTTTTAAATTGCCACCTATATAATATTACTTTGCCTTTATTTAGTAATTTGTTTGCTCATAGAGCTGTTCTTAGTAAAAACACAGCCATGTTAAGGGTGATACAACTCTTATTGGTGATACTGGCTATTGTGGCCGAGGACTGGCTGCAGGCAAATAGTAATAACTGATAGTAGGTGCCGGTGACATCACACAAACTCACCTGGGTTATTGCCAAGAGAAATATTTATTTAGTCCTGGCAGGTGATTGTTTCTGTCTTTCTAAGCATATGGAGCAGTCCAGCAGTTGCTTCAGATGTTGTTGAGGTGGGTGGGCAGTGGCTCAACAAAGCTGCAGTAATCAATTTTCTGTTAAAAAAAATAAAATATACTGCTAGTAGCGAGTGGGACGGAGCGTGTTGGAGAAGGCTGGTTCCAAAATGTTGCGTGTGAAATATGCAGCATTCTGGTGATCTTTGAAAAGAGAAATGCTCTCGAATGTGCTGAAAAAAACCTTTCTGTGATATCTTCTTGAGTAATTTTGACTTTTGGTGAGAATCCTGTTGCTAAAATAGTGAAACCAGTCAGAGTATTGTCAGATATGCTTTGATACTGTATGAGAAAGTTAGTACAATCATTGAAGTTATTAGCGTGGGGAAAGAGAGGTAGATAATAGCATAAATGAATGAAGGGGCTGATACTGGTATAGAAAAAATAGTGAATATTTTGCTATTGACTTGTGTGTTTAGGACTTCTCACTTTTATTAACAGAACAGGTAAAATTTCACAGGTATCCTAGCTAGACATGATTTCTTTATCCTGGATACTAATTCATTTTATTGAAGTTTTTTGTTTCCTTTTCTTCCCCAAACTACTTAAATTCATTGGCAACATCCCTGTACTCTGAAAGATGAAATTTTTCAACTGACTTCTAATCATAGAATCATAGAATGGCGTAGGTTGGAAGGGACCTTAAAGATCATCTAGTCCAACCCTCATGCCGTGGGCCACCCACTAGATCAGGCTGCCCAGGGC
>JAVKLA010000053.1:7975933-7991603 GCA_034782735.1 Sagittarius serpentarius | reverse complement strand
TGAGCAACAACTGAAACCATCAGGGTGTTACCAACATTCTTCTCATCCTAACCCCAAAACACAGCGCTGTACCAGCTCCTAGGAAGACAATTAACTCTATCCCAGCCGAAACCAGGACACCCTTGTACTGAGCGCATGGAAACTGCATACTGGCGCAGGGAGAACTACGATAGCTGTAGGTCAGTTAGTCTGGGCAGATGACGCTGTAGCGGTGGCAGAGTTCCCCTCAGGCTGGCTCATCCTGTGTGCCTTAGCGCAAGATTAAGGCTCAGTCTGGTACCTCGCACTGTCTCTAGCACTGATGTGCCCCGAGGCACCAAAAGCTGATGGCCACCTCATAATAATACGTGAAGCGAGTGCCGGTAGGCTTTGCCACTTCGTCAGTGCATTTCTGCCCCGCGCTTCCATCAGCCGTGCTACTTGTACCAGAACCAAACTGGCAAGGAGATCCATAGGGAAAAATATTTCACATGGAAGAAGTGATAATGTTCTTGTGCGGACAAAAACACTGGCTGACAGGTGGTTATGCTAAAATATAAATACTTTAAGACAGAGATGGATGCAGCCGTGGTGGGATGGGAGTGCGCAGAAGCACAACCTCTCCTCTGTCACGACAGCACGAAGCAGATCCTGCTTTAGGCACTGCTGGTCGGAGGGGACAGAACAAATTTCCTTCCCTAGAAGAGCTGCCTCAATTTAAAATGTGGTATTCCATGGTCCAATTTCTCTCACGGAGTAGGAACTCCTTGTCAGGAACAGGTGATTTAATCTGCTCTCACAGTCACTGGGACATCTTGATCAATTCCTTGCTTTGGTATAGGAATCCCAAGATACAAAAGAAAAATACATAAAATAACGATTTTTACACTTTGCAACCTAATCATCTTTATCTTCAACAGAGGAGGTAAGGATTTCCTTGTACTTGATGGGGGTTCATTTGAAACTCTGAAGGACCGGGGAAAAACGGAGGAGAATTTCCTGAACATAGACATCTACCTCTGCTTGCACAGAACCACGCAGGTCTTTCTTGTGTTTGCATGCATTCTTGAGGTTTAAAACAATATAACCACTGGCTGATTATTTTGAAATTAGACCATAAAATAGGGCTGCCAAAATAAAGCTTTATGAATACCACACTTTGAGAAAACTACATCATTACTTACAAGAGGCAAGCACACACACAAACAACAGGATTTCATACCTAAGATTGTAAAGACGCTTTATAATGAAAGCTGAAGTCTACAGATTTTTTAATTGAAACATGAATTTGGCTTGATCAGTTTACTTAGGACTTTTTTTTTCAGACAAGCTCAGCAAAAAGCATAAATCCACTAGGTTGATTTATTAAACCCAGTAGCTTTTTCCTAGAGGAAATGCTTACTAGCCCTGATAAATGTTCTCTTTGTGGAGACAAACATGTCTGATCAATTTAATTATTGGAATAATAATGTGGGAAACAATGAAGACCCTTTAAGAAATCACTTCATCAATGCTGATTTTAAGTGTGGGGATGGCATTTCAGCCCAACGCTTCTCAATTTTTTCTTCCAGAGATGCTGAGACTCTTAGCAAAAGAGAAGGAACATTACTGTTCCTGTACCCGATGGCAAAACCAAGGCACAGACAAGCAAAAGGATGGCTGGGTGGCCTGTGGTCCGTGCACACTGCCTGTGACAGTGCCTGTGTGTGGGTGCAGCTTGCTATGCCAGATGGCTGAAGCTGAAGGCTTCCACGCTATCTGTAGAAACAGGCTGGGAGTCTCTCCGATTACAATTATTTTGCTAAATAAAACAAGAATAGAAAGTGAAGCCGAGCAGTATGCTGCTGACAGTCCACACCAGTGAATTAGCATGCTCCTTGGCACTGCTTTGGACTCTGCCGACTAGCCCTCTTCCAGACAGAGCTTATGCAGGCGCGCAACAGACTGTTCCCAGTAGATCGTGTGGCCAAGACTGATATGGCTCGCTCTGTCCTATCATGGACAGTGACAGGACGTCAGACGTACTCTCAGTGCCGCCTTTCAGGATGTACAGCACACACCCACTGGTTCAGGCTACGAAAACCTTTCCTGGTGGGCTGCAATACAGCTCTGCCTTGACTCCAAAGTCTCTAAAGATATGTCTGAGGGACAGAGGGACACCATGCATCGTGCAGAGGAAACCTAAGGCTAAATACCACAAATTTTGCAGGAGAGCTGCTGCCAGGATACGTTATCTGACCACAGGGCCAGAAGAACAGTGCAGTGCCCAGTTTTATTGATCTGTAGCCTCTGTGTCTGAATTTCCTTGTGTGGAGAAGGAGATTCTCCATCCTTCTACAAAGGGCAAGCCAACGTGTAGGCAGCAAGGATTTTCCTGAGTACTGTACTCAAACCCCAACCTAACTTAGAAGTATAGTTGTGGTTGCTGTGAACAAATAGCAGAGCTAATACTGTAGCTCTCCGAAAGCAAAAATATGAAAATCCAAAATATTTCAGTTGTCTATATGGCCAGCCAACATTATTGTTATTTGCTTTGCATAGCTATTGTACAGATAAGAACTGTACACGTGTGTATAGGTATATGCATATGATCTACATCTACATCTGTATCTGTATCTATATCTATATTTATGTCTATATAAAACAAAGAGAGGTTTCAGTCTCAAAGGGCTTAAAGCCTACGTACTGTGTAAGCTTAGATATAATGGTTACTTGCATGGTTACTTGCAGTAGAGGGACATAGCAACACAAAGAGATATGGAACTTCTACTAGTCAGTGTGATAGGCAGGCATCAAGAAACCCCAGCTGGGTAACATTAATTCCTGCTTCTGTACGTGACTGGTGAAACTGTAGTGATAGGGATGCACAGTTTATGGTCTCCAGTGTTGAGATCCTACATGAGTCATCTTAAGCCAGAGGAATAATTGGAAGGACAAGCAGAACTAGAAATGAAGAAAGGGTTAGATTGTAACAAAGGCAGCCTCACTCTGTATGGCAAGTTTGCTTCCTTCAAAGTTGAAAACCCATAGTTGGCTCAGTTAACTGGAATTGAAGGTAGAAAAAGGAAAGAAAGAGAACTCATTACATTCAGGATCCTCATTTTTATTTGCTTGCTTTCTTCTAATGGGGAAGCAAAATGGCTGCTATCCAACTCTGTGTATAATTGATTACCAGGACATAAATTGAAATGAAAAATAATGCCCTCCATAATTGCTATTCAAAAGCCTAAGTTGGAAATACACCCTAAAAGGATGCTTGCAGGTTTGTGAATCCTGTTCATAATCCTTTCCCTTTTAGTACTTGTGCCTATGCTATGAATGCTGATTTTAAACATCAGAAGAAGCTGCCTTTCTGGCTTTTAAGTTAGCTGGAAACCCCAATGGTGTGTTGGCTTATTTTTGATAAACTACTATCTAGTGTTTCTCATAATCTCTTCTTCCCTTAACCTCTAACCTTACTTCGTGTTTATTATTTAGGTGTTCCTGACACACTCTTAGAACACTTCATAATCTCATATGCATGTGTTGCATACGTATGATACAGCCCATTCCTGGCTTCTCTGATTTTCCTATAGTAGAATATAGCTGTTCCAATCCATCATTTTTATTGCTTAGTTTACTACTTCTCTGAGACATAATACAGGTGATACCAGAAATTTTCTCTCTCTCTGTGAGGCTATATATGTGGGATGTATCGTGGTAGTTTGGTATATGTATAGGTTGGTACTACAAAGGACACTAGGGTCTTTGGCTGCATAATGCTTAAGCCTTGATTTCTCTATAAAACCCCCATGCCTAGAACTTCAACAACTAGTTCAAATCACTAAGCAAACCCCAGTAATTCAGCACCAATAAAGCAGCAGAAAGAGCTGCATGGGTGCTTGGTGGGACAGGAGGGCAGGATGAGGCAGTCTGCACCACTCATGCCTCCTGACAGCCACGTGACTTGAAAGGTACTGAGCTTTGGCTCAAGAAGGTGTTTTGCTTACCTATTTCATCCTGTTACACAGAAAGTTGCTTGTCCCTTCTGGTGCAGATGGGTACTCATCGCGTGGGCTCTGCTCCTGAAAGGGTAGGTTCCCACGGAACAAAATACACAGGCCTTCTCGTGTGATGCTGGCAGCACTACAGTGTCTTTGAAATATTCCCCCCTTTGACCTTTCATTGCCCATCTCCCCAGAGTTTGCTACAAAACAGATTTTCCTCTTGGAATTTACATGTGACAGTCCTTCATGGACTGTTTTACACCCTTATGTCTTTGCAAATCCAAAACAACTGACATTTAAACAGCAGGGAAGAGCCAACACTGCAAACAGATCTACAGCTCTATCACAGCAGGGCTTCCTGTTTAAAGCGAATGAAACGCTGACTCATCAAAGAAAAACAGGTAAAATGGGGAAGGTCAGAGCACTGATGCCTTTTTTTGTTCTTATGTATGTTGATAATTTCAGGTTAGAAGCCGCATTCATGTTTTTCTACTAAAGTTCCACCTATCCAGTATCACATTTGCTGAGGTGAAAAGCAGATTAAAGAGGTAAATTATTAGAGCTGCTTTTTCCAACACAAACAGACTGAACTGCGCTTCTAATCTTTGCCCCAGTGGGCGTTTGATTCTTGGTGTTGCTGTCTGTATCTGAACTCCTGCAAGCTTATGTCATTACTGCTGAACTTTGATGGATGGCTACTAGCTTCTATTGCCAAAAAGAGCTAAGAGATAGAGGAAGGCAAATTTCAGTGAAAGACGATTTTGAATTTAGGCTTCCAAATCCCTTTTATTCTTTTGAAAATCCCCCTATAAGCAATTTCATACCTTTATATATGCATGCATTTAGCTCACATAGTCTGCTCTTCTTTAGTTGCACGGAAGGACTGGCAGCCTCTGACTGAAATTTCATGGGACCTATCCCACCACTGACTGAAGGCGGCTAAGTAGTGGGCCTTCACTTTGCAGCCCGAAGTGGGCACATACTCTCTCCGGCACAGGCTGGAGCACTCTCAGAATGGAAAGTCTGCAGATGCTCGATTGTCCTTGGTAAAGTTCTGGTTCATCCATGAGGATGTAACAAGCCTGAATGACCAGGCCCTCGAGAGCCCAGTCCATCAGCAGGTCTCCCTAAAGCTAACGCCTAGCAAAGTCAATGGAACGCATGCAGTCTGCGTAGCTGGCCACACTTCGTCCCTTACAGTGGAGCCTACACCTCAAGATGTCAATGGAGAGTGGCTTTTAGCAGCGTTATTTGGGAAAAATGGGTATTATTTTATGTATTTCCACCGGTATTTTAGAAAACATGTATTTGTCTGTAGAAACTCACCACAATAACCCTCCTGAAAAGCATGACGGGCAGGAAGGTCCTTCATGTGGCCAGGCTTTCCTGAGGCACTTCACTGATCACTCCTGGGGACTTCCCTCCTGGCTGTCAATAAGTCAGGCTTTAACATTCAGAAATTATTTGGGTGGCTTGAGTCTGTAGTCAAGACAGCTCTCATCCTTCCTCCCCACCACCATCCCCACTAGAAGGATGCTGCTGGCTCTCATTTCCAAACAATTCTGCTCGGTAGTGTGGATACAAAACAGGGAACAGGTTTCTTCAAAACACCATGAAATTGCTTTTGCAATTAAAAAAAACAAACAAACCCAGCACAGGCAGCATTTGAAATAGGGGTGTATGAATTAATTTTTATGTCCAAAAGTCATATACAGCCACATTTAGAGTCTCATCCTCTCAGAGGCTGCTGAGAACCTTTGCCTGCAGCACATTTCAGTTTCTCACTAGATATCTTTCAGGAGGAAGGAGCTGAAAGCCAACCCAGAACACAAACAGCCTGGTTTCATCATCCAGCCTTAAGGAAGGACAAAACCTACACAGGGAGAATTGGCTGTTAGAGTTCAACGATTCATTGGATTTCCATTTTCTATTAACACACAGAACTTAATTGGTTTTTGCAACAGCTCATTTTAAAAATATGGCCCTAGGTAGTGTTCCTAGTATATTTTTATAATATGACTGCAGGACTGGTAAAAGGGAGATGTAGGCTATTAAGGCACAAGGCTATTAAGGCACATATGTGTTCCCATTGCTTGCAATCTTGGAAACACTTAGTGCAGACATTGCTAGATCTCAACACTGTGGCACCTAGCAACTCAGGAGTACTTCAGTCCTAAATGTACTTTGGCAGGTATTTTATTCAGATGAACAGCATGCCACTTGAGGTCATGATTGGTTTGTAAATCCATGCTGAAGAGCATTACCGATCTTTGTAAAATTATACCAGACAAAAATATTCATTTGCATGGGCAGAACGAAAGACAAGCCTGATGTCTTATTGTCTTATTTTACCCTCAATTATTCTGTTATGTTTGATACAAAATTAGTAGTTGCCTAAGACAGAGTCTTGGCTATCACTTTTTTTTCTGAAAGGTGCTTTATTTGGCTGGGTTGTTATAAGAAATAGGGGAGCAGGAAGTCAGACAGTGGCAAATATACCTGAAAACAATGGAGTGAACCACTGGGAAAGGAGGAAAAGTATTTCTCATGCAGAAATTTATATTATGCACTCTTGCTGTCACAAAATGTAGCTAAGCACTCCCATTCGGCATTTTCCAAAGCAGAGCACAAACAAACAGGACAGTAGGTACTGTAAGCTGCTGACCAGATTCTCAGCTCCCATCAATTAGGTCAATGTATCTCCACTGCACATCATAACATTAAGCCCGTTTATATCAGATTGTGGCACCAGCCTGAAGAAGTCTCCCTTTCACACGCCCAGTTTCAGGTAGAGGCAATAAAAAGAAAATGCACTACGTTAGGGCTATGGTAAGCTTTTTCATATGCCCTACTTTTCTCTCTTTGCAGCTCTGTTTGGATGGATTAATGGTAAACGCAACTTGTGTGTCCTCGTATCTGAAATCCCTCCTCAGGCAGGAAGGAGAACGGAGGGGAAAGGGGCTCTGCAAGGCAGAGCAGCCAGTGCTACGGTCACACCAGGTGCCAGCAGCAATGGGCACAGGAGAAGAAAGGCTGGTGAGTAACTGGTAGCTGGGGGCTCTGGGGTAGGAGGTCGAGTTTAGGAGGAATGGAGATGCCTGGGACTGGGATTGCAAGAAGGTAAGGGATTTTTTTTGCAAGAGAGCTTGAAGGTACACAGTGTGGGGATAGAAAGGAGAAGCAGAGGGCTTGGGGCCAGAAGGTTAAGTTTTATAAAAGAACAGCTGCGTGGTATGGTAGTCGAGAGAGTCAAGGATTGGAGGTACTGTCAGGGGTGGGTAATAAAAAGAGCCTTTGCCCAGGCCTGTTGATCCCTTATCTACTAGGTGCCCTTTTTGCTCAGGTGAGTGTTTGACTTGACACACCTATGTTAACAGCGATATCCACTGGTCTCTGTAAGTATTATGAAAATTGAAAAAAGGTCCAAGGGCTTTCAGTCACCTAGGCAGGAAGGTTTTACTTGTCTTTGTGCTCTTACTCTTAGTAACAAAATATTTTATTCTGAGCTTGGCTTGATTATCACAAGATTTGAAGAGATCCCAGGCAAAAGTATTTTCACTATTATTTAAACCTGGTTCCCTGTTTCTCCTCACCACAAGATGAAACCATTTCATATTTAGCAACCCAGCGGACAGTCCAAATGGAGCCTGAAGCTCCTCATCAGCAGCCAGTTGCCTTGGCTGGAGTTTCGGCAATCCAGCTGATGGCTGGCAGTTGCTCCTTCATCTGTTCTTGTTCCCATAGAAACAGAGACAAAATAGTCAAACTTAGGTAAAGCTTTCTTTCTTTCTTTTTTTTTTCCCTTTTTCTGAAAGAAAGAACAACAGCAAAGGTGTTCATGAAGTGCTGCTTGTTTTCTGTGACCCGGGGCTCTTTTTCATTGGAACTGGCAGAAAGTAAGCAGCCAGCTACAGAATCATAAGATCCTGTGGAAACTACAAGAGGTACAAGCTCAAGTGGGATAGAGATTTTGAGATATTTCCTCAGTAAAACATACAGATAATGAGTCAACAGTAGTAAAAGATCAGTAGGAGTTTACCAGATGAAAAAGCAAACTAAAAGCATGAAAAAATACCTGTATGTGTGAGTTCCTCTCTTTGTAATTTAATGGTACTCATTTGCCCTAATGAGTAAGGAGCAGAATACATTGTTTGGGGTTCTTTCGTTATACCGTGTACAGACATGATCAAAACATTTGCTGAAATAATATTCTTCTTTTTGTTATAATAATTTTCTGAAAAGCTGCAGCTTTGTTGTTTTATGACTACTTGCACGCACACATCTTTTGGGCAATATATTGCTTTCACTTATTCCTACTGAAATTTTTCTGGTTCTTTAACAGTGCAGAGGAGCAGCAGTTGGCCCAATGAGTATGTTTTATGGCACACATTTCTGTAAAAAGAAGACAATTTTACTTGACATTTAAATGTGCCAGAAAGGAGAAGAAATTATCTGTCCCAGGATGGGGTCCCTTCTGCCTTAAAACTGGTGGATTTTCTCACTACAGTCACTGATCTTCCAAACAGGTATATCACATATGAATGACAGTGCTCCATCTGGATTCAGACTAATGGTGCAGGTGATACTTCCACAATGTGTGCATATTCTGGCTAACTTCTTGCTTTTTCCTGCAGTACATCCATCATCCCCGAAGGCTAACACTTGTTGGTTCTCTTATTGAGACGTTACACTAGCAGATGGACGTCCGTTTAAAGCCGGTCTCCGGATCGATTTATTAACAAGCTATGAAGGTATCCATCCCAAAAGTTACTGTAAAAGACAAGCACCATTCTGGGAGCTAGTTTCCATATTGTGACATAATTTCACAACATTTTGATGGGTTTTGGCAATAATTCAGAACCTTATATATGCAGACACTAATTCTTGTGGTCTTCAAGCCTTGGAAGCCTTGTGGTACTTCTAATGCAGCGGATGAGTAAGATAACAGAGCTGATGACAAGAGTAATAAAATGTCTAACAAAACCCAAAACCTCTTGTCTGTTCTCATGAGAAACATCTATTCCCAATAACATTTTCACATCATAATGCAGCTAGGAGAGTTTTCTTGATGGTTTTCATTAATAATGAACATTTTAGGATTTTACTTTAAGAGTAACTGCTAACAAAAGCACTTACTTTACTTTCATCATTTTCTTCCTTGCAGTGGAAGGAAGTAATTTTACATGCTATAAGAAGTCAAATAACGGTGAATCCTGCCTCTTCTTAAAATGTGGTAGACAGAAATCTGCAATTTCATTTTGCAACAGCTAAGAGAGTAAAAAATGAGATTTAGTTATTTGCATATTTTTAGGAGGCAGATGAACCTAGGTTCTCTGCTTTAGTATTTTTTACTTCTTGGTGCCCATACACTAATTTACTCAGTTTCCCTTGTAGCTGACTCAGAAACTTGAACCCTCTACCGAACATGGACTCAATGTAACTTACTTATAGGCATAAGGTGAGACTTAAGTAGGATAACAAGGCAAACTCTTACTTTACTTCATCAATTGTCTCACCTATTCAGAGATTGCACCTTGTGTATAGAAGGTCACACAGAAAATTTCCTACAAAGTGCAAGAGTTTATTGCTTTAGAGCATCAGAATGGCTGGACAAGGTTGGATCAAAGGTCTGTTTGACCCCAAAAGGCCAGAAGAGGTGAACAATTGATGTGAAAGGGGAAGAATAGTGACAAAGCAGTCATATAATGTCAACTCCTCTCCAATACTTTGTCTTCCAGAGAGCTACACCCACTGGATGCAGGTAATATCGCTATCTTAAATAAATGCTTGAATGCTACAAAATTACTAGATTTCAATTCCACAAACTTGTCCAAGCAAACCTGTCTTGCTTTGTAAGCCTATTCAAACACTTAATACTCTCTGGCCAAGGGTTTCAAGGCTTGAATATGTGTTGCATGAAGGACAAATGCTCCTTTGGTTTCTTTTTGTCTGAATCGTTGTCAGTTTTGTTTGCTGCCTCCCTCAACAAAGCAAGCCCAGGAGCTTCACCACACGGCCTGCAATACCATTGCCTCGTGCCTGTTGATAAAAAAGCCACGGACCAATTGCTTATCTAAAGCTGCGCTGTAAGAGAAATAGGGAGAGGCTGGTTTGCGTAAAGCTGTTACTACTCACACCCAGAAGCCAGAGGGAGTAAGGTGCAAGGGGTAAGGGCTGACTACAGCTCCCTCCTCCACAGTGGCTCCCCCAGACTCCTGCAGAGCTTTGGGTTGGCTTTCACAACCAGGTCGGGTCACCTTCGCCCGTTTGGCGCTGCTCAGCAGCTGATGCCTAGCTTCTGTCAGCCCCAGTCTTCCACGTACTGATTTACTACCCTAATATACACTGAACAGAGGGCGTAGATTTATATCTTGCATACTTGTGCTAGCAGCTCTAAGAAGTATGAAAAAGAAATCGTTTGGTGGCAAATGAGTCAGTCCATCCTTTCTTGTGGCACCCAGAAACTGTATTTAGTCTGCAGATTATAATTATATTACTACAACATAACGTTATAATGACTTCATGAGTATCATATTTTCAACTACATTTCCTTAGTTCCTCTTCCTGTCGTATTCACCATATTCCTATTCACTGCTAATTATTTAAAGATCTGTTAGGATATCACATAGGCAACAATGCAGCTACTCCAATATATAAAGGTTTTACAGGTAGACATACAAATTATGTACAGTTTACATAAACTTCAGCAAAAGCTATTTAAACCAGAGACTGAACTGTCTCCATCAATAAATGATGATTTGGGTGAAGGTAAAACAACTACTAGAAAATCAATATTTAGTTATTATCCAAGGATACAGGCTGTTTTTATCTCTTTTCACATGAAATTACATAGTAATACATTCAGAATTCTGCTGCTTGGCTTTTCGTCAGCAAATCATTTCTTATAAAAGCAAGCAGTAGGCCAGCTATCAGTGAAAGGCAGGCATCAAGCATCTCATTATTTGAGACGCGAGAATCTAACGGGAAAATACTGCTGCTTCCAAATCTTTCCTGTCTGTAATTATTACTGTTGCTGTGAATATGCTGCTTTTGAAAGGTGCTGGGCTGGCATCAACAGACGGCTGAAAACAGAAATTGTCTTCTACACCCCCAGGACCAGGAAAAGCAGTGGCAGTACAACACATGCCAGTCAGCCTGATGTTATGTACTGCCAATTATATGCCATTTCTCATAATCCAGGCTTTTCTGTGTCCTTCAGTAGGACTTTTCTGTGCAGAAGTGCAGGCTTAGGATGTGTGCACATCCGCTCAAACCTGGGAGGTCTACCTCTAGGAGCTGATGGCAGGTTTGAAATAGGTGGTTGAAGGAGGACGAGGTTTGTTTGCTTGGATGTCTGGTCTTCTGAATTATGGATGTCTGATCATTCTGAACTGTGACCTTTTTTTGACAAGGCTAAAGGCTTGTCTTTAAAGTTGCTGCCTGTCCCACGTCACTGGTGGTTGTTAAAAAATACTTTGGACTATCGCACTGCATAACCATGACTATTCCAGCAGTTGAGGTATACAGACAAATGCACACAACCCCTTGCCGTAGTTTACAGAAGACTTCTAAACATGGCTGCTAAGTGCACAGCCGGAGCTGACTCAGGGTTTCTCCACAATACAGGTAAAATTCAGTTTTCAGATGTGGAGTGACAAAACTCCCTTTTGCCTAGCTCTTGCAGGTGCTATCCTCCTCCCCACAGAGCACCGGGGAAGTCCTGTGGGAAGGGATGGAAATCAGTGCTGTGCCTCATTGCCCTGCATTCCTCTGCCTGGCGCCTAGCCCTTGCTCTGGGAAGGAGAGCAGCAGGCACTCCTGGCCGGAGCGGGGCAGAGAGAGCAGGAGTGAGAGGGCCAAACACCCCGGCTTCTGGTGAGCGCAGAAGCTCTGCATCCGCCTGTCACTTCTGAAGTCGCCATATGGATCACACCAGGGAGTCTGGCGGGCAGCGGCAGCGGGAAGGCAATTCAGATTAAGATCCCCTCTTCCTCAGTGCTGGGGCTCTATACTATGGCATGGGGTCTTTCAGTATTTCTGATCTTCTTTGGGGTTTATTCACTTTCCATATGCACCCAACAGGTTAGCTAGCCAGCTCATTAAATTACCGCTACGCGACAGCTAGATCTCAAAGCTCTCATTCAGAAAACAAGCCTACTGCATTGCATGAGACCAGCAGCATAAGCAATGGCTGCCTAGCTCAGCTCTAACTTGAACCACATTATGAAACTTGAAGGCATAGAATAATTAACATAATTTCTGAAATCTAAAGAAAATTTAGCCATGGCTAATTTCCCCAGGCACTCTAGAAATACCTTTTTCTTGTTTAAAACGCATATAGGTCAGTCAAGTGTTATCAGTAACTAGCATTTAATGAGAAAGCTAATGCTTTCCCTGCTTCAGTCATCAGTTTTTCTAAAGCTGACTGACTGTTTTCAGAAATCTGGGGTTTTTTTTCATATCAACATACAAACAAGGAGAACAAGGTACAGTACGGATGAGTAACCTCTGTCCTCATATTTCAGCAGGAGCCTCTGTCACTCCTCCTGTATGCAGCACTTATTCTCCCATTTACTAATTCTTTAAGGACTGACTTGACACTTTCCAATTCATCACGATTCAAGAGCAGAGCATAGCCAAGCTGTTTCAAACGCACACTGAAAGCATTTTCACTTTGTACCCCAGGCCCTCCAAGCCTACCCTGATAATGCGGATTGAACAAGACTAGGAAAATGGTCTGAAACCTTCCGGTCCCGCACATATTCTGAGCACGAGAGGGCCAGAGCATGCCAGCTGTGTGAGGGGAGAGAGCTGCCTTTTCCTAAACACCCGCTAAAGTGCACTGACACCTTAATCGGTATGAGGATGGTCTGGCTTGGTGTTAAGGACATAGTTGCTACTGAATCTCTGGCTCCTCTGCCTACATCTCTGGAAGATCTGTTACTTGTGATAAAGATCCCAGCACTGTTAGCTTGGAAGTTGTACAGGGCTCCCTACCTCCCTGCAGTCCTGCATATAAGGAGGAAAAAAACCCCCATGGACTGCACAAGAGATTTTTCTCTTCTTTTAAAATGCCTGGCAAAAAATCTTCTGTATGAAACTGAAAACAGTCACCTTCTGCAGCTGCAGCATGCAGTGGCGCAAAAGGAAAAATCAATTCAAATTATACAGTAGGCAGTAGGGCTGCCCATGGACTTTCTGTTCTCAGCATTTTCTAACCCTTGAAGTGACCAGTCAGCAGTAGCAACCAAAGACAATGAAGCAAACACTTTTTAAAATGACTCATTAAACAGTACTGTCACATCGTATGATCACGATCTCTTCTAATCTGTTTTATTATCCAGCTGTTCAGTATGTACATGTGCTTGATCCAACGTGAGGAGGGACTTCTCTTTCCTTTTTTAAGGTTTAGTGGAGTAAATAATTAAATATCTGACTACAGATAAGGAAAAAACAATTCAAGACACTGAGCAAGTTAGATGATGAAAAAAATAAGAGCTGGAATGAATCCCAAGTGATTTTCACTTGAAGCTTTTTATTCACTGTGTCGAAACAGTCAATTTCTTCACGAGACACTACAGATTCAGTATACAAAGCTGCTCAAGCATGCTATGCTTATAATGAGCTATGAAGTACTATGAAACAGAAATTAGATACATTCTCTTCAAAGCTTGACAAAAGTTAAAATATAATAGGGTGTCCTGACAAAAGAGAAAAATAAGTGTATGCAGCTTATGGAAAAAAGACTTTGCTGGTAAGGTAAATGTTTCTGTTTATTACCTGCCGCACACTGGTACCATTTCTCCAAAGTGGTAAATAATATGCTTCTGTTAGGAAAAACACCCATTTAAATGGTGCAGCTTTAGAAACAAAATAGTATTAGTTTACATTTATTTTTGATTTAAATTTTCTGTAAGATGACTAATTTAACGTATGAGACCGCACAGTTTCAAAGTGCTGTCCTAGGAGCTGCTAAAGTTCCCCGAGATGGTGTTGAAGGCATCCGCTATTAACAGAAATAACACCATTCTTCAGTCTCAGATCATAAAACCAAAATGCAATGTCAAGAAAAGACTGCATGAAATACCAAAGTTACCAATAGCTATAAATGAAACTGGATTAAAGGAGTATAACCTCTAGGAAGAAGTGATTAAAAATGGCAAATTGTAAAACGATTGAAATGTGAATTCTGCGCACAGAGCTGTGACTGTAGTTGCAGAAAGGCTAAAGGGCACAGGCACGGTCTGTGACGGGCACGCGTGTATACGGGAGCACGCTGCAGTCTCTGGTTCCATAGACACTGGGGGAGATAACAATGCAAATAACCAGACCGGCAGTGCCGGGGCTGTGACTGAGCAGAAAGTGGCATTGGCCAAAGAAAACTTCCCAGGAAATTGAAAAAAGTTGCTTTACAAAGACTTCTGAAAGCTTTCGAAGTTCTCAAAAGAAAATGACAAAACTTTCTAAATCATCTAAAATGACTTCTTTAAATTAAAAATTGGTAACTAGCTCTCTGTGGCATTTTGGTTTTTCATTGTTCCGGTAATACGTAACGGTAGTCTCCTAACCTTACTTCAAAGTAGCCTAAACTAGAAGAAAAACATACACCTACCAGAATGTGGAATAACTGGACAAATTGTCTGGTTTTGCTTTGAAAAGCCATGGGAAGACTTTTCATTTTTCTCCAAGAATCAGATGAGAGTAAAGCAAACGGATGAGGAGAGCCGGCTACAGTAGAAACGCATTTATTAGACAGACGCAGAACTAGGTCAATTTGTATTAAGACCACATGCTTCGTAAGGGAAAGCCCAAAAGTAAAGAAAGCGTGGAAAGGGATTCATTGCCTGTCAAGCCTGGAGGAAGATAAAATGTGAAAACAATTAAATGTCTTAAAGATTACAGTACTATCAACATTAAGAATGTGTATTAAAAAGATTAGCATAATTGACAATGATTTCACATTGTGTAAATTTAAAGTGTAAGGAACTGCAAGACACTAGAAATGGTAAACCAGTATTGTCAAAAGAAAAAGCATTCTCTTCCTGCCTAGGTTTACTTGTCAAATATGTTACACCATGGCTTTTTCAGTGAAAAATTTGAGATTTTGATTAAAGAAATTTCTATAGGCTGTGCCTGTTTTCCATTAAAAAAAAATTCTCAAATTTTCACTGAAAAATCATCTTAAGCTTTCAGTATTTAAAATGAAAATTGGAGAGGCTGTTCAGCAGAAGAGCCATTTTCTGATGCAGATACCTATGGATATCTTGGAAAGAGGCCTGGAAGTAAGTTTGTGATGAAATAGCAAAGACAGGAATTGAGAGAAATGAAAGCAGCTTTGGAAAGGACCGTTATGGAAACAAAGACAAATGAGTGTTTTAAAAAAATATTTATGCTACACTGATTCAAATAACATTGTGAGGCTTGTGAATCATGGAAAGCATGAAAATAATAGGACCAAACAGAGACCTGTCTTGGGAGATGGATAGAGCTCATACTCTCCACCACCCTTCCCCAAGTGATGACCCTCGGGACCTTGGGTGGTGTCAAGGTTTAACCCCAGCCAGCAACTCAGCCCCACGCAGCCGCTCGCTCACTTCCCCCCCACCCAGGGGAATGGGGGAGAGCATCGGAAAATAAAGTAAAGCTCGTGGGCTGAGATAAGAACAGTTTAATGGAACAGAAAGGAAGAAACTAACAATGACACT
>JAVKLA010000053.1:7962215-7975833 GCA_034782735.1 Sagittarius serpentarius | reverse complement strand
GTCCTTGACTGAGTCTAAACACGACTGAGCAACAACTGAAACCATCAGGGTGTTATCAACATTCTTCTCATCCTAAAACCAAACCACAGCACTGTGCCAGCTACTAGGAAGACAATTAACTCTATCCCAGCCGAAACCAGGACAGGTGGCCAGCTGAGCGGGAGCCGTCACCCAGTGAAGGGCCAGCTGAGCAGCCCCATGGTTCTGCAAAGCTGTTGTAAAATAGAACAGGCAATTAATATAGGGAGTTGCATGCACATGAGCTTCATATTTGCCTTACATCTCTTTGTTATAATGAGAAAGTAGTTAGGTCTCACTACTCCGTGTACCCAACCATCCGAGCTGTAAAGACAGTACTGAGAGAAAGAGACTTGAAGTTAAATTACTTGAGCAGACTAAACACAGAAAGAACATTTTAAATTAGCTGGGTTCAAATGCCAGCTCACTTCAGAAATTAGAAGTCATTTGATCTATCTCTCTCTTGTACATCTGTCAGCATCAGAAAATCACTAACTGGCAAACAAACAAAACTGGCTGGCTGCTCTAGACTGGGACAGCAGAGCTATCCGGTTTCAGGAAAGTTATGACTTCTTTTAAGAAGAGAAAATAGGAGGAACAAAGGAAATTAGCTTTAAAAGAGAAAACCCCTCTACCGTAATGGTAAGAAAGAGAACTCAAATAGCATATGTTATTGACAGGGAGAGAAAACATAAACAATGTTATTAATAAGGATAGTAATTATTTACATCAAATAGTAAAATACATTCTTGTGGCTGCTGCTTGTGAATTATTAGTGAATACATACATGGTATCACTAATTATTATTCTATGTAGTCATTGCTACATTCATGCTTCTATTTTTGGTCCCAGTCTTGCATTTTCCTCAAGAGCATCTCCCAGTGAAGGGGCAGGCCAGGGTGAGAAGAGCCCATGGTGTTCAGCTCCAGTGTGGACTGCAGGGCAAGCCGTTTATTCCTGTCCTGGGTCAGGCTGACAGTACGCACCTGAAGAGAAGCCAGAAATACAGCACCATGGGAATACTATTGTTTCTTCCTTCTGTTGCTGTCTGGGATGTGAGCTCTCCTAAGAAGTGAGGCCATCTCAAAGACTGCCACGTCAGCCCCAGGTAACTTCTTGTCTGGTTCCCAAATCCAGCTGTGAGCCCAACAAGGAACCTTCAAATGCTCTTTTCCTTTTTGTAACGAAGGGGACTCACGGAGAAAATGAGGCTGATGTGTGTCAGGTTGTCAGCAGGCTGCCTGGGGAGAGACACTGCCGGCAGTCAGCCGGCCGGCCGGTCTATCTGGACACATGCAAGAGATTATTTCTTTCCTTTATTTATCTGAAGCTAGCTTGTTGCACAGCCCTGAATTGCACGGTGGACGAAAGGTATGTAAGCCTCTCTTCCCCTTTCGACATGGGTAGAACAGATAGATCCTGTGATGTCTAGGCAGATGAGAAAGAAACGAAAGTGTCTGCTGGCCTGGACCCCCTTCATTTTTTTGGCCAGGGTGCGCAGAGTGATGCTGGGAGTAAACTGTTGCCAAGTCCGTGTTAAATGGCGCCACAGTCTAACCTCAGGCATATTACAGTTGGACTTGATGATCTTAAAGGTCTTCTCCAACCTAAATGATTCTATTATGCTATGATTCTGTATACCATCCTTGGAGCAGCAGCAATACCCTTCCTTTGTCTTTATGAAGCATTTTTCTAGCACCCCACTCACTCCTCCTCCAGAAGCAAAGAGAAGAAGTCACTGCTGCTGAGGGCCCTCAGATCAGAGATGTCAGACTGAGAGGAGCAGGGTCCAACTGATTTGTGAAGAGTGCAACCAGCATAGACCAATCCAGCCCTAGGTTTTGCACAAAAACACTGTATTGGATTTATTCTTCTTCCCTTCCCCTCTGCCATATGCACTTGGGAGTCAGAGAAAGTAAACAATGAAAGAACAGTGGCTCCAATTACAGCCTATTTCCTCACTTGTTCCAGGGCAATTTGGTGATTTTTAACCACTGTGTTGCATTATTACTATTTTGCATCTCATGGCATGGAGTTAATTTTACATTATCTATAGTACTCAGGGAGAGAAGAGTGAGATATGTATAGCAGAAAGCAAAGCAAAAAGATATCTCTACATTAGGCTATAAGCATGTACACTGAGAAAAGACAAGAAAGGTCAGCAGCTCTGTATCCTACATTTAAGCTCCAGCAGGAGCTGATGTGAGCTAGCACATTCATAAAACCTCATGCAATATGATGCCAAAGTACCAGTTTCTGGGAGGACCCAGGTAATTCACCAGAGACCATTACTAGTTGACGGTGTTTTCCTTTCTCCTTCCATAGCCAACTAGAGGATGCTGACCACTTACACTCCTAGGAAAACATGCGTTTTCCTTCGTTCCCTGGTGCCTGGAGCCATGATTCAATACGGTGAGGGCTCCAGCAGCAGCTTCAGAGAGCTCCAGCATTGACCCCGTCCCTGGGTGCTTGTCCCCAGTCCCATGCTCTGGGGCTGTCAGACAAGGGGAACTCATCTGGGGTGAGGTATGGCCCCCCCCCAGTGCCGGTATTTTTATTCAACATTGTTCCTGGCAGCGTGGGGCAGGAAGGAGTCGTGTGTAATATTTTTGCTGTCCAGGAAGATTACACCGTGTTCAGCATATGCCCTGGATCTTTAGTGGTGACTTCTAGAAACAGGAGATCTTGTGAAATATTCAACAGCCTGTATGACCATGGGACCAACCTGAGTTATAGCAATATGAAGACATAATGTTGACTAAATTTGTTTTTCAGGGGAGGATGAATAACACAAAGTCCTGTGACTATGCGTTTACATTAAAATTCAAACCAGTGTCTTTTTTTTCTGCTAACTTTCAACTAACATGCAAATAATTAAATTTTAATTGTGCCATGTTCATGAAAAATGAAATTGCATAGTTTATGTACCAGTACTTTCAAAGCTAATTTTGACTTTCTCTTGAAGTGAACATTTGTAGCTGAAGAGTTTGCATTTACAGAACTATCTGCCTGGCAACAACTAATCCAAGTATTTTAAAGGATGAGAAATTTCAGGGAAGAATTTGCCATCAGTGAACCTGGATGGTTAAAAGATAGAATTCCTCCCTCCCTAAATCCAATACAATTAAAGAATTATTAAATTAGTAAGAATCTTGATGATCATGTTCCATAATGAGAAAATGATTTGCTTGTGGAACAAGTTCTTCATTATAGATTATTTCTTCAGCTCTGGTATTTTCTGCCTGCACTGCAGCCAGCTGTGGTTAGAATGTTGTGGTCCCGCAGTCCCAAATAACATTGTGCAAAGAGAAACACTATGTGCTAGTTCTGACGTGACAGTATTTTTTATCAGTGAAAAAAATCTCAGATTGTTTAACAATGTATTTTATGGCTAATTCAAACATTATTGTTACCTATGTGATGGGCTCCAATTGCTACTTTTCTTTAATTAGCAAGCTACAGTACAATCATCTCAAATACCATACACTAAATCACATGAAAATGAAACAAATTAGAAGTACATTAGTTGAGAGGGTGGTTTATTAGCCATAAACATCCAGATTAATCACATTTTAGCTCTAAATGTTTGTTATCTTGTGTGTTTCCTTCCCCTTTATTATTATGCTTTGATAGGTTGCTTTTGGCACCTCTAGGTGTTTGGGTTTTACCAAATGATGATTCACAATTCATGAAAATAATGATTCACAGTTTCATATAAGCATCTGAGATTTAGAGGTGCATTTAACACTTACACAAATTATCGGCACATTATTCTCTCTTTGCAGTGGAGGCTTTGTCTCTTTACTACTGCGGTTTCTCTCTGATGGGAATTGGCCTGCCCTACCCCTTACCCTTTGGAATGAGAGCTACAGTGAGAGAGAGCTCACAGATTGCTACTCTCTACCTTTTTTTTAGCTACCTATATTTCTAGCAGACTTTCTTCTAGCTCAGTCCCTTGGTCCTACAGTCACTCAAAGTTACTAGGATTTCATCTCTGACTGCAAATCAGAAAACAAGATCAATGGTTTTTTTTAAACTCTAGTGGAGATATTTGATTTTTCTTGGTCATACCAAATGTTATTTTGCTAAAAAAAAATATAATTTCAAGATGAACATTTCGTGAAGGACAAACTAGAAATACAAGCAACAGCTCATTCCCAGAGATGATTCACTGTAAGTTGAACAGGAACTAAGCCCTGACTGTTGTGAAAGTTACTGTATTCATGCAGCCTGTTAATGGCCACAAACCTAAGAGAAGGCTTTTCGTAGATTAAGGAGAAGAGAAGAAATGGCCCAGTCCTTAATTACTGAAGTCCTCAGAAGTGGTTACAGCTTTGGTGTGGTGCCTCAGGAAGAGCCCCACTGGCAGCGTGGTCAGTCCAGCAGAAAAGCAGGTGTTAACCATACTGCAAGAGCAGTGGTGCCTGAGAGAATATGGATCAATTCAGAAAAAAAAAAAAGAATAGGAAAAAAACCCCAACCCCCCAAAACCCCTCCAAACCTGCTGTACTTCTCTGGGACGGCTTAGTCCAGTAGCAGACCTCTGGAATAAGATAGATGTACAGTGTGACCAGAAAACACCATGAAGAGAGCATAAGGAACCCATGGCTGAACATACTTAAGTGACTGGTTTGGGTATTGACACCGGAGCGTGGTGAAATGAGGACGTTATTCCAAAATGTAGCTATGAGTGACAAATGCTTTGTGCTTCCTGCACAGAAGCACACAGAGGAGTCACAGAAAAAATTGTATCACAGATCTCTGTGGCATTGAGTGAACATACAGACAGAAGAATAGAGTAACAGTATTTTTTCATTTATTTTATGCTTAAAACCCCAAACAGTGTTCATAAGAAGATTTCTTAGTTGAATAAACAATGAATGAAAAATGGTATTGAGTCAGACGTTAAGGATGCAATTGTGTTTTAAAGACTCTACAGAAAATAGGTTTACACGGCTCATCTCAATGTAAAGAAGCTCTTTCATTTACATGAGTATATATCAATACTCAGCCATTGTCTCTGGACAGATTTTTCTGGTATTAAACCAGTAACCAGTGTTATACGTGGTATTTTTTATTCCCTTGAGTATGTGGATTTGCTGACCACTCAGTTCTGTCTGTGGGCTCTGTTCCTAAGACTTAGGAAAAAAAAAAGTAAGAAATTCAGTTAAAGCACTGAGGAAAATTAAAAAAATTCAGTCTCTACTGGTGATAAAAATGCAAAGAGTAAAACCGAGCAGATGGTACACTACACGCCATCATTCTTGCAGAGCATATACATATATAAAAAATAGCTCTATCTCCATAAGAAATAAAACCTGCCACGCGTAGCTCAAATATCTTCTCCTCTAAGGAATATCTCATTTGTTGATCCAGTAGAAGCAGCACTAGGTAGAATTGGGAAGCTGTGTGTGAGAAAGAGACTGGGTTTTGTTTTCAAAGGTAAATGTTATTTTAAAATCATTAGGTGGATCACAATTTTCTTCCAGATTTAGTCCCTAATTATGTTATGCTACCAATGAAGTGCAAGATAAAACAGGTTAGTTTCAATACCTTATCTTATTAACTGTATCTAAAATAATTCATCATGTTCCTTACGTCGCTTTAGTTTATATGCTTCAACTGATAGAACTTGGTAGTTTTAACTAATTTTCAAGTTGTTAAGAAGTCCGTGATATTTTTTAAGTTCAGCTTGGTTTTATTTATCAGTGATGGGAATGGGACAGTGAAACTACCTTTGTGTTAAAATGAAGCAAAAATTCTCCAGAGTAGCTACAGTTTAAGTGAGTAGAAAGTAATCTTTAACAAATTTTCCTTTTGGTACAAATGCTGATTGTCTAAATAAGCAGTTAGGCAGCTAAAATAAACTATCATGATTTGGGTTAGCAATCTGAATGGAGATGTAGGTGAGATGGGGGATGTATCCATCTCCAAGTCCACACGGAGGTATTAACCTTTATCCTCTCCATGACCCACCATCAGGCATAGGGCTCCAGCATTTTACTTCATCCAGGAGGTTTGCGTCTGCCACAATCCCTGGTGCCAACGGAGTGACCCCCTAAGCCGCTGGTTACAGACACTAGGATGGATGGGGGGTGAGCTCTTCTTGGTAACTTAAGACAAGGATAGTGTTTGCTAGAAGTCATAATTTCCTATATATACTTTCAAGGTGCCAAGTCACTCACTGAAGCAAGCATGAATTCATAAAATCTGATGAAGGGCAAAGAGGTAGTGAAAGGGATTTCAGCATTTCATAAGAGATGATCCCAAAGCAGAAGCGCGGATCTGAAAACTCGCGCCGATTTTGGCATGAGGACTTGAAGCCTGGCCCTGAATTATGGAGCGCTGTCTTCCTAGGAAACTGCACAACCCTTCTTTCTTCCTTTCCACTAAAGCTGAGACAGAAAGCAGTTGCACCACTACTGGTAGCCAGTCTTTTCAATTTTTTGCCCATAACCAGAGGGTTGTTTGGTTTTTTTCCAGCTCCTGGACTAAACTGAGAAGTATAAATAGCATTGAGCTAAGTTAGAAAGACCAAAGTTTTCTCATGAGCAACAGCTGTGCAAGAGAAAGTGATGGGACCTGGGCTTGTGTTTCTAAGGTCAGAATTAGGCTGAAGACTTAGAACCTGAGAGCAGTTTGCCAACACACTTAACAGGAGCAGTTTCAACAGAGACCAAGTCACTCTGCTGTGTGGGGTCTGATCTCTGAGAGAGCTCAAAATCAGGGTTGCTCCTCCCCAGGATTTTCCACAAGGATTAGGCATGCTTTTTTTCCTAAAAAATCCACACCTTGGTATTATACAATATGCCAGAAACTCCGCTTTCCTTTAAAAATAAAAGGTCATTTAAACTTTTTCCGGTAGAGCTTAAAAACATGGCCCCAGTAGGAAAACATAAATGAGTCAGTTTTAGAAGTTGCTTGGCCTTTGAGCCAGGTGCGCGGTTTTCTGTGACTGAGATGTGCGGTGCCAGTGCCATGAAAACCCAAAAGCCACAGTGTGGGCTGGTGGGGAAGGACGTACACAGAGAGTGCAACTGGAGATGGAAATTTAATCTTCTGATACTTTCTACCATCAAAACTGATGAGTTAGAGGCCAAAGACATCATAGAGGAGAGTGCCACTGAAACTCCCGAAGAAGCAGAGGTTCCCAGCTGAATGATCACAGCATTACTCTGAGAATAAAGGAACACACAACATACTGGGACATGTAAAGGCTATAAAATGCAGCCTTTCACTTCACATTTGCGGCTGCTGGCTTGGAATCTGCTACTAACTCTATGGCTCAAAGTGCTAGTAAATAATATGAGTATTTGTAACAAAAATCATTATTAGATAAGCACAACATTGAACCCTCCAATTAAAAGCAGAAGTTCAAAATGCCCTCATGATATTTATGGAGTCCAGAATATACTTAAACACACACCATCACCTTTTCTTTCCAGCGATTAGATTACTGTGAAAGCATCCTTTTCAAAGCCGAGTTGACAAAGCTGTGCTAAACTACATTTTAATAGTAGTCTCTGCTTATGTCTTATTTTGCTAAGTAGGCTTTTTTGGATCTGAAGTTAAAACTTCAAGCAGTCATGAAATATTTTATAACTGATGTGCTTTCCTACTGTCAGTTTTCAAAATACAGTCTTTATGGCAAGATGCATATTCTGGCTGTTTAAGGGCTAAATTATTCTAACATTCAGCAGAATAAAAACTATTCTGTCTACAGAAAAGTAATATCTAATATATTTTTCATTATAGAATGAGTACAGAAAGCACAACTGGCAGAGTAAGACCCATCTTTTTAGATTCAGTACAAGTCTTCCAAAGTAAAATGTGTTCAATTTTCTATTATCTGAATTCTGTGGTCACAGATGTTCTCCTTTCATTTTACTTATTGACAAGAGACAATCATGTATTTAGTTCAGTCACTTTATTGTCTTGCTTTTATCACAAAAAATATGCTCATCTGAAGTGATTCTTTGTGAGTCTTGCCAAAAGCTGTTTCATGAAATTAGAAATAATACAGAAACCTTACTTGACCCATCCATTTTGAATTATTTCTGATGCAAAAGATAAAGCTTAACTAGCCCTGCGCTTACTATAAGCATGCCTTATTAAATCTTACACATGAAGGCCAATATTCCGTGGAAACTCCAGGTGCTGTCTCCGCATGTTTCACATCAAGAACAGCTGAAAGCTATACAAAACTTAAGGAGGAAATATTGTAAATGGATTTTAGGGACACATGGAGTTACTGTACACTCAAAATACTTAGATCTAAAGCTAAAAACTAGTTTTTTAATTGCATAGCGGTAATGAGGGCATTATACCTTCTCTTCCTCTGTTCTTCAGAAGAGATGCAATCAACAAGGTGATGGGTGTCCTCAAGTTAGGGAAGCTTTAAGTAAGGGTTCAGAATCATGTAGACTTTGGTGTGTTTATGGTGTGGGCTACTGATTCCAGCAGTGTCTTTATTCTGCAGTCTCCTGCAATATATTTTAATTCCCATTTCAACTTCATAATATAGAAATGCAGTCAGATTAAAACCTCACTATTAATTTTCCTCATAGCAGGGAATATGGTCTAGATAAATAGATTAACACACATTAAAAGTTGCTGTGAAGCACAGTGGTGCTGAAGGAGCAAAACAGATCACTTTTTGCAGTGCCCTTGGCAGAACTAAGTAATAGCTTCTTATTTAGAGACCTTAATAAAGAGTCCAGGAACAGCTGGATCCTGAAGTACAGACACAATGAAATTTTCCAAAAATATTAATAGACTGATGTATGAAAGGATTAGGAAAAGCACAGGTTCTGTATTCCTGATGGCTTCCAAATGTTTGCTTTTCACATTCTGTGATCTAGAAAAGCACCTGCATGTATGTAAATAAAAGCCCCCAAACCCAACACCACATACATATCTGTATTCAAGCATGCAAGACAAGAACAGGAATAAAATATGAGATTAAAGCTCAAAGCTTAGCCAAAAATTGCAGAAGTTGATAGAAGGAAGCTGCTACAGCAGTGTTGTATAGACAGTCTGTCAATTGTTTCAGAAATGCTGAGGCATCCTTTGAATTTTAGAATGCTGAGAAATACTGGATTTGAGAGCTGTGTTTTATCAGGCAAAACTGTGAATGCTAAATGCGTTGAAAAAGGCACCTGCCCAGAGTCCAGTGAAAGCCAAGACCTGCTATAGCTGAGGAAGAAGCGGTCTGCCTGCTCTTGGAGCTCCTAACTCTGGCCCCCTGTGTAACTGGGCAGCCAGAGCATGTGGGAGACAGATGCTAATGGGAGGGGAACTGTCACCATAGGATCATTAAACTGACATAGTAAGTCAAAAAATTGGTACTAGAGGTAGACTTTTCCTGTGTGGGCCACCCACTGAAGAAATAAACCTATTTTTCATATGTGCCCGATATCATACATTAAGGATACATTAAGAACATCACTTACTGGTTTAAAGTAAAATTGAAGACTAAATAGAACTCATCACAAATTGTTTATCAAAGTAAATGACCATGTTTCCTTCACTCACCTTAAGCTGTCTCTCAATAGTTATTGAACAGATGCTATTCTTGGAAAAATTAAAAGAAAAAACCCCCATATACAGAACAATCCTAAGATCCCAAGTGTTAATTGTAAATTGCTGAGATTAGTTACTTTTAAATGTTAACCTAAGAACACAATGAAGGCTTGACTTTTTCTGTACAAAATATAAAAATTCCTCCATGCCTATTTATCTATTTTATGGTGCTAACTGCATAAATATTCTGAAATGGCCATTTTTCTTACATCTTGATAATACAAATCCAAAATGTGTTAGAGTCTGGATTAAGGCCAGGTCAATGTCAGAGTGTTTTTATGAAAATGTCTGCTTCACTAAAAGAATGAGGGCATGATTTAGTTTGAAGTCTTTCAGAATTTGGACCAGTATATGTGTGTACATATGCTATGGTCCTGGGAAGGGTAATGGATAAGGAGAAAGTTTTACAGACCTTACTAGTGCTTGAAAACATTTATAATTGTACAAAAATGAAAGCATAGTATTCAGTTGCTAATGCTCTCTGAGAAGAAAATTCAGTAAAGGAAAGAAAATGAGGTCAATTTACTTTGGTCTCTAAGCACAGAGTAGAAGAAAAAAAGAAAAAAAGAAAGGGCCGCTGTAGCTTTTCAAGTAATATTACTCAGAAGATCAAATCTAGAGCTTCCACAGTCCACTTTCTTTATACTTGAAAGGAACAGTTGCAAGTGAAACTTTTTTTCAACAAAAATGCTATTCGTTTGCAAACAAACACATACTCCACGGTTAAAATAAAGTAGCTCAAAAGATTCAGTCAAAAAACTCTAGTCCTTAATATGAATTGCCATTACTCTTCCCGCTACAGTTTGTTTTTTATACGGCAGGGGTTAGAGGCAGATGGTGAGGAGCTGTGTTTAGCTATGATTTCCTGAACAGAAGGAACCCAAAAGCTGTCTCAGAAGAATCAACAGATGTGACCGTAACAGCCAGGACACCAATTTTCCGCACCAGCTGCTGTTCAGAAGACTATGTCAGTAGCATAAGAACATCCTAAGCAGTACTGCTAATCTCTTCAGCAAATTGTTGAAAATAATTTCTATAGATTTTCCTTTCCAGTGGGAGGCAAGAACAATATCAAGCTCAGCCTCCATTCAGCAAAGTCCCCCCCCCTTTTTTTTCAGTGGCCAGTACCTCTGAACTGTGATAAAATCTTGTCCTGATGCGTATGTTTAATTTTCTTCCTGGGTAGTGTGCTGGGAACCCAGGCATCGTTCTGCTTCCAGCCTCTGATCAGACCAGGCCATCTTTTAAACTGGTTTTGTTTCATACTGTTTCTCAAAAGCTTTGCAGAATCGGCTTCACTTGTACAGAGCACATCACAGAGTTCTCCTGGTACTTTCAAAGGGCATCCTTAAACTTAAATTTTCTTGCCTTACTTTTGTAGTGCTTGGGCCTGCAGAAAATGCATAGGCTATCCTAAAAACCAAATCCTATCACTATACCCTCCTGGGCATATTTCTGCTTTGGTATGCATGGGTGTAACTGCACACTTCAAGTAAGAGAAAAATCTGGCTTGCTACATAAGCGTAAGTCTGCTGGTAGGTTCTGCCCAAAGAGAGAAGAGGTTTATCCTGGAACCAATCAAGTATCAAAGCAGGAGGATACAGTCGTTTATCTAATCTCTACACCAAGTAACGCTTACTATAGCAAATCTCCTTCAAGGCCCGGAAATCCTTCCATTGCTGGGTGAAACAAAATATCATGTCATTTCCTTACTTAAATGAGAAGGGCAAGTCAAACGGGATTTCAACCAGCTGCATTGAACGGCTCTGCACACTTGTCAAATCAGCCTGCAGATTCTGGGAGGCAGGAAAGCCAAACACAGTGCACGTTTAAATCCAAATAAATAATGTACCTACAGGACACTTGTGGTGGTCCCAGTTACATTTACACGTAGCAAATGCGCAAAAGCTTTTGCTTGGCAAGCTATTTACTTATTCATGCATGTTTCCCCCTTTCTCAATGCCTGTTTCAATAACATGGTAGGTTACAAGTCAAAGACTATAGACCAGGTGCTTAAGTAACCACTAAGTGATGGTAATACAGAATAGTTGCTTCTCAGACTCGGGAGTGGGAAGGCTAATGCCAGCAGGTACAGAAGCAAGTGCTCATTTAAGCACATCTGTGAAACCATTAGCCAAGACTCCTTTGCAAGATTTTTCCTCCCTGTTGTTACTCGTATTTTTCACAAAGCGACCTTAGATGAACTACAGACACTTTCAGTTTCCTCGCTGAAAAATCAATCATCTCCCACGTGTAAGGGGAGATTTAATTTTTATACAAAACAAATAATGAAGACACTGCTCCTCAGAAAAGGCATTCTTTTGAATACCATGGCTCAGTAACGTATTTCAGTGCTTATTGGAAATAAATCCTGTGCCTGAAGTCAAACATATCAAAAAATACTCCAAGCAGTTGGGATATATTTGTCTGCCTCAAAACTCTTAAAGAATAAAAAGAGCTCTCTCAGAAGTAACTTGTTGCCATCTTTTCCACAGTAGTCTTATAGTAACTAGTGAAACTTGATCAATTTGTTTAGAAACTCTTTTTGGACTGTTCTAGCCTCCAGGGAAAAGGGAGGTCCTTTGGGCTAATGTCTTCAGTGCAGGCAGGCTGAACAGACAACATTTTCAAAGCAGCTTTGACAAGAACACAGCATCTGATGGAAGTGAGCACTCAGAGCACTCGGCACTTCCACACGGCTTTGGAAATCCCATCTGGCTAAAATTAGGTTCTAGGAATGCATTTATTTTTTCCTCTCAGAAAAACAAAATAGTCTAACCCAAAGTGACGCTACAGTGCATCTTAAATCCTATCTCTTGCAATGAAAGATGCTCTGATGTTACAGTAAGTCTCCTACATCTTCTCTTTGCAAAACTTTCCTTAGTGTCTCACTGGCCAGAAACAGGCATGAGTTACTGAATTGTTTCCTCAGAAAGGTTATGAAGGCTTTTCCATTCCAACATCTAATTAGCTTTGGAAAAATTCACAGTGTGGTAATTGGAGAGAAAGGTAAGAATAACATCCTGTCGGTGATGGAAAATTAAGGTTTGCAAATTTACTCTATCAACACATGATGCTACCACCAAAAGAGATTGGTATTCATTCTTTTCATGACAGATCTTGAGACTGCCTCTGGATCTACACACGGCACTGCTCAGTGAGTGATGTTACAGGACACTGGAGAGCACAGGAAAGTAAAACCTTTAGTCCATGAGAAATAAGGAAGGTGAGTGAAGGAAGACAACTTTAATCACAATTAGTGAAGACAGAGCAAACGTGAGAAAGGACAAAGTGAAGGGTGTGAGCAAAGCAAGGCAGTAAATGTGTGCATGGGGCAGGAAGAAGGCTGTTCTGTGAGGCAGCCTTTCCTCACGAGCCTGTGGAGGCCCTTCTGGCCTCGGAACTCACTTTTTTAGGCACAAGACCAACCTCATGCATCTGTCTTGTTTTGGCAGAGGTTAGCTGAGGCATCAATGCAACCCACCTGGGTATCTCTAAACTACAAAGCCACTTCAGATAGAAGCACGAATGTCACTGGAAGAAGGGAATCCCATTGGAAACGTTAAGGTGGTGATAAGCAATAACAAGCATCAGCAGCAGGCTCCAGATGGAGAAGAAATCTTTCATCCCAGAACAGGGCATCATGGCAGCAGCTTCTGTGGGTCTCTCAGCAGCAACAGTGCTGTATCGGCCACCACTGGCCAAGGGCAGCAGGCCAGGACTGCCTGCAGGAAGAGAGAGCTGGCCCTCGAGGTGGGTGGGAGGCAGTGTGTGACGGGTTGACCCTGGCTGGACGCCAGGTACCCACCAAAGCCGCTCTCTCTCTCCCCCTCCTTGATTGAACAGGAGAGGGAGAATATAACGAAAGACCTGTGGGTCGAGATAAGGACAGGGAGAGATCACTTAACCAATCACTGTCATGGGCAAAACAGACTCGATTTGGGAAAAATGAACATAATTTATTACCAGTCAAGCCAGAATAGGTAATGAGAAATAAAAACCAAATCTTAAAACACCT
>JAVKLA010000053.1:7945502-7962115 GCA_034782735.1 Sagittarius serpentarius | reverse complement strand
GCCGCCCCTGTGGCCCCCCCACTACCAAAACCTTGCCACGTAAACCCATTACATAGTGCTAAATGGCATCCAGTCCATCCAAGCTCATCTTGCTGGATGCCACGGCCACCAGAAAGATGAATGCTTGGGTTAGTGCCCCATTGCATAAAGGGAGAGTCTCTGTGGTTACAGAAGCTGTAGTGATAAATACCGATTTCTTCTTTTCGGCCATGGATGTTTCCTCCCCAGCTGTTCTCTAGGGTATAACCCATTTTTCTGGAGAACTGCTGGTCAGCTGTCAGTACAAGACGGCACCACTGACTGCTCAAGTGCTAGTGCTGCTCAGTCAGTTGTTTGCAACAAGCAGCGTGCGAACAGATGACTTTGATAACCCTGCCAGTGGCGATCTGAACAAGATGGAGGTGTTAGGTAGTATGCTCATCTACGTTTCTTTCTCTCTCAGGTTTATGACGGAAGACAACAGAGACAAAACAGGACAAGCGGAGTACAAGTGCGCCCTCCGCACACTCCTTTTTGACAGTTTATAGGGACCTCATCAAAATGTGCCTGTAAAAGACACCATTAAGATGACTGCAGCAGAAAGTGAGAAAACGCTGGGTTTTTTTCCTGTTTGTTTCATGCATTTAACAACATAAGCTCAGGAGAGCAATCTATAAACAGCTGACAAGGACTTGTGTTCATGATGTTATGGATCAATGTCAGTCAGTTACTGATCAAAGCAGACTTATCTTGTCCATATATGTTTTGTCTCCACTCAAACTGTATCACTTGTATTGACTGAAAATTAATAGATGTTACTTATACCTTGTAACTGCTTTGCAATATACATATACCATTAAAGCCTTATCCTAAATTAGCAGGTCTCCAACTCTTGAGGGGAATATGTAGCTTGAATTCTGAACGTAGCCTTCATACAGTTAAATAAATTTGCCTTTGATGAGCAGAAATAACTCCGAAGTCTGCTGGCATTATAATTCATATGTGATTTTAATGTCTTCCGAAGTTACTCTCGCAAGGTTTTTTTGTCTCATGCTGATTATCTTCACACTGAAAGATCAACGGTGCCTGAATTACGGCACCCATAACACACATCTGACAATTCCTGAAGAATCTAAGACTAAATTTGTTTCGTATGGGTATATTTATAGTACTCGTTCTAAAGAAGTCTAAACAGTTATTAGCACTGCGGTCCTATGCTCTAAATCACTGACGCTTATCAGTGCTGCTGAATTGCCAGTCACCTTCCTGGACTCCACCAAAACAGGAAATTGAACAAGAGGTTAATCAGGAAGTTAATGCAGGCAACCAAATATAAGGGTCTCCTCAAAGGCTAAAGGCCTGCTCTTACGCTTTCATCTCTATCTCGATGTCCAAATATAAACAGCTTCCCTACTAGTTAATTTACAGGGATTAATAACTGGATAACTTTATAATTCACTTCAATAAGACTGGGAAAAGACGTCCATAAATCATGTCTTTTATCTCCCTGCGCGGGCTTGCTCTGAAGGCTGTTCTGCGTCTATGCACGATTAGCAGCAGGTGTAAAATAGTTCCCCGAAGGTTGCTACTGGCAAGTCCCATTCACTCCTGGGTCCTCCTGACAATAGTTCATTATTTCCCCAAGATTTCAGACCTAAGTCCCGACATCCAAGTTAAGGGTACGTCACGTCTGTTTCCATTAAGAGACCTTAAATGACCTTAGCCAGTAATTCAAATCTTCAGCGGCTTTACCAACTATCCAGGATAGTTTTTTTTCATAAAAGACAACTAAAGAAAAAAACAGGTGCCACTGGTCTTTTTTTCCTTTAAAAAGGCAACTTGCATACCTTTTTTAATGTAAGTCCTCCTGGAAAAATATTGAGGATTGAAATATTGCAGCATTTTAAGATCCTGCGACACAAGGGAGCTAAATTTATGTCACTACCGCAAGTTGTACTCTGCTTTGCAAACAAGTGGCTGTAACTCCTCTGATATTACATTAGAAAAGAAGATAATTATTAAAATGTGTGTCTCAAAACACTGAAAAATAGAAAAAGTATATTTGATGGAAAAAGAACTAGATGAAACGAGGTGGAAAGGAGGAAATTGAGAATATCATTAACATAATTCAGTGACCGCTCAGCCAGAACTAGCGTTCAGTTCAATATAGTAAAAACGGGCTCACTTCACTCAGTAAGCGTCCAGTGTCCAAATCCTGCAGCTGTCTCACTTGGACCAGACCTTTGCAACTGCACTGTCTTTAGATGCAGCAATTAGTCCCAGTTCAGCACTGCAACTGAGGCTGATGCGAGTCCAAGGAAGAATACATTAGCATACAGCAGAGGAGTATCTGAGCATCAGTGTGAACTACAGCATCTGAGATTGCTCTTCCTTAAAGATACAGCTGGACCTTGTAGTTGTTTCCAGAATAAGAAAAAAAATAAAAAATTCTGTAGGAGAGCCTCTCAGTCTCTGAGGAAAAAAGTATTTATACTTTTTTCTGTAAGTCAGTCTTGTATTCTATGTGTAGTAGGTCATTAAGAACAAGTGCTGCACATCTACCGAAAATGCAGATGACACCCAGGAGTCTTTAAGCAGCAGGACAATCTTAGCCCTGTTTGGTAGCAGGAGCACAAAAAGGAGCATATCGCAATGCTGCTATTTGCTTTCAGGTGTCTTGGTCATCTTGATCATGTATTAACTTCCAGTAACACCCAGTGGTGTGGGAAGAACAGACATCAACTGAGGAGCACACGCCTTTGGAAAGCTTATTTTAACCATAATTATTGCTACTGTATACGAAATGGAACTCTCTCTTCTTATCATCAGATGCCAGACTAGGTTATTTGTTTAATCACAGCATCTATCAAGAGGACTGCATAGCAGACCTTAGTGAGCAAAAGGCTTTATGGACTGCTTCTCCCCTTCCTTCCCTGAATATGTTATATGCCTTTTCAGACGTTCCAGATAGCTTAGCTGCCAATGACAAAGATTGCCTGAGGCATCAGAGATGGGCATAAACTAGGAGTATCTCATATTTGCAAGGCTTTTCTTCAGTGTCTAGGTTCTAAACAGCAACACTTCTAAGCAATGAGACTAAGTCTTCCCATGTGACAGCATTTGGGTTTTTTTTTATTTGTAAACAGATTAGAACAATTGCAGGAACAGCTATTTCTCATATACATGCAGATGCTAGCATGAGGACAACTCTTATGAGCCAACTTCTTTGTTAGTGAAGTGTAAATCATCTCTTTATTTGGGTAGTAGGATTGCTTTTTGTCCATATCTAAACTCATAGCAATTTTACGTGTCTGCCGGTATCAGTTAGGTAGTTGCAACTTTCTTATGCTCTTAATTTCTTTTTTTACTTTTGAACCAGGACAACTACAGTACATAAGCATAGACTAGGTTCTACCAATATTTATTACTGATAATGAGGTAAAATCTGTCCCAAACTTGCCAGATTGTGAAGCAGCCTGTGAATGTGATGAAGCATTAAATGAAGCTACAACTACAGCTCTGTTGATCACTTTTATCATGAACAAAACCTCTTCTTTGGATCTCCTAACAATAGTCAACAAATACCTTTGGTTAAGAGCCACCAAGGGAAACAAGCCTCTTTGTTGTAATATACCCAGAACAATGTCTTTCTCTGTAAGATCTTCTTGGGACACCGCTGAAACTACAATTTTAATACCCACTTATTACTCTAGGCATGTTTACTTATACTGATCCAGCGCAGATAAAGAGAAGACACGCAATGGCACAGAGCAGAGCAAAAAAACACTTCACTAGAAAGAGTATCACTTATAACTGCTATCTGGTTTCATGTTCAAAGCCTGTGATTGCTTCATGCAGTTGATCACAATCTGATTAACTATCATAATTAGAGAAGCTGAAAAATGATTCATCTGGAAAATATGCAAAAGAGCATCACTATTTGAGTCCTTACTAGGAATGATCCTGTTTTTAAGTTTGACTCAAATATTAAGCCCAGAAAAAACAATTCAGTTATCCAGTTTAACAGAATACAGACCACACAAACTTATTCCAGAATTTCTTTTATAAATACACAACTGAATATGAAGACAGGAAGGCACAGAAAGCTCCCAGCTTCAGTTATGCACCAAGCTGGTGATAAAGAGGGGAGTTGAACCTTCCTCTTCTTTGAAGAGAGATAATGCTTGTGCTGTGCAGTATCTTTATTTGTGTCCATTTGTGGGGACAAGTAAATAGCTTGTCACATCCATAACAGTCTACCTACAACATTCTCTCCACTATCTTCAGTGTGGGTAAAACAAAAGCACTGAAAAGGAATCTGATGCATCAAATCTGTCCTGATATTTTCTGTTACTAAGACCACAGTTTGATATATCCCATAAAAAAATGGTTTACTTTGGGCTTGAGTCCAATAGCAATAGTAAGAAGTTTGAGTCATTTGACATTCCAAACCAAGTGCCAAATAAGAAATGGAAAGAATAAACAAAAGCATTTCTCAAGATGGCAAGTATATTCTTCCTCCTACTTCAGCTATATACAAAGCACTAGGGTGGAACTATGGTTTCCAAATAACTTGACTATCGAAAACAGAGATCTTGTCTCTATGAGTAGTGACTGAGCATTTATTCTTGATGAAAAAGACACCATTTTTAAGCAGTGATGATCAACACTAGGTACTTACTGGGAATTAATGGCACAGAGCATTTTTTGGTTAATGCAGTTTCAGCTGGTATATTGAGAGCTTTTACAGAGGAATAGTATTGAGAGCTTTTACAGAGGATTAGCAAGTCACAAAAAGACTTGCTCCCTTGCTTGGACAACGTTTCAAAGTTGCTCTCCCCTTTGGATGGTCTGTGCTACCATCTCACAGCTGAGACGGGTGACTTGTCTGTCCTCACCCGCTGCACAAATGACTGCACTTCTACACATGCTTAGTTCTGGCCAGATTCATTGGTTACATGACTTCATCTGAACAACAGTTCCAGCCTTACTGAATTTCCCCTTCCACATAGTTGTCTGTATCTGCATTTTTTTGTGTTCTTCCTGTTCATAAGTAGTACCTGCCATAACAGCTGCTTTTAATAAAAAAATAGTTAACGTTCTAAGTCTAGAATTCTGATTGTTTGAAAAAGAGTACTTCTCATATTCTGAGCCCATGACTGATAAACTGGATCAAGCACTTTCAAGAACATACTTCAATTTGTGTGAGGAAATTGCACAAGGAATTTTAAAACCCTTATATTTAGTATGTATTGAGAGATAGTAACTTAATAATTACCACAGTTGTTCATTGTTCTAGTATTCCCTTTTTGCTCTTGCACAGCTGTAAGAGCAGTTTGAAAGAAGAGGAATCTGGTGAACCTGGAGTTGAATTAAACTTACAGTTTGGAAAAACAAAAGATGACTATATGAAAAGGAGAATATTCCTTGGAGGAACAGTTTTAGCATAAAAACAGAACAGTTGTTTTAAGTCTCACATTATAAATGCTAACAGCAAACCTTGCAGCCGCTCACTTTAAACAGTCCAGAAAGATTCTTTCATTTCCTGAGGTATAGTCAGAAGTTAGGGAGGTATACTTCCAAAACTTCATGGCTGTACACAATGGAGTTTTATAATATTACTTAGCATTCTGCTATACCAAATGAAAAGTCAACTGACAAAAACACTCCCTAGTCAGAAAATAGTTCAGAACAGAACAACCAAGTGACAACAGAGAACATGAAACAAAACACTGTCTTTAATTGCACAGGAAGGCATTTGTAATTCCACAGGCTGTTCTCATCTTTAACTTGGAAGGTTGTGAGCAAAGTACAGGTTATTAAAAATAACTTTATACTGTTAGGTTTTTATATTGAATTAGAAATCCTGAAAAAGAACACTTAAATTTCCATTTGCCCAGTATTGTGCTCATGCCCATTGAAATGCTACAAACAGGTAGGATTTCCAAACACGAGAAATCAAATTATTCTCATGAGTTACAAAATTATGGTGACTTCTAGCTCTCATATTCAAAGGAATTTAGATGAAGGTCAGTATTAGGATCATCTCAGCAATAATGCTATTTTAGAAGAGGATCATTAATTGGTGTCAGGTATGTTTTCTAGCATTAGGTTAGCTGGTATGCTGAGAGCGCTGGAGTGTTTCCATGCTCTGAAAAAGCACAGATTTCATAGATTCAGTAAGTGCTATTCAGTAAAAGTTAGACACTTCTGAAGTGCTACAGAGGAATGCAAATTTTCAGTTTCATGTTCTATTTCAGAAATCAGAAGTATTTAATTTTCATCTCACTTTCAGTGTCCTACATATCCCCTCATCACCCAAAACTCTGTAATTTTCTCAGCTACATTTCTCTTAGAAAAACAGAGAACAGAATCAGCCAGGTTTTTTAAGCCATGCCTAGAGATACATGAAAAATCTTCCAGAACATAAGTACTTCATACAACCAAATATCAGCTGGAGGCAACAAACTGGAACAAACTCTTCTCACTAGATACTATGCCAAACCACAGAAGACACCAGAATGTCTTTGTATCACCAAAAAAATGTCTCCTGTGTAAATACGCAGTTCCAGCTAAACCTCATTTAAAGGCAGTTGCAGCCTGGCTGACTTTAAGCATTGGGTTGCTTGTATTTTCAGTACTTACTGAGCAGAAGCAAACCTTTATTTCTCAGTTACAAAAGAATATGTCTTCACATGTGAAAAAAAGCTCACTGATGTGCAGAGTAACTAGGTGCTCAGGGAATGAATGCCCACAGTGGCACATTCCCACCTCCCTGCTCCCTCTTGTCACTGGAGCCTTGGACTCGCCAGCCCACATGTGTCCGTGACGCATAGGATGCATCCCTGCATGTGCCAAGAGCCTCACCCCTTCCACACCAGTGTGTTTTGGAGGGATTATTTTATACCCACTGGAGCATGGCTTAGTTCAGACTCCTACCTCTGTCCCTTTCAAATCCATAGGCACAAATGGGCCATCGCACACACATATGTATTTTAAAGTGATGAAATGGAGGAATGGCTTTTTCTTTCACTGCAATTTATTGTCAAGACCCTGAAATGTTAGTTTTCCTCACGTTTTAAGAATGGAAATGTATGTGAGAGCAAGGAGTGTGAAAACTGTGGCTCTGACCGAAACCGAGCTGCAATGATTTAGATTGTAGGTGTTTGCTATGTAGCATGACCTTTACCTTCATGTTTTCTTGAAAGGTATTTATAGCACACTTCTGCCACAGCACACATCTGAGATCTGTACGCACTGCAGTGAGTCTGTTAGTACTATTAAGTATCTATGAGTAACTGAAATACTGTATTTCATTTTTACTTTCCAGAATCACTTAAGTGATCTCCCCTTTTTTGACTTTAATGTTTTCAGATTTATTTCTTTGACTCACTTTGCTAAAGGCTGAAGTAAAATTCATTATGATCTACAGCGTCTAATTTATGTTCCAGCTAGACAGTAGCCTTGGTCAGAACAAGATATCAGAGGTAGCTGTTAACACTTACTAGAAGTTCACGCTCATCAAGAGATGTGCATGGGTGTACATGCACTAGTTTTCAGAACAACTATTACATCTCTAGGCTTCCTAAGGTGGAAAAAGACGTTTAGGGAAGACATTGCATACATCTCCTACACAGTTTTCTCTCCACTGTATCAAGTCACACACCAGAAGAACTGCAGGCAATGTGAAGTTAATAATTATTGTAGTATGAGTACCCAAGGACCCCGGTCTAGATCAGGGCCCTGGTCCTCTTTGCAGAGCTGTGCCATCAAATGGAAAGGAAAACGCAATTTGTTCAATTGCAGTTCACGTTCCCACCAGACTAGAGAGAGGCAGCAACAGGAGGCCATCAGTGCTAATTTACACAGCAGGCTTTCATGGCTTACCATCCCACGGGCGATTATCAGCAGTTACTGACTATCCACTGCTTCAATAAATGTGTTACAGTACATTACACGTTACATATGCTTACTGAACCTTAGCAAGCATATTCTCAAACAACCACTATTGGGTTAGCTCACAATAAATATCTTGACATTCTAGTTATAAAGTTATGCCTAAGGCCATTGCACCACTGACTTTGCCTGAAAGTACAAAGCAGATTGCACTGACAAGTCTCCATCAGTAGCATTGGACCTGTTTTTGTGTAACGTGTGTGTCTATCTAGACAGAAGTAGAGCACAAAGCCGTTCAGCTATGCACATGTAACGTGCTGAGCTGAAAACACTGTTTCAGCATTACTACGAGGTCTGATTTTAGTCTCAATAGAAGACATTTTTGGGAAAGATTAAAAGCGAACAGCATCTGACTGAAGATCAAGAACCATCCTTTGTCATCCTTTATCCTTTCTACACAAACAGGTTCCTGCTCTTCTACCTATTAGAAAGCTAACTAAAAAAGCTAAGTAAAGATTAGGTGCTTCTGAAATATTAGCATTGCTAAACATTTGACCTGATAATGGAAATTAAATATATACCAATTCAAGTATTATAAACATGGTGCCAAACAAGTTTGACCCATCCTGTGCTGATGTTAATAGGCTTGACACAGGTTTTGCATTATTTAAAGCATGATATAAGACTGCCTGTAAGAACTTTATCTGCTATTGCTACAAATGAAATCCAAGATGACTGAAAGGGAAAGTGATTACAGAACGCGTTTCTTTTTTCAGCTTGTTTACTCAGTGCACTTGACAACAGTTTCTGTACAGTCAGATTCTTCATGCTGAAGAAGATGAGCTTGTACAGATATGTAATCATTATGATAAAGCTTCAGCCAGCACAGCTTGGGCTCTGTATATAACTCCTGCTCTTTTTTTAACTGCCTCCTACTCCACTTAAGGACATGATATCAGGTAGCCTGTATTCACACTAAATTGCTCATGCTCTAGTCCTGAAGACTGGGGGAATTAATGCAAATTACTACATATGTGAAGTTAAAACGTGATAGCTGTTACTCACTAGGTCTCCATCAAGCAATCTCACTCCACAGTAAAGCTGTGGCTGAACAGGGCTCCTCGAGCAAAAAGCTTGCCTGTAATGGCTTTGGACAAGTGTGTGCAACCAACTGGCTGTCAATAACAGGAAAATGGAACTAAAAAAAACCCCAAACAAAACCAAACGAACCTCAAGAAAAAAGCACAACTTCACCTCACCACCCAAATGCTTCCGGAAGAACTTACCACAGAAACTGTCTCACATGGCTCCGGCCAGAACACATTCCTCTAGCTTCAGAAGTTTTCCTGGTGTGACCAGCCAGGCAGGTGGCTTTCAACAGCTTCCCTGGGTGGCCAGAAAGCCCTCCGTGCTCTTCCACTGGCTTTATTTCCAGCTCCACTCCTCTGCATGCAGGTCCCACAAAGCAACTTGCTCTGAATTCAGACCTGGGGCTCTATTGCTCCGCTGCCGCCTGCCACCTTGCTAGCCCCCAGGTTTAAAAAGTAGCTTTCTGGTAAGGAAGCACTGTTAGTCTACCTATCCAGCCTAAATTAAGTTCACAAATAAGTCAGGTGAAAACTTGGTCCCATTTCATACTAATTTCCCTTGAAATCTGTATTATGCCACTTTCATTCTTGGCAATATACCAGGAAAGATGTCCAGTGCCTGCGGGAGTAAAGGCGGCCAAGTAACAGTTGTTTCAAATCACAAGCTTTTTCTCAGTAACACTGCAACCCATGCTTGCTCATCTGATAGAGATCTCTTTAACTGTCAGTTCTGACAGTTAAATTATTGATAGGTCTGAGTAGATCTACCTGAAATAAAGTGTTTGAATTCTTACCATCTTAATCAAAATGTTAAGACTTAGAACCATACGGAGGAAAAAATACAGAGTTTAAATCCTTATCTTTAAAACCAAGGGGCAAGCAGAACAAGTCCTTGAGTTTTTTACTAAAATCTAATAGATAGTAGAAGTATTTCTAGAATGTGACTTCAAGGATAATAAGGTCCATGAGCATCTGCAGTTTTGAATCTCAGCCTTCAGTCTGTTTTTTAAGGAAAATGAAATGAAATTAGTTATATGTGATTTCTCTAATGTAACTATATTTTTATCAAAATGTGCTCAAATGGTCAAAATGGTTAAAACACTTCCTTACATCAGTTTCAGGAAAGGTACCTTGCCACTCTGCCACCGTTGCATTCATACTCCTTTTCCACCTATTTATGCCCATACTTGCCGTGTTAAACGTTACATTCTCCCAAGAGAGAAAAAGCACAGTTGACTTTCCTGTGTCACTAATCCCAGGTTTTGCCTAGTTAATGTCTTCAAAATGTCAGAATTTGTGTTGTTCCTAAGTAATTAATGGCTAATGACTCCTACTGGAATACCTAACAGCAGGCGACCCTAGCTGCTCTTCTCAAACGTAAATCCTGACTGCAGGAGGAAGAACAAAAATCACAAGAGTCACTACTTTTAAAGCAAGAAACTTCTCCGGATAAAATATTTTAACCCACATGACCTTAGAAATGAAGCATGGAAAATTAATATGATTATGATGGAACACTGACTCAGTCGCCTCATAATCACCAAGACATTTCTCAAAGCAGATTTAACAAAAACATAGTTGTTAAAAAAAAACCAAACTAGAAATCTTCATTATCCCACTAGAAAAAATGTTTAGCTTTTGAAACTGCTCATTGCTGTTGTTAAACTTGGTGGAAGAGAGTGGGAGAAAGCTAGCACAATCCCTGTGGTGCTTCCCCTTGAAAAGTTTCAGAGGTAGTAGTGCTTGTGATTATGTATTTTACTAAAATTAGCAACACTGAGAGGAGACATAGGACAACTCATTAGTGCAATCAGGTAGCTAGGAGTTATTACAGACACACCTCTGCTGGGAAGTAAAAAAAATTCTTCTGTTAATTTTCAAAGCACAATCAATACACCTGCCAGCTCTGACTTGACCCACAAAGATACTTAAATTCAGAGCATCTACTTATACATTAGCCATGGCTCTGGGAGATAACATGGTCATCCCACGATAACCTAAACAATGGCAGACCTGCCACATTGCCAATAGTTCAACTGCCCATGCATTTTGATATTGTAATTCAATAAGATTTCAAAAAAAGACTCTATGGCCAAACTTCCAGCTTTGGCATCATTAAGAAATGTTTGAATCACCCCTAGATACTGAAATTATCTATATATGAGCAAGAGCTTAAGATTTGGCACTGGGATTTTCTAAGATACTCAGGTTTTAAAACTGTGCTCTTCAGCTGAAGTCCAGCATGACATTACACTTACTTACATCAGCTAGGAATCTCACCAGCTCCGGTCAATACCTACACTTTTAGCTAGAATTGTTATGCCATAATGATTTGGCCTTCCTTATAACTCGAGATCGGCGTTTGCTGTACTTGAAAAGGTAAGGACTCTGATGAGCCAGTGCTGGTTTTGCAGTGAGAGTGCTGCTATCACTCACTGTTAACGCTTTCAATCAGAACTTTCTCAAGACAAAATGAAGGTTTGCTTTTTATTCCTTTATACAGGGAATTCAGTACAAACACATGGGAAAGGATGACAAATGGCACTGGGTAGCCAAAACCAACATTCAAAGAGCAGGATCAGACAGATCACTGGCTCTTAGTGCCCACATAAACACAGTAAGAATACAAAGAGAGTCAGCAAAAACTCAAAAGGTGAAAGTAGCTGCACATACTTTACTGTGCATGTCCTTTAAACTGGTGGCTACTCTTAGATTACCTGAGAACAAGTACACTGTAGATTGCTGGAAAAGGTATTGCTCCCAATTTTGTTCTATTCATTCATATATGAAAATCTCACTCTAAGTTGATTGCTTTGCTTTCTTACATAGCCTTGGCCTTTATGGCTACTGCTTTTTTTGACCCCAATTCACGTAAACCAATTGTCTCTGTGGATAGGTAAGAAAATCAACAGTACACTTAACAAATATATACATGCAAAACACTTCAAAGTAATGTTTGATTAGATAAATCTGAGCAGAGATATGTTTCTTTCTCTTCCCCATGTTATGCTAAGGGAAAGGGCAATTTTAGCAGTTTGTGGCATTTATTGATATAGTTTAGATTTAGAGATAATATTCTTAATACTCTACTTATCAAGTTACTTTATTAACTGTCTTCGATACTAGTCAGTTACTAAGTGAATATATACTATACTACTTGAATGTATGACTGTATATCTATATTACTAGTGTCACTTTTCACTCAGTAGAAATCTTCCTACAGTTTTGGGCTGTCTGACTCAGGCTTTCCTTGCAGTTCTTAGAATTTTTTTCATTTCCCCCAAAATTAAAGGCCTAGTATTAGATACAGACAATGATAACTGCAATGACAATGTTAGTAAGTCTCCGACTACCTGACCCTCCCTCTAAAATAGCATTTTGCTATGTTTTTGAAAAACTGCCTGTTTATTACTAAAAAAGTGAGCTATTATTTCACTGCAGTAGACATTGGCTAAAGGGTTGGATGCAGGAATGTGGCACCTCTGGGTGAGAAGGTATTTAGTAACCTAAAGGGATTTCTTCAGTTTTGCAGAATGACCCATTTTTTTCTACCAAAGTAGAGCATACAGATTTAGTATTAGTGAGGACCGAGCAACATAGATCACCTTAAGCAAAGTATTTGAACTTGATACAATATGTGCATATTTTGAAAGAAAAAAAATGTTTGCTTAAATATTCAAAGTGATTCATACATAACTGTTGGGATTTAAGCCTTCAAGCAGACATTGCCTGAAATAAGGTGCTGAACTGATATGCATTTCCAGCACTAATTTCCATTTTGTACTTGGCTCTTACAACATTTTACCTATATTTAGGTCCAGCTTTTTCAGTCTGCTTCAGGTTTGTTTCCATTTTCCTAGGGAACAAATTAGTGGACCTAGCACACAAGTTGTCCACATAATTAGATAATTTTCTTACATATTTTACCATGGAAAAAGGAGTGTAAATTGTAAGAGCAGAAATGGACATCACAATACCAGCTAGCCTGTCTTCTGGCCCAGAGGAAGAATTGTCATCTCTAATATTTCTCGAGTCTGTTTTTAAACCAACCCCCCAGATGGAAATGCCATAATCTCATCAGTGCCCAGCCAATATCAGTGCTAAACTACCTTTTCTTACTTTTTCTAATGACTTGCCTAAGTCTGCTCGCTATCATTTAAGTCCATTACTACTTGCCCTACCTGCAGCACATGGAGGGGAATTTAGTTCTGTTTATTGCACCCTTTGATGTAATTTAAGACCTAGATCTCCCCAGTTTTCTCATAATTAAAGTTAGTAAGTTACTGTTCCCCCCACCAACCTGTCCTTGTATTCTTCCCCAGTCTGTTTTCTGGGGAAAACGGGCCTCACCACTCTGGACCCTGACATTTGATGTACATCCCTCCTGATCTGCAAAAGTCAGTGCTGAACAGAGTAAGAGACTCCTATTTCGAGACTCTGTTTCTGATGACGCATCCATTCTGGTGTGTCTCACTCCAACAGCATGACATCTTTGAGCCATATTTAGCTTGCAAACCTCTATAATGCTTAAATCCTTTTCTGCAATTCTGCTGTCCAGGCAGTCTTGTCCCTCTGTCCCTCTGAAGTTGGCATTCATCTCATTATTAGATAATTTCTCAAGAGTCTGAGAACCTGATCTTGTCTTCCAATGCGCTTACAGCCTTTTGAATTAATAACATCTGCATGGTTAAAACGTTATTCCTTCATCCCAATCACTGATGAAAATACTGAATAGTACTAGACTCAAGCAAGGTCCTTGAAGAATCATGTTTGATACAGCCTTTTGGTTTGATATTAAAGCACTGATTTCCTACTTTAGAGCAAATTTTTCTTACAAATTCTGCATTTCCCAATAGTCTCACCTACTGCATATTTTCCCAGTTGTTATAGACAGTGAGGGAGCAAAAAAATCTGTAAAAGTCAAATTATTTGACTCCTACTGTTTCTCCCTTATTCACCCTGTCAGAGAAGAAAATTAGATTAGCTTGACATGACTCGTTACTAGTACATTCATGTTGGTTGTTACTCACCTCCTTATCATTTTCTAGATGCCTACAAATTGCTTGTTTGAGTATATTCTGGTATTTTTCCAGGATCTAAGCTGCAATGACAGCTGTATAATTCTTTGGCTGTTCTTTTTCACTGTCTTTTCCAAGATAAGCTCAAAGTTTAGAGGAAGATTTTAAAAACCAGTTTTCTAGACTCCAAGATCACCATTAGCGGTTACAATGGCTGAAGAAATTTGCCTATGTAACCAAGCTTAAATTTCATGACGTCTACCCAAAATGAGAATGTCTGGTCTAAGTAATTTTTAAGCTAATCTTTCCCTATAATAAGCTCAAGCCTTATCTTTCTGTGACTGTTAATGCAATGTCTTGCTGTCTGTGGTTAATGAAACTTGCAACCTCTCCTTTTTCCTCATGGTGTATACATTGTATTGACACATATTATGCATAAGATAGAAAATGGTCTAGTAGGTATATGGAGTAATTTCCTTAGTGATAAGTGATGTTCCTTGTTCTTTTCTTATTGATCTTCCCACGTGTGTTAGCCTCAGCACTCATTTACTTGGGCTAAACAGACTAAATCTGTAAAGGAAAGTATTCTGATCTGGCTTGGGACAACATTTATGCCTTCAATACCTACAAGATTTGGGTTTTTTTGTTTTGTTTTATTTTTTTGAGAAGCATTGTCAGCTCTGACTGTTAGAATTATTTGAGACTAAAGAGTTAAATATTTGTTAGCAGCACACTTTCCCTTTTGAGAAAGTTGTGAAGCATGGTTAAGCTAAATACAGAGTTATTACACATAGGAATACAAGTACATGCACATTCATTAATATCTTAATCAGCATTTTTTTAAAGCCAAGAATGAAGGGCTACATTTCAGTATAGGGTCCCTGTTAACTGTCTTATACATTTTCTGTATATAACCCTGCCTAATGCCTTATTCAGTCTTTTCTTGTCTTGCAAAATTTGGGAATGTATTAACTTGATGGTATGGTTAGCTGAAGATATAAATAAGTCAGCCATTAGTTTGTCAATATTTATTTCAAAGGGAAGATTTCTGGTCTCCTTATATTAAAGAATGCAATCAATGGAAGCATGAGGCATCGCAAGAGGAAAAAGCTTTAAGCTAGTGAGATGGAAGCGTTAACAAATGCTTTCGCTGGCCTGGTTCTCCTAACACTGTTCTCCAAAAGCAGTTTATGTCCCTAACTCTTGAAAGTCAGCAGGAGCACCTCCTGGTTTTTTGGCCTTCATGATTTTCCCCCAATGGCTGACTCACAAGGTGGAGCAGGGGAGGGCATGACAGCAATTGCACCTAGTGCAGCCATTCGTGCTCACTGAACAGCGCAGGAGACACGACACCAAGCACAGGTTAAGTCCCACCACACCAGCGCTGGCCACCGCTCCGCTGGACTCAGTCCGGAGCACAGTGTCTGGCTCCAGACCAAGTCAGCCAGGTCCAGCTGAACTCTTCAGCTTGGACATCGCAGACACACGCTGGAAGTGAGGACAATCACAGGGCAGGTTTCTGTGCAAGGGGGCAGTGGCTCCAAAATGGGGCTGAGGGGAGAGGCTCTTGGGATGAGTAAGGGAAAGGAACAAGGGACTAGACACCATGAGGTACAGCCAACCTCAGGCAAAGTTCAGCTACAAAACGGTTGATCTGATGGATGTTAGCCCTGGTCCTGAGGGCAGAACCTGTTACATTTCATCCCCCTTCATGAGAGCTAACAGATAGATTCTCAGTCTTAAAGAACTCAGCATTGTGACAATTAAGGTGTGATTAAGTAGATGACAGAGCAGATCTGAAGAAAATGATCAATTCTGTATTTCACCTTTCTCTGAGGCAGATAAACTTCTGCGGTAAGAAAGTAATAAGTATGCAGGTAATTATGTTCCAAATGTCCTTTCAGGCAGAATCTACTATTGTCTTCCTAGTGGTCACATTCACCATACTCATATTTATCAGTGATGTCAACAACTGATTTACCTGGATTTTGCTTGCAGAAGACAGACGTAAGGATTTAGCTGAGAGAGATGCTGCAGCAGAAGACTCTATCACAGACATACCAAAGAAGCTTTACAGATAACAAACATCAGCTTTCAGTGACCCTTCCAAATCTGCTATTTCTATAGCAAGTCTTTTGAAATACCAAATCCAAATTACAGAACACTCTGCAGTCTTTCTAAGCCTGCAGAAAAGAAATCAACTTCCCTTTAATACTTGTCAGAGAATCATAGAATCATAGAATTGCCTAGGTTGGAAAAGACCTGTAAGAACATCTAGTCCAATCATTTAACCTAGCACTGACAAGTCCCCCACTAAGCCATGTCCCTAAGCACTACATCTACACAAATTTTAAAAACACCCAGGGATGGGGCCTCCACCACTGCCCTGGGCAATCCGTTCCAACGCCTAATGACCCTTTTCGTAAAGAAATTCTTCCTAATAGCCAATCTAAATCTCCCCTGGAGCAACTTGAGGCATTTCCTCTTGTCCTATCGCTTGTTACTTGGGAGAAGAGACCAACCCCCACCTCTCTACAGCCTCCTTTCAGGTAGTTGATCAGGTCTCCCCTCAGCCTCCTTTTCTCCAGGCTAAACAACCCCAGCTCCCTCAGCCGCTCCTCACAGGACTTGT
>JAVKLA010000053.1:7895871-7931169 GCA_034782735.1 Sagittarius serpentarius | reverse complement strand
GGATGTTCCCAGGGATGGGGCTTCTACCACCTCTCTGGGCAACCTGGGCCAGTGTTTCACTACCCTCATTGTAAAAAAATTTTTCCTTATATCTAGTCTAAATCTGCCCTCTTTTAGTTTAAAGCCATGTCCCCTAGTCCTGTCGCTACAGGCCTTGCTAAAAAGCTTTTCCCCATCATTCTTATAGGCCTCCTTCACACTACCCGTGAAAAGTAAGTGCTCTAATTTATTCTAAGTATGTCTGGACATTAATACAAGTGAAATCTCTGGGAAGTTCAGATGCTTAACATCTGAAAATCTTGCTTTGTTTTACAGAGCTGGGGTTCAGGATTCGTAAGGCAGGATGGATCTGTCCTTGAGCTGCTAGGGTTATAAGTGTGGCCATAACAACAATCCTTGCTTTTTCCCTTAAGTATTCTTAATAGTATTCAAGGGCAATCTAGGTCTCATACAAGAGCAATGAAGATGTGTGTGCTAATTCTTGGTTGCTTGTTTTGCTAAAGATGAGGAAGACTCACTTATTGCCCACGGAGTATTTTACTGTAGCAATAGATTATCCATTTTGAAGGAATAAATGTTTAAATTGATGAAGACCGAGCCTTGCCAACCATGACTATAATACATCCTGCCCACAGTAAATCCTGTTCTGGCACATGTGGACAGAAACTTGTTCAGAGGCATTTTCCCAAACTGGTAGGTTGGAAAAGAGATGTTCAGCATATAACGAAGAGTGAAACCTGTACAAAACCCCACTGGCCAGTCTTGTCCTTGCTCTGTTTTACCCCATCAGTGGGGAGACAGTCTACAAGCTCAGGATGTCCTCACAATTCTGTGGCATGGCCCCTTGGGACACCTTTATACAAACCCCATGGCACATCTGCACAGAAAATCAGGTCCGGTGGCATCTGATGCAGAGACTCTGAGCCCAGGCTGTAGACTGGCACACTTCATTTCCCTCCCTCGTGGCAGTAATTTCAAGTAGAACTGTCTTGCAAGTTGTATTTTTTTAGCAACTTATGTTTTGCATCCATGCCCATTTTATAATTTTACTTCTACATGTAGCTCATAGACTGACAGCAAGGATTGCAGACACAGGTAAACCTCTCCCTGCTCTTTCTCTTATGACTGCTTTAACCAGTGCACATGACTATTTAAAACAAATATCTGCGTGAGAAAAGGTGAAAGTGAATCATAAAGAGAATAGTGTAAAGGATATTTGACTTGCAAATCAGTAACCAGGCTTTGTGAAACACTTAATGTGTGCTTGGTACATTGAGCCTTGAGCTGTTTGTCAATCCTGTTGTTTCCACCTATCATTGCCCTGATATTATTTGCACATAACCTCTCTTTCTAGTGGTACTTGGTAAGCTAAAAAACATAGTTTGCCCTTGAAAATTAGGGGTCATTAGCATGAGCCCTTGCTTTGGATAGGTTACAAATGCATAACCGTTTGCAAAAAGCGTTTCTTTAATGCAGTGTTCCTACATTTTATTGATTCACGTGAGGAATAGAAACTTTAAGTAGAATGTCATTTTGGCTGCAGTGAAATTTAACAGCTTGAGGCACTACCATCTGTTTAAGCGAAAATAAGTATCAAGCTGATGTTAGGGTTTAATGCTATAATAATACTTTAAATTGTACAGCAATACTGACTGCAGATTCATTCTTTGAGTAGATTGATCTCTTTTGGAGGTGCTATATGACAGCAAGAATGGACAGAATTATGTGGTATCTTGAGCAGGAAAGACAGGAAATTTGGTACATTAGAAGCAAGGAAACCAGAGGATGCTTGACAACACAGCAGAAGAGTCAAGGGGAATATGAGCACATTGGCTTTGTCTGCTAAGGCAAGATAGCAAGCAAGGAGAGTAGCCGGTGGGCTGTGAAATCAAACTGCCAGGAGCTGTTCATAGAACTGTACCATGGCTGCGGTTCTGAAACTGCTGCTGCCTTCCCAAGACCATCCTCATTCTTCTTGTGTTTTTCACTAGATCTCTATGATGTGTTTTCTGGGACGACGAGCCTTCTGTGACAAGCCATCTTTCCATTTTGCTTGTGCAGTACCCAGAACCATGTTCATAACCACTAATGTTTCTACAAATGATAAATTTAATAATGATGGTAGTGATAGCTTTTATTTTTTCACTGGTGTCCTCTCTTTCACCATGACAGCCAAAAAACGTTTAAATAAAAGTCTGAATGTCTTCGTTTTGCTCCCTGAGCTTTTGCAATATAAATCTTTCCTGCTCCCGTTTCAATAAAGGACATCATTCTCCTTCAGTGGTAGATGATCTAAGCAATGAAAATCCTATCAACAAGGGTCTACTTAGACAAAAGTCAAATCTGGGAAGTTTAGAAAGTTATCTGCCGTAGTTAGTTATTGGCTGAGTTAACTGCTGCTCATATTTTGCCTACAGCTGTCATCGAAAAGATATTTCTGGTATGGGGAGGGAAGAGTGGATACCCTCCTGCCTGTGTCAGGGAGCAGGACTTGCAGTCCCCAGGTCTCCCTCCCAGAAGCCCTTCAGGACGGGAGCAGTGATCCTGCCCACCTGCAGGGTTTCATGACCAGCTGGTTAGACTAGGTGCTAAATCACCTCTGCACATCCTCTTTACACTTCAATATTAGAAGTGCTAAGAAGCATATAGGAATTCAGGGTAGCTAAGAAGGTTATGTCCCAAAATGTCATTTATTCTCCATGATTCTGCAGATTCTTCTGCGAGAAAGTGAAATAGATTGAGGATGGCCCGAATGTTTTCCCTTCCTCTAGACTTTTTTCCTGCTGTCTTCCCTTAATTATTTTGTTAGCAAGCAGCATACGGGGATGGGTCCCCAGTGTACTACACCATGTTCAAAGGTGCAAGGGAAAATATAAGTCAACCAGGGTATTGCTGTTAGTATCTATGCTACACCCGGGCACTAAACCAGTTAAATGGTGGACCGTCCTACTTCACTTGTTGAGAGTTAATGATGCTTGAAAACAATGTTATCCTCCCATCATTTGTTATCATCGAGGACTGGACATCCCAGTTTATATTAATGAAAATGAATATATATTGATTTTATATTTCTGTTCATGAAAAATGATTAACCTATAATGGGAGTTCTCGCTGCTTCTTTAAATGAAGAATTAATGAAAAAACTTCCAACGGTTCTAGTCTGAATCTACCCAGAAATAAAAGCATCACAGAAAAAGACTATTAATAAAAGAAACAGTAGTAAAAAAGAAAAACACCTTGCAATACCGAGGGCTTTTACTAGCACTTTTCTTCTGTTTTGAGTGTAGGTGCTGAAATTATGTGCTGTGTTGAAAACGTAGCTTAACTGCCTGAATGCAGTCTGCTAATATGAGCAGATTTCTCCACGCCCCAGGCTGAAATAGCAAGGTAAGTGTTTTGCAATTATTTTATTTTCCATTAGGGGAAACTCTAACCAATAAATGTTATTAAAATTTTAGAAATTGTTCTTTAAAAGCTAACGGTTCAGTAGAAATCTGAAGGTGGAAGTGCTGACGACCTAAGAGGTGCTTGGGAATTGAGCTTAGTTATTGCATGGTTACAGGGATGAACTAGTCTGGGTTGTGAAAGCTGATGGCCGCTTGGCTGCCATGACTGAGGCTGCGAAGCTTTCAACCCCGTAGGAACCAAGCAAGATAAATAGTAGAACCACAACCTTGGCTTTCAGGAGAGAAGACGATGGCTTGTTCAGGGATCTGTTTGGCAGGATCTCAGGAGACTGCCCTGAAGAGCAAAGTGACCCGGGGGAGTTGGCTGACCTTCGAGAACATCCTCGTCAGAGCACAAGAACATTCCATTCTGACTTGCAGGTAGTAGAGCAAGTGTGACAGGCAGCCAGCGTGCATGAACAGGGCTCTCCTGCCTGAGTTCAGACAGTAAGCAAGCACACAGGTAGTGGAGGGTACTCACCACCCAGGAGCAATACAGAGACATTACTTGACTGAGCGTGGAAGGATTTAGTAAAACCAAAGCTCAGCAGGAGTTAAAGCTCATACAGAATCTGAAGGGCAACGTGAGGGGCTTCTCTAAGTATACTGACAGTGCAACAAAAATGTGGTCCTGCTGCTCAGGGGGGTAGGTGACTTAGTGACACAGGACATGGAAAAGGCTGAGGTACTCGGTGTCTTTTTTGCCTCTTTCTTTTTTTTTTTTTTTTCACTGGCAAGGTCTGCCCTCAGGCACTGAAGCACTGAGGAGGAAGACAGAACAGGGGAGCACTTCAGCTAAGTGGACATAGTTAAGCCCACGGAGCCAAGCAGGGTGTTTCTGAGGGAGCTGGAGAAGCAGGCTGATGGGAACCTTTAAGTTCAACAAAGGCAAAGTCCTGCATCTAGGGCCAAATAACCCCATGCAACAGTACGGGCTGAGCCCCAACAGGACAGAAAGCAGCTTTGCAGGGAAGGACCTAGGGGTACCAGAGGACGAGAAGCGGAACAATACTCAGCCGTGGGCTCTTACAGCAAAGAATGCCAACAGCATTCTGGGCTGTATTAGCAAGAGTGTATTCAGCAGGTTGATGAAAGTGATTGTTCCCTCTCTTTGGCACGTGTGACACTCCATCTGGGTGCGAGACTGCATCTGGAGCACCACATTCCGTTTTGGGCTCCCGCGTGCAAGAAAGATATGGACATGCTGGAGCAAGTCCAGCTCCTGACTTGCAGCCAAGGCTGCCATCAGCATTCACAACCCAAACTAGTTCCTCCCCATTAGTCACACTCAAGTAACTCAGTTCAACACAAAATTAACTGATTGAAATGTAGCAGTCCATGATACACAGACCAGGTAAGATGAGCTAATATTTTGTGAATATGAAAGAAAAAGAAGATAGGATGGAGAACAGCGTACATTCTTTCTTACCCAGAATGAGAGAACTGGAATAGAAAATCATTTATCATCAACCTGCCCCTTTAGTGCCCCAATGCAACAACTTAATGCCTGAATGAAGTACTTTCAAAAAAAAAATATAGATACTGATCATCTTCCACGTTATTACTTGGAAACCCCTGCGTTCCTGACATGTTTGTTTGCATTGGTGTGGTGGCAAGCAAAAGTGAGTGTCAGTGATCCGGAGGAGAGAGGTGTTGTGCCAGAAGCTCCAACTTCAGTGGGATACAGTTCCCTGTCTACTTGTCATATTAACAATGATGAAAGGATGGCTTGTGCTTAGGGACACCACCAAGTTCATTTACATGCATTAAAGCTTTAAATAAAGATTTGTATCCTAGGATGTGATGAAAACATTGAGGACATTATACTAAAATATACTTTATTAAATACAAAATATTTTCCCTCTGTCATCAGTAAACATATTAACAGGATTTATACACATACATGTACATTTTTATACATTAATGTACATATGTTTGTATTTCTCAGCTGTTTTTTCTGTTTGCATCATGCTGTAACATGTCCAAGTGTTTACAATGTAAAATTAGACAAAGCTTCCAAAATTTTTATAAGGTTAAACACACAGTTGTATCAACTGTTTTTCCATGTCTACAGATCTTCAGCATCTTCTTCTAATTGAAACGTTCCGAATTTATGTGAGTGCCGTTTGTATCGCCTCTCTGAAAGATGTCACCAACATCTTGCCACTTCTATCTTCCATCAGAAATTCGCCATCCAATCATCTAAAGGCTTAAAGCCAGTAAGGATGCAGTAGTCAGTTTAGGCACAGCCACATGACAAACCCTTTTTTAGCTCTGCCACTACCTCTACCATACTTTTCATTTGCATCCCGCAACTACAGGCCTGTCAGCATAGGGACCTGCCTTATTTGCTCTAGCTGGACACTGCAGAAATAAAGGTCCAGGCGATTTGTTCCTCCACAGGCTGCATGCTTTGCCTCAGACTCTCCTGACCTGATCATGACAGCCGTACAGCAAACTCTGCTGTCTGTTACACACTTTGTCTGCCCATGATATTACAGCTGTAGTTTCTTAACACACTAAACCTGAATTCAAGGCTCCGAGTGCTAGAAGCCTAGGGGACTAACGATGCACCTCACCGCTCCAGTCTAAATGCCTGAATTCATTCAATCTTTTTTTCCATAAAATTTGGGTGGGCCAATTTTGAGTTGGCAGTTCTGTTGCGTTCTGTCCGTGCTGTCATTCTGCTACCTCTCCTGCTGGTATCTGTAATTTTACCTTACCTCTTAGGTTGCCCACTGAAGCTGCTCTGGCTGGGCATCTTCTCAACTTCTTGAAAGTTTCGGCCAGCAGTGGATTCTTTCTCTTTGGAAGCCAATACTGCTGTCGCGATACCACTACTGCTGGAAAAAATGCCTGACCTGTCAGGAGGTAACAGCCACAGCCAGTCCCAGAGTTTATGAAAGCCCCACATTCACTCATCTGCAATACCTGTGCTACAGCCTGGCTTAAGCCAGATAAAAATCCGTATTTGCTGGATCTCTGCAAAACACCTCATGTGCAGGATTCCCTAACTGGGAACTTCTGTGGTAATGCAATGCACTGCAACACTGCAGTGCAGGAGGCTCAGCGTGGGTACTACTACCAAGGGAGCCTACAAGAAGAAACGTAAATGGCCTAGGAACACAGCCAGACTCCAGGGGCTCTGCAAGAGCAGACTGCAGGGCTCCGGGTGCTTCTGAAAGCTCCAGCCTCTCTCCTGCCCTCGCCCCTTCTCAACCAATGTCTTCCTCCTCCCAAATGAAAAAAGATGAGCTTAGCATGATCCCGTACGAATGGTGCCCTACCCAGAAGTTCAGCATTTGAGTGATGACTCTTGGCACAAACCTGAATCTCACAGAAGGGGCAAAAAGGTCAGTCACTATTGTCACTAAGGTCCGCTGGAAGACATCAAGTGTGCATTCCCTGCAGACTGTATATAATCAAAGGATGGGTGTCCTAGAAGTCCCTAGCTCCTCTACAGACTCTTCAGTGGAACAATTACTGTTCCAGCCACATTTCTGGGTAAGCAGCCCAGTGACAGAAGGCTAGAAACAAGTAAAAGAATAAATCCAGGTCCAGTACAATTGTCTTTCGAGGAAGAAACAGAGCTTAAAGAGGCAGGACCTGCAGAGACCTGCTCAAAAAATCCCAATACACAACAGGGCTACCATGAACAAGGTGCATGAAAGGCAACCGGATGAGACCTGCAATGTAAAATACCAGGCCATATAGTCAAACCTGATCCTGCAATAAAAATACTTCATAATCTAGAAGCTGTATCAAATCTGTAGCCACTCCTCACAATGGATCAAAACTGATCTGTCATATGATTTGGCTGTACACAAATCCAGCACAACTACTAGTGAAACCTCACCATTATGCTCAAGATTAGCAAATACTTCTTGACAGTGTCAACAGATCCTATGCAACAGAAATACTGTACATTTTACAAGCCTTCCTCTACTCTTGTTTATTGATAGAAATTAGGTTAATGATGGTAACTATACCACGACCTACTGTTCTAAAATAGATCTTATCTTTTTGCTTTCTAGCACCTGCTTCTGCCTGTCATAAACTGTGCAAAAGGTCTGCATTAGGAATTCACAGAATGAGAGTTCATACTGACAATAATGAACAGGGCCATATTCAATAACGAGACAGAATAGGTACCCTTCTGATCTCACTTTTACGTACATACCAGCAATAAATTTCACCTGTACAGCATTCTGGTAATAGAAACAGTTATGGCCAAACCAAACACCTCTAAATCCTCAGTGGCTCTCACTGAAACATAAAAACCCAAGCAAGAAACATCAGGAAACTAAAGAAATTAATCTGGTTGCTGGTCCTGTGTGTTTTTTCTTTTTTTTTCCTGAGAAGATGCCCCAGTGTTACATGAAATGCAGAATTCATTAGTATCTCAGTGATTTATGAATATCACAGGACTCAAGTGAAAAAGGCAACTCTACTTCTCAAATGCTCCTTCGACTTCCCAAGAAGGCTGTCAGTCTAAACAGGAGCAAGATTCTCATTTGAGAAAATACATCTATAATTTAAAGACTAGGTTTTTTTACTTCTTGGTCGGTGATGTTTTTGTGGGTTTTTCTAAGAATACACACTTGAGGAGCAAATCTTATCTGGAGCGATTATTAAAATTCAAATAAGAAAATACAAACATAAATAACAGCTTGAGTTTAGAGAGTAGGCAAACAAGGGATTTGAAGACCTCTAAAGACACACAGTCTTGCTGTTTTTTCCAAAACAGTGAGCCAAATAGCCACGGAAAAAAACAGAAGAAATTTTAGTAATTTACTACAGCAAGTAGCTCACTAGCAATGACAAAAACATGTTTGGGAAGGATTTACTTGATCATGTCAAAACAACCAGAGAAGCCTTTAAATTAAGTTCCAAAAAAATAATTTTCAGTGTCTAAGGTTGCCTCATAAGAGTACCACTGTTCTGCCCTTGCATTTTTTATGTAAGATTTTGTGTGAACTGCAAAACATGCCTCTAAACCTGCTGTTTCTTGTAGGAAGCAGGAAATCTATGGAATGTATATGAAGACCTGAAATGGAATTAACAGCTAGTCTTACTTAGTCCTGGATCATTTTACATTATATGGATTCCAGTGTAATTCTTTTGTACCATCACATGGCTGAATCTTTTTGGCCACATGAGATCCTGTTTCTGCTTAATGCAGTTTTAATTTAAAAGCTACTTTTGTATTTCATAATGTAACATATTCTAAGAATTATATTATGTTCTCGGTAGGTCATATCTTCATGTATCAAAGTGACGTCCCCCTACTATACTGCTTAGCCTTTTGTCTTCTTTCTATCACCACAAAAGAACCAACATCTCCTTGCCCACCATCCTTCCCCCTTCACAAAGCATTTCTTCCAGACTTAACTCCCCAGCAGTGTAGCCTAGTAACTTAAAAATAACTATTGTGCTACTTATTGGGTGAAAAGAATGCCGGAGTCCAGCCTTACGTATCCTGAATATACACTTCCACCAAAAAGGAACAAAGTAACACAGGATTTAGGAAAAGTAAGTTAAAAGTGGAATTACAAAAATTAGTACATTTTCTAAAGCAATGGAAAGGGACAACTGATCTATTTAAACCACAGAGATCGAATAAACCAAAAAGAAAGGATGCAACATCTATAATGGATTCAGTGAAAATGAGCTGTAATTGAAATAATGACAGCTGTTGTCACAACTTTGTGGATCATCTTTTCTCATAGAAGGCAATAGACTGCTCAATAATTCCATGAATATGTGACTTTGCCAGGTGGACTCCAGGGAGAAGGCATTACATCTCCATGGACAGCCTGCAACTTCTTTTGCTTCTTCTCAAGCTGCTCTCTCCTCTCTTTCTTTTCCTGAGAATAAAAAGATGTGTTAAAAAACCCCAAACAAATGAAAAACAACAAACAAACAAAAAAAAACCAACGCCCCCCAACTCCACCAACAGAAAAGTTACAATTATTGTTATACCTTTCTTGAGTAAAATGAAAAGTTACCATGCAATGGAGATTTGCCTTTTGGAGCTTAGCGCATCCCTTTTAGGGATTCAGTCACACACATTGCACAATGCAACACAAGAGGCTGCACATTTGATGTCATTTATGATTAAGGCGACTGTCTCAAGGATGGGCTGGTTTTGTGCACTATCTAAACAGAAAGCCCAACAGAAGGCCTAGTGGATTAGGTACTGTATTTGTCTTGTATATCATTAGTCTCGTCTTAATTACTTCTTTTCTTTAAGAGGATACCTAAATCACAGTGCTAAACATGTTGTTCTCATTACATAAGAGCATTGATGCATCTTTGTAACTTTCTGTACTTATTAAATCACACCTGCCATGTACTAGAACAAACTGGGAATTAAACAATTTAATTATAAAGAAATAGCTATCTAACTTACTTATAATATAAACACTGCAAGGTTCTGATGATATTTTCTATTGTTTCAAACAGCAATGGGCAACTAGGATGATGAAGGATAAGCCAGATATTTGCAATATTCTTTTTGTGCCTGATTAAGTAATGATTTTCAAGAGACCTGTCATTCAAAAAAAATTTGCAATTATTTATAACTATTTTTTTAATTTTTATATTGTTCGGCTTTATATAAGATAAGCATTCTTCATTGCAAAGATGACTGCCATTTCACCATTGTGAGGACCAGCATCTAAGGGTGCATCTGCACTAGTAATTGAGTACACTGCAGAGTTCTTCATAGGTGCAAATTTTCCTTGTATCATACTTGCAGGTTTCTGGTGCATGCTCGAGCACATCACTTACTGACTTAAAAGTAGTTTCACTCTTGGTGGAACCAAGGTTGACATTATGGAGCAGAGCACGACTTACAGTGCCCCACTTGACAGGTGGATAAAAGGTTCTTGAGCAGCTGCCTTTCTGGCACATGAAAATGCTTTCATTCCTAGGACCAACAACCAGCATACACATCATTGGTAGTAAAGATGCAATGGGTACATGTGGGCTTAAAATCATCATCAATTGTGCTAAATTCAACCTTGGTCCTTTCCTCTTTTGCAGCCTATCAGACAGTATTTGGAAGCACCATAAAAATTTCATATTTTCACATGTATGAACTGCATTGCAGTGGAAGTACCGCTCATTAAAGACAGCTGTAAGTAACCAGCACTCTCAGATAACCCATGATCCTATCCTTCCAAGGGACCCTGTACATCCTGCAAATTCCCAAGATCCTAGCAGTGTTTGTCTGTTATTCGTAACTGAGAAAAGAAATAGTGAAGTAACTGTGGCTAGGGGAGCAGACTGGTAAACGGGGTGGTAGACGTGTTATTGTAAAAAACGAGAGCTTGAGTGGAATTTTTCTCATTTACACGTATGCAGCAAACTACTAATGCTAGCTATACATGTGATATCTACAAAAATTTTAAAAAGCGTAACATGCACTGACACATCAACCCTATCAATTGGATTTTAATCTGGGCCCTTTAGGTCTTTGTTTACATAAATCTGAAGATCCAATTCTGTTAGAAATGTCTGGTCTGGCTAAATAAACACAATTATTTCACGTTGTTACTAAGTAAAGCGGATTAAAAGCAAGGCAAGGTTTGCATGGAGAATACCTTTTACTAAAACAAGTGACACAAACCTTCATCACAGTCTAAATAAACAAAAAATATTATCTCTCTGTACAAACTGTATCTTTCTGGATTATATGGAGTAATTGAGACAAACTGAGCTTGTAGCACTGTGAGATTCTGACTCTTCTCTGCCATCCTACACTTCTGCCTTCTTTCTGGTTCCATAGAGATCTTCCTTGGATGAACGCAACTAGTGGCTTTGGGTCTTTAGACCAAGTTCAAGACATTTTTTTCAGGCATTCTTAAAGGGAACTGGTTATTACCCTAAGAGGAAAGGAGTCTGCATTATCAGTGGTATTTTTCAAAAAAGATGACAAGATACGTGCAAGCAGTACAGATGAGCTTGGGAGGAACATGCTCTGTAATGGAACATATACATGATTCATGTTCCTGTTTTGGAGTATTTGCACATATCTAGCCAATTTATTTTTTATAAAAAATTAATCATATTCTATGAATCTTAGAATCTGAATCTGTATTTGACATTCAAAAGACACACCAGGACAGGTAACTAAAAACGCATTAAAAATAGGACTTACTGTAGCAGCATTGGCAATTATTTGAGAAATCATGTGTTATGAAGAAATGTGCATATTTTCTGTTTATAAAACACTCTTTACTGAATACATGTAGCACAAGAGACTTACATATGAAAAACCCAAGCCAAAGATAAATAATAAACCCACCCAGGAAGGGAATGAAAGTTGCTTTGGATTTTTTAATCATGTCTCACATGATTCAACACACACAAAGCTTTTTATTTTCTAGTCCTAACCACAGTTCACGTTCTCACAAGACGTAACTGATATAAATCTTCCATAAAATAATAAAGAAGATTTTATTTGCACTAACATGAGAAGAGTAACAGAAATAGTGAAAGATGAAATCAATAACTGTAGCTTGTCATACACTAGATCAACTCGATTGTATGGCTTGATTTCTCTGTGGAAATTTCCTACTCAGTAGCCTAGTAAGATGAATGTATTTTTCACTTACAAAATTCTGGGAAGAACACATTCTTTAGCAGTATGACTGCCACATAATAATTGAATTTTAGATAGTACAGAAGCCTTACAGCATTTAAGAAGAGTAACAATAACAACCTTATTTCTAACATATTGCAATGCCAGGAGATTAAAATTCCAACATAGAAAGTATGTTCAGATAGATCTTATTAAACCACATGAAATGAATAACCCACATCAGCTGTTTCTAATCCAGAAAAGCAACAAATCCATGAGACTCATCCAGTACGTAATTTCCTGATGTTTTTAAACAGATTTAGAATGCCAAAAATAGGTGTTGAGCATGCTCAACCTCCACGTAAAATTTCAAACTTCTTCTAGAGCATTTAGCCTTGCTATGTTGATCTTTGAGACTTATTTGAGAGCAGCCTTACTTCTCATGAACTCATACTAGGTTAATGTTTACCACGTAAAATGGAGAACCATAACACATCTAGGATACTGACTTTTCTCTACAGAAAATAGGTATCAAGATAACTATCTCAAAAATAATGGAAACTAAACTGATCTATCATTATAAACTTTCTACATGATTCTTCACGTTCTACTCCTCAGAACAGGTGTATGTCAATAACAAATGTCAGACCGGTATTATGTATTAAGTTAAAAGTGATCATTTATCAAGCAAAACATCTAGATTGGCTTGAAGAGTACTTGGTGAGTAGCAAGAGGCAAATACTATGAAAGAATCAAAAAAATCAGAAGCTTCAATTTCCTCAGCAATACAAGATTATCTTTTTTATACAAGTGTTAATAGCCTTTTTCAGGGCATTTATTTTCAGGCTTAAAAAGTAATCTTCTCTATGCACTTACGTTATCAAACATTCACACAATGACCTCTAAAAGTATAAGTAACAGAATTTCCATTAACATAAAAGCAGAATGTTTCTTGTATTTTAGAAGAACTACAAGGAGATTTTTATGTTCGTTTTACCCACACATTATGGTCAACACCTGGTTCAGGAAAGCTGAGGATGAATTTACACATTTATTTCTGTTGAATGTTAATGAAAAGGTATTAGAATACTTCCCACTATATTACTCCTATTTTATTTCCCTTCAAACAAAAATCATCTTATTTGAAATAATACACTTAAAAAGGCTTCCACAATTCTGCCCTCTATCAGATTTGATGCTTGTTTATCTACCTGCAGGCAGATACCATCTTAGTTCCCTTGATAATACCTTGACAACTTTACAGGCATTTCTCTCCTGCAGTTCACTGAAGGTGTGTATTTTCTGTTACTATACAAAGTGAGAAAACATTCTGGCCACACACGATGACAGAGCCATTGCCTGATGTGCTTTCTCAAATAATGGTGTGTTAGCTGCAAAAACCAGCACAATTTCTGAAAGTAAAAATGTGAAGACTGGGCATGAGACACATCAGTCAACACTTGGTACACAGACACTGAAAACGAGATAATTTTAGAGAGGTACCTCTGCCAGCTAATTCAGTATCTATCATATCCTCCAACACCTGCTTATTTTTCAAACTGCTCCTCTCCTGTAGGCACATGTACATCCATTTAGATCTGGTCATTCCTCCAGCTACTAAAATTTATATTAATAATCCCACTGAAGTGATGACCTCAGAAATTTCTAGAAAATTTGAACAGGGAAGCCTGGGCTAGGCAGCATGTTTCACTCCTAAAAAAAGGGATAATTTTATCACCTTCGTACAATGTCCAAGACAGCAAGGAAGGCAAATGTACAATGAGAGGTAACATTAACGTTTTGGTACAACAACGCTAACTGAGGATAGTCTCAGTAAGCAGAGCATACCGGGACAGGGTGTTAGCTACTACTCAAAGCATAGTACTTCCTTCCTTGGGAACCAGGAATATAGACTAAGCAAGAAATAATCTAAGATTGGACATTAATCATTTGACAAAACTGGGCTGGAAATCACTTGACTAAGGGGACCAGAGAAAATGCTTCTTACCAATGATTACAGAAATCAGAGGTATTCCAACAGGCCAAAGAAGATCTGAAGAGACTTGAACCTAAGACCAAAAAGGTTTGAAAACAGAGAGAAGGGAAACCATGCAGACTCTTGTTGTTTTACGTAAATGAACATTTCTGAGTTAGCCAAGTAAAGGATGACTGTCCTTTCAAAATCTGTCCCACATCCGTACGTCTGCCTGCCTCAGTTCTCATCTATGCCCCCTCCAAAAAAAATAGAAAGCCCACTCAAGACACTGGAAAAGATTTTTTTAAGCTATTGACAGTACAAATGAATCCCTGTAAGGACCTTAAGCCAGCTCAGTTGCAAGATCCCATTCTTATAAATGGCAACAGAGACCGCGTGTACAGGATGCATGCCAGAAATCACGAGGAAGAGAAACAACAGAATAAACACTCTCAAACTAAGAAAACCTTGAAAGTCAGTATGATGAATGACTGTCACAGGGATGAAAAATGCACATTTTTCTTTAGCAAGCAAGCCACACATCTTTAAGGAAACACTATATGCTAAGAATATTACGTGATCTCTCTTCTAGTGTGTCTTTCTGTAGCAAGGAAAAAAAAAATCTGCCTTGTTGGGACTCAAGTACTAGATTAGTTTATTGCTAAACAACTGCGACTAAAGAACGGTGCTGTAGGAAAAATGTAATTGGAAGCATCAGAGTTCCAACCTGTCTAGTAAATGGAAATAATCTCAAACCTCATAACAAGCACTTTTATCAATTTTAAGGTATACGAATCTCCACTTTAAAAGCTTCGTTGAGTGCATATGCACTCACTGTTGCAGCTGGTGATCCTGCTTGGCTTTGCAGGTTTTGTGCTGTGGTGAGTTGGCCCTTCAGATGGTTGCTCCTGACATGGAATGCCAAAAATGAAGACTAACTATGAAATTCAAAACTCTATGACACGTAGGTAGGGAGAATACATTTTCCATGTATGCTAAATATCAAGCCCACCACATTTTATTATTTTGCTCAAGAATTTTCGGGGACTAGCTATGTAATGCTGCCATCATCCGGCCTCTCTCATAACAGCATGAAAAAACATCAATACTACAATACAAAAGTGTTCACACTCATTACTACATTAATCTTTTTGGTTTTGACAAAGTGCAAAAAAGAAAAAATAAATACCAGCCATCTTTCATATTCCTCCATAGCCTTTTTATTTTTTTCTTCCTTCTTTTCCTGTTGTATTTCTTGCTTTCTTCTCTCTAGGATTTTTTCTACTTTCTTCTGTTTTATATATTCTTCCTTTTTTTCATTCCTATATAGGGAGAGCAAAGAACAGCAGATCATCATGTAACAGACTAAATGCTGCATCTGTGACTGATTAACTAAATTGAGTCAAAAGATATATTTTACGTGTTTAATCAAAGATCAAGAAGACATATTTAAAATCTTTAAAGACCAGCTTTATATATTATATCACCAAGGTATAAATGAACTTGCTAGTCTATCTATTATGGCATCACCTTTTCTGTACTACTTTCTCCCTTATTTGGTATCATATAAAAAATTAGGTTCAAAACTTCTGTGGGTAATAGTAAGTTGCACATGGTGTGTAAAAACTCTTGGCTTGTAAAACTAACACAGAATTTCTCCAGCAGACACATCTTATTTGCTACTGAATACATCTACATTCATACATTGTATTCCACAAAACTTTAAGATAAAGATTTACCTTCCCTTCCTATGGCTTAGTAATGAAGCATGAGACTAATCACGTAAGACATTATACTGCTCAATGAATCTTACTTCTCAGTTGCAGTATCCCTGCCTGGGCTTAGCCTTTTGGAGAGGAAAGTATTTAAGTCACCAAACCAAAAGAAGCTTGTACAGTTTGTTCTCACTGTTATACTTGTTCTGCATTGTGACTGAAGAGCCTGATCCCAAACATGCCATTGTCTCCCAATTAAAAACACATCAAGCACTCACAGAAGACCTATTGCCTTTATAAGCAAAGATGTGGGAAACTTAAGATATTCCAAAACCCAGGGGAGCAGTACCATTTTTCAACTGCTGACATGCTGTCTCTCTTCTTCTCTGCAACCAGTTCCTCTTCCTTCTTCTTCCTGATTCTTTCAGATTGTTTCTCCTTTCTGCTTTGCTCTCTTAAATATTCCACTTTTCTTTCTTTCCATTTTTCGAATGCCTAAAGAAAACCACAGATTCATTAGAAATCTTACCCGTCACCTTTTTGTCAATACTCCACTTGCTTATTCTGTATTATTATTACTTGTAATTTCTACACATTCCAATTTTGGAGTATTTGTTTGTAGCATTGCTCAGAAGTGGGTATCACTATACCTAAAAAGAACAAATTATTTTTCCCAGTAAATAATTGTTCTTTGCCAATGTATTTATATGGAGTTTATTTTACATTGTTAATAGAAACCAAACACGGAAAAATGCCCGTTTGTGTACAAATGTAAACATTACACACTTCCAATAGTACAGAATCTAATACGAGTGTTCTTCAAAAATTAACCATGGTCAGATTTTAGAATCCAGTTTGTTTCCACCTCTTGCTGGGTTAATCAAAATTATTCTCAACCACCTCCTGAACTATATCCAATACATATTTATGTACATATTTCACATCACCTTCTGTGCTGCTTCTGTTTTCTCTTCATTCTGTTCTGCCGCTTTCTTTTTCTTAAGTTCCTCAAGCTTCTTTTTTTCACTTAACTTCTTCGCTTCTCTTCCTTTCTTTTTTTTCCAGGCTTCAAAAGATGCAACTGCTTCCTCTCTTTTAACAGCTTCTTGCTAGATGGAAAATAACAGCCTACATTTAAATACACTTAAATATAAATTATTATTGAAATAGTATGCTTTAAACTCATTGTCAAATGTAGGATTAGATGGAGCAATAAAGAAATGGAAATTGATATGCAGACAACATTCCAAGTTGTCCAAGTAATACTCAAAATTAAATTTGAACTATATAGAGTGGGTTTTTCCTATGATCATTTTTAATTTAACTTAACCAAATGAGACAAACTACTCCTGCAAAATATGTTTAGAAGAATACGACATACACGTTAAATGTTTAGAAGCGAAACGTATTAAATACTTAAAAGCCAAATCTAAGAATCGTGTATGGTATTATTCCAAATACAGTCCTCTGTAGATACGCATCTCTTGAGATAGGGAGAAAATTCACCTTCTAACAGATGACACATTAAAACTTAAAATCTGAAGGGTTGAACATCCCAAGGTCTTTGTAAACAAACCTGAAAATTAATCAAAGGAGCACACTTTTAACATACCTTATGTAAAATATGTAGGGAAGCATCAGCCACACACTCTTTACAGCAATCATAACAAGTGGGGCATGCCATTTAGTGTTTCAACTCACCTCATGCTATTTAGAGAAAACCAGATGCCTTAGAATAGCAGTGATGTAATTAGGCGGAAAGGACAGGTAAGCATACTTCAAAGAATTATAGTTTGTCAGCTTCTTTTTAAACAAGAATGAAAACAAACCTTTTCAGTATTGCTCCTTAGATTTTCAGCTTTCTTCTTTTCAATTCTCTTTAATTCCAGTAGAAAGACCCTTTTCTTTTCCAACCAATTCTGTAAGAATTATTACAAGACTTTTATACTTTTAAAGCCTTTTTAAGGTATAACTAAAAAAAGTTCTGTTAAAACAACAAAATATTATTAGAGCAGCTACAGTATAATGACCACCAAAATTACTCTTAATTCTTCCATGTGCTACTTAAATAATGACCTCCTGTGGAAGACTAAGCTGTGATCACACAAACATTGTGATCAACAAAGTCTAAGGTTCTAAAATCACAGCCACAAAATAAGAAAAAACTTAAGGATCTTTAAAAAAAAAAATCTTAAAAAAAAACAGCAAAAAATGTAAGCATTAAAAAAACCAAAAAAGAATGGAATAAAGATTGTTATCACTTGGTATATAGGAATATAATTTACATTTATTGTCTCTATTGCAAATACGTGTAATTAAAGGGAAGAAAATCCAACTGGGAAAAGTGAGACTTCAGGCATCCATGAAGTGTTACGAGCCATTTGCAGAATCAGGCTTAAATTTTCAAGGTTTAATTATATATTTGGTATGATGCTTAGACATACAAGTGTCCTAAATGAAGTCTATTTTACCTTTAAAAATTAGGGAGACAATATAAATATGGATTTGAGGTTCTAAATTTTGTTCTAGAACCATAACAAGTATTAAAAACACATACCGATACGAACAGCATCTGTGAATGAAAGTTTTTCTCACACAGATAAGTAGCAAAAATCTGTTGGAACCCACAAACTAATCGTTACAAAATTCTACACAGAATCGACACATTATACTCCTGGAGAGAATACTAGTTTTCACTTTTTCTGAATGCCAACTGAATAGAACATATCAGGAAAAGAAACTTTAAAATACACACTTACTTATGTTAAGGAAGAAGTAGAAATAAAGGAAAATACTGTATTTGTTTGAAAATAGTCTGACACAATAAATTATGAACCACAGTATGTCCCTCTCCTCTAGCTTTTTAGTTCATAATTTGATGAAAAGGCATAGCCAACAGAATAGAAGAATTATTACACCTATAATCATATGCAAGGAATATACTCAGAAATACTGATTTCAAGAAAGTAAGAGGTGTTGACTCCTATAACAGGACCTTTATATGCACAGTTGTGTTGGTTGGTTGTTTTGTTCAGCTTTTATTTGTTTGTTTTTAAGACCTACCTGGAAAACAGCTGCTCGTAAACTATCTGCTTTGTCAAATTCTGTACTGTTCTTCTGCACGCGTTTATCCTCCAACACCTTTAATCTTCCCAGATATCGAGATGAAACAGGTGTAGCTGATGGAACAGCTTTTGCCTTTTTCTTTAAGTGCGCAGAAGACAGAGACCTATACAAATACCAAGATACAAACGTACTATCTTTCCATTTATTGTAGCTGATACCAAGTAGTGTTCCTTTTATTTCAGTGTATACCAAAAGTTACTGTGATTCTGTTTTCACATGCACTTGGCTGGGGTTAGGGGAAAAGGAAAGGAGGAAGAAGCCCGTTTTCTTCTGAGGGCTTTATTATTGCCAAAACAAGCCACTACTCAACATATCCAGCCCAAGAAAGTTTACAAATTCCTTACACTTTCACCTACAAAATGGCTTAAAACCTGTAAAGACATCATGGACTGGATTCATTGGTGGATCCAGTAGCATACACTCATCATAGACACTGGCAAAGGACTTGGGAGTCTGAGCTGATCTAACCCTGAGCAAGGGTTATAATAACATGCCACATCTACTAAACTGTTTTCCGCAGATGGCCAGAGGTTGTTGGCAGTGAAGACAATGCTGACAAAAACCGGGAGTGAAGCAGCACTGTCAGGGCACTTACATGCATCTCACACTCTGCGGACTGTGATACATAGCATCTTTCTCTTACCCGTCAGATAAAGAAGCTTTTGGGTTTTGTAGAACTCTCTCCTTTGTTTCACTTAGTTTCTAAGAAACACAGAGGAAAAGTAAAATTATAGAGTCTCTCAAGCAACAGAACTAGATCAGGACAAAACAGATTTTTACAAGCTAACAAGGATGTTGGGAGTTGGACTTGATGATCCTTATGGGTCCCTTCCAAGTTGAGCTATTCTATGATGTTAGAAAAATATGCAAGAAAGTCACTCTAATACAGAAAGGGTACAGTACAGGCTAAGAAAGTAAAAAAACCCCCAAAACCCCCAAAACCAAAACAAACCAACAAACTTTCAGAATGCCTGTATCTTTTTGGAATGGCATCTAGAAATGTCTCATTGTATTATGTAAAAATATAGTCTATAGTTTAGAAATACAAAGGAATAAAAAACCTCAGCTAGGCAGTGGGTTTCTCTCTTATTAAATCAACAGTCTTTTAACTATTTTTAATATTTAGCTTTAACAATTACATATATCTACGTATTTTCTTTCTTATGATAAAGCATAAAGTGCTTTGAATCTTATCCATTATTCAAGTCACACCACGAATTCCATCCTCTGCCAACATACGCTGCTTATTCCAATTCAGCTAACCTCAAAATAGAGATACGACATTTTCACTTGTATAAGGGTATTTCCTTGAGATTGCAAAAAACACTCATTTCAATACCTTCTTCTGGATTACATGATTTGTGTAAAAGGTATTCCCTATACCTTCCATAAAACTATACAGAATTTGTAAGAGCCTCAGCCCTCTAAAGGCCAGAGATAAATTGTCAGCTTTATAAACAGAGTTCTACACATTTAAGGTACCAACAGTAACTTTACAGAGCTTTTCACTGTGCTTCTAGGACACTGTTCTAAGCAATGGTATAAAAGCGCCTATGAATAATACCTTGACAGAGTCCTTAGAAGTGTTCTTTGCCTCCTCATGCTCAGCTTGATCATTCACTGATACCTGCTGTATTGTATCAGTTACTATTTGCCCTTCCACTATTTTCACCGTTTCATCTGAATTGTCATCTGTTGACTTCTCTAATTTCTTTGTTTTCTCATATACTGTGGTCATTACTTCTATCACAGAAGAGGATTTTCCACTACTGTCCTCCAGTTTCAAGTCACTGGTGCTGATCTTCTGATCTTGATCTAACGGGTGAAAAAAGATTGAGAGGACACATTAACAAGAATTCCATTGTTTCTGAGTATTGTTACTTCTGTACTAAAAACATCTGTTTCTGAAACATATTACTAAAGTTGAGATAATATAATGTATTTTCTACATACATCCTTCTAAAAACTACATGAACATAAGAAGAGTACTCACTTGTATTTAAATGTAAGACTGGAGTAGCAACTGAAGTTTTAAAAAACGTTACAGAATGTGAGAGCATAATAAAGGCAAAACTTCCCGTCTGCTTTACCACACAAACATAGTTCTAGTGCAGAAACCAAAAGCAAGAGGCATGGCAATGATAGCAAGAGTTCTTCTGACATCTAGCAAACTACTAATGAAGTCTGTACAACAATTTGGGTAACAAAAACTGCTTTCATTGTGTGGTGTTTTTCAGGGGTGTGGAACACACCACAAAATAATGGAAAGATTCTGCAGTGGGGATTTAAACAAAACGTTGCCTCAATTTGAATGTATGCCTAAGTGGTGAAATTGTCATTTATATAACACTTTATTAATAATACTTAAAAAACATTTTTATCAGATCTGAACTGCCATTAATGCAGAGATCTAAATTCGTAAAACAATTCAGACACAAACCAAAAAAGGCCACAGTAAATTCCAAATTACTTTCTTCCACAATTTTCTGATAGAATTCTTAAAAGAAATGTAAGTTGTGGATGAGAGATTAGCTCCAATTTTCCTGAAGAAAGGAATATCAGCGCTGACAGGCTAAGAAATTTAACCTAGATTTACAACGATGAAGGCAAGTTTGAGGTGACAAGGAAATTTCTGAATTTATATGAACCATTTTCTATCCTCTGTTGATATGTAAACTTTCATATTTTACTTTACACTTACTAGATAGTACAACTGTACATAAACTGTAGGCATCAGAAACGGTACAACTCTAATAAAGCTGCAGCATTTAGTGCACAGGCGACAGCAGATTTACTATGAACACTTTGTAGCATGAACTTCACAGAGCTTCACATACAAGTCATTTTGGCTCTGTTTCAAAATGGATACAAAAGACTAACCTTCCCATGGTTAGCTGGGAATAAAACCTGTAAGTAGTATTGGAGTTTCTTTCTTGACAGTTCAAGCTATACATGTTTGATCATTCTGCTTGGAATTCTTACACCTGCACACTTAGCATCACATTTAAACAATCTTCTCCAATCCCTTTTCCTCCACTGTAGTTGAAGACTCGGTATCGTTGTTTCTATGTCCTCCTTTGTACTGACAACACCATCTTTATCATTCTTTTCCTCTTAGGCTGCCCCTGCACTTGGACAATCTACCTGTTCCAGTACACGGATGCCAATATCCTCTTCCCCCTACAAACTCTCCTTAGACATTGTTTCATTAATGATGCTTAAAAACATCAAGCTATACCAAACAAATTTTCTAATCCAAGGTAACACCAAAATATAAAAAAGAACTGAAATTAAACACAGATCTAAGCATATTTGTTATTTACTACTTAGTACACTGCACAAGTTTTCAACTTTTGTTCACTTTTCTGCACTAAATTCTTCAAGCTAAGTCCTATCTTTCATCTCATTAGGCTACAGCATACAGGCATTACACAAGCCATACAGACAGCATTCTTCTTGCTGCATCTGAGAGTCTATGTTACCTACCTGTTACAGTCCTGCACACAGCAAATTACCCCCCAAGCATGACTCCTTTAGCAAATTAAAAAAGGTGTCTAACAGCCTATTCCAGTGGTTTTTTAACCGGGGGTCTGTGGATTTTTTGTAACCTGTCTGAAAAAGGGGACTGAGAAAGGTAAGTTCAATGGATACTGCTGAGAAGCCCACAGATTTGATATTTCTCAAAGGGTCTGCACATCCCCTGTGAACTGTTAGGGATTCACAAATCCAAAAAACCAGAAAAGTGCTACTCGCTTTGTATTGAACTTTGTGGAAAAGGTGCAAGAAGAAGTGACAGGTTTACCCTAGTCATGTTGACTGTAAAAGAGGAAATGAAATCAAAATGACTTTTTTTTGAGTCTCAATGATGCATACACTTGACATAATTCAAAGTATAAAACCTAAATTCTCAAACTTTAATCTGTTCCTCTCCATTCCTGGGACGCCTCTAAGGCCAAATTTCTCAATACCTGGGATGATACTGTACTTGGACATAACTGCAAGAATGAGGCTGGGCCATTCTCAAAACCAGAACAGAAGGAGACACAAGGGCATGAGAAAGATACTGAAAGAGAGCAGAAAGGAAATTAAGAATGCCACCGATTTTAAGAAGACTTGTTTTGGACCACTAGATATTACTAAGGTATAAATGGTAACATCTATCTGGTTGTACATATCTAAGTTCTACCTTTTTCAGGTGGTGCTTCTCCACACATCAGTAAATCAGAGTCTCCAGATCTTTCATTGTGGGTAGTAAAATTAATGGAAAATGGTGAAATACTTTCTAGCCATGGACCCTTAGAACAGAAAGTGACAAATAAACCAGTGAGCAATTCCTAACAAATCAGTATAATTTAACTTGACTTTATAATACTTTGATAGAATGTTTATTCAGAACTTGCTAGGAGAAGTATAATTCTTGGTTTACATTTGCAGAAATGAAACCAATCAGCACATAAGGCTCCAAACCATCACAAAATTCTGTTTCTACTTAGGAAAAAAAGAATAATGTTCTCTTATCTAGCCCTCATCATAAGAATGCTACTGGCAAAGACATTTTTTCCCACTCCTGTTTCAGTCCTATTTTTCTCCCCGAAAATTTTGTCAGCTAAATAAAAGTTAGTACTAAAATTTCCAATGTAGATGGTAAAAAATCAACATGTATACTCTCTTACTTCAGAACCAGGGCTTTCGGCAAGCAGTTTTTTCTTGGGTGTGGCTTGAGCATTCAGAGTAGTTAGGGATGATGGTGCTGAAAATGAAGAAAATCCATTTCTAGCAGTTATTTCTCCTTCTGACCTATTAAGCTCATGACCTTCCACAGGACCACTTTTTCTCAACATACTTCTTGGTTGAGGTGATGGTTTATAACAGCTATCTAATGAAGGAATGCAGATATTCTCAGCTGAAAATAAATATTATAGTTTCAGTTAGGTCTAGTTAAAGACATTTTAGTCTGGAACACTGTTTTGTCAAGATAGATTCAACTAACTTTTTTCAGCTAAATGAACTATTTAAATAGCATAGCTTCCTTAATAGAATGAGGCCATATACAAACAGCTATGTAAAGAACTACAGCCACTTTTTCATAAAGTTTAATCAAACTTTTAAAGCTTCTAATATAATCTCTACATAGACAATCTACAAACTTTTTTTTTCCATTTATCATTGTCTCTGTGTATATTGAAACTACACTCAAGGGCTTATCTGCAATTAGAGAGACAGACAGAGTTTTCCTAAATGTAATAGAGAGCATATATCTAGTACAGTGCTGTTGTAAGAAAATGTTTTTGCTATTCTGCTTGTTCAGTTATCTACTAGCGAAGATACAAAGGTAAGACTGCTCCTCTCTGCACGGTGCAGAACAGAACAACCCTGGGTAGGAGAAGACATCATGAGAAATGCGGTCGAAGAGAAGGGCTTTCAGTATATTTCTAGCTTATCCAGTGATGTCTACGTCCCCTTCCACAGGCAGTCACTGGGCAGCAGAACCACCACGCAACTGTTTCTTAGACATTTCTATCCTCTGGCTCCTTACCTTCCTCCTGTTTAGTAATCCTGTCTTCTTCGTGTTTTCTCCCCCCTGCCCTGCCACCAACAAGAACAAGCCATACAACAGCTTTCTACCTGTATTTTTCTTTATGGATGCTGATCCACATAGAAATGCTTATCTAATTCTGCACATTGCCACAGAAGCATTTCTTATTAAGTCCTACTTCATACAAATCTACTGCAGGAAATGGGAGAATCACCATGCCCATCCAGCACACTCAGCTGCATAAAGTCCAATTATGTAATTAGTGTGAAGTTTAGAGAGCTAAGAGGTCACAACAATATTCCTACAACTGCACAGCAGTTTTTCCATGCAGTGAATCACAAGAAAAAATCAAAGGAGCCGAAAAATCTGATTAATCTCTGGATAGTCACCTCCTCTGTTGGACAGAGATCAATTTATCCAACATAAGAAAATTTACAATGTTTGACTACTGAAGACAATATGCTAGTATCACTGTACTACTTAGATTCACATGAAGAAAAGGAGTACTTCAACCTTTTTCTGCCAACGTAAAACTACACAGGCATAGTGGCCGTGAAAGAGAGGCATGCGCAGTGCCCAAGTGCACATTCAAATATCTAGCACTTTGGTGCCCTCACGTGGAAAGAAAAAAAAGGAGCCAATATCACTAATCATGCTCTGCAATTTCGAAGTTGTAATCTTCCATCACAGGTAATGACCAGCCATAAATGTCTCTCAACATCAAACAGGACAAATTCTTCTCATGTTAGGAAGTAGATAAAAAATACGAAGTCTTTTGACATTTTAAATTTGTAAAAGCACATGTCGTCAATTAGGAGAATTCCAAGTTCTGCTTTGCATATTAAAAATGAATTAGCTATTGTTCTAATGAAACATTAAAGTTCTTTTTTTTTCCATGTGTGACTATACATCTGAAGTGGCTCATTATCTTCCAAGTAACAGATCATCTGAAGTTTTAACTTTGTCATGATGAGAACTGTACCATTCATAAATGTTTTGGTTACAGCTCATTTTCTGACACTGTTAATACTACAGCATCATAATGTCTCAGCATCATGGCTTCAACATTGTATTTGTGAACACTGTGGTGCAGCTTCATTGGTCATAGAGAAGGGATGCCTGTTTAAGGACCTTTCCATCAAAGGGTGCATGGACGCTGTGAACACTGTAATTATGGCTTTCTGTGCTATGTGCACACAGAGGAGGCAACTCTCCAGCCCTCCCACACTTTCCACGGACATGCACTTACAGAGAGCTGGACTTTGAGTACCCAGACAGCTGTTTCTCATCTCCTGAAAGGAAAAGGCAAATAGGAACCTCCTCCTACTCGGCCCATACTGTTACAGTTTACCCTCTGGCAGCTGGCGGTTACCAAAACATGTATTTTTAGAAGAATTTTGAATAAATTCCCTGCAAGCCAAAGCAGCTGATACTTAACGCAGAAAATAACCCAAATTACAACACTTTAAAATATTGTAATATGGCTAAGCAAGTAGCAGCAACAACACTCAAACCCTTTCTTTTCACCTGATGCTGAAGCATTTCTTGTTTTGTGCACCCGTGGCTTTGGTATTGGTTTGTTTTCCTCTTGATTTCTTTTTTTCTGTAGTTCATGAATAGGCAAGTTATTACAGCGGCCACTTTCACTATTATCACATGGTACTTCTTCAGCAGCTGAATACTCTTCATTATTTTTTCTGTCATCACCCTCAGTTTGACTTTCCAAACATTCTTCTTCATCTTTTCTGTCATCCTGTATGTTTTCACTTTCTAAAAGTGTTATTTGCTGAAGCTTCTTTTCATGAAAGGATAAAGCCAAGTCATCGTCAGCTTCGTTTTCCAAATCTGCTGCTTTTTGTGAAGCATCATCATCTGAGAGAGGACTCTCAACAGCAACTGATTTCTTAGTGCTTTCAGCACCTGAATTATTTTCATTAAGTTCTTCCCCAATACCTGAAAACAGCACATTATCAAATTCCATTTGAGACAAGTGGAAGAAAATGGGACACAGAAACTACCTCTTCTATAATTTAGAAGTATTTTTCATATAACACTCTCCTGAATACTCTCCTGACTTAAGTCTCTTGAGTGTTTCTCTTTCTGCACCTCTGATCTCTGCAAAGCCACCAAACTAGATTCTTCTTCTACTTCCTTTCCTGTCATCTGTTTCCATGCACCCAATCCGAAGAAAACGCTTCAAATATTCACTGTTTAATTCTTATCTGTCACGCAATTTAAATCCCTTCTAAAAACCTGTGTCTCCAGTGCCATAAGAAGTGGAAACAAGTCAACAACAACAAAGCTAGGCACGTTTGGTTACCAGAATCCATCCTCCCTTTCTATTCCCTTCACTTCTGTCCCATCTGAAAGGTACTCAGAGGAGATATCTGCTCCGATGCTAAAGGTTCACATGTTCAACAAAAATATTTTTATCTTCCTGTAGCCTGTCATTTCTAATTGACTTTATTTTAGAGTTTGAATGCTTGAAGAGATGACAAAAAAAGTCATGACAGTTGAGTAACATATTTAATGCAGTTTTCTAAATCTTATCAGCAAAGGGAAATCAAAGCATTCCATGAACTTTTAAAAGATGTTTCAGATGTTAATTAAAAACAGGACACAGGAGAAGTCCTCTTAAAAATACATTATGATATTTAAGATTCATATTTCCCTTAACATGCAGCACCATATCAGAAGGAAGAAGAGCCATTCGTCCAATCTCATTAGACTGAACATATTACCAAGTATCAAATGCATCCTGGCCCAAGAAAAACAGCCAGATCAAACCTGTTCCTTGTTTGTGCACACTGCCAGGCAAGCATGCTCTGCAGTGTGTCCTGCAGCCCTTATTCTCTGATTGTCCACACTGGGAATACAGTAAGACAACAACATGGCTTTCTTTCTGCCCACGTCCACTTTCATTCACAGTGCTGTGCACTACTATCTCATCCAGGTGTAAACAATATGGCTAAGGAGTAAAACTGGGCACCATGACTGTAGGAAACAGCACAGACTGCGTCTGGTCTAGCAGGTTGGCACCACCACTGATTTCACTGGGAATTCCGCTCCTAATTTGAAGAAGGAGGACTAAGTGATTCAGAAGTTGTTAAAATATGAAATCTTGGAACATTAAATCATATTGACTCACAAAGATTCTCTGTGATCTAGTAATGAGTTAAGAAAGGCCAGAACACGAGGACAAATATGTAATTCTGCCTTACCATTTAACATGCCATCTTCCTCACTCTCAAAGTCATCTGAGTATTCGGCTGTTTGCTCTCTTGCTGCATGAGCAGAAATTGCTTCTTGTAGCTCATCCTGAAATGGTTTCACAAATAACTCTACCCAGAAGGGAAGATGCACTTCAAGTTCAGCACTAATCCCCCCCTCCTACACATACATAAGTAAAACTAAGCAAGAGAGATTAACCCATTTAACTGAAAATTATTGTGAAGGATAAGTAAAATACAGTGTTTCCACTCCATCATCATTCCCCCAGTTTTTCTGTGTTGAAACCCCCCCCTCCATGTATTAATTTATATTTCTTCATCATAGGAAACGTACCTTGCAGATCCCTCCTCCGCTTTTGGCAATGTTGTATCATCACGTGACACTTTCCCCCCCTTTTATCTGTTTTGTTTGGCAAGAGTACAACAAAAAGGTCTGTACAGTCAGGCCTGACAGAGAAGGTGCCCCTTCGCTGACCGCTGCAGTACAAGAACCTGAAGCAGGTGGCAGGTTCAAAACAACGGAAGAACTTCTCATAAGCCTCCGCTGGTATTTTGGACTCTCCGCTGCAGGACACCATGTTTACACGGGTTCTGAAAGCAACTGGCCTTACTTACAGATGAAAAATACATTGCAAAATGCAGCAGCGTCTCCAGGCTGGAAGACCCTGAGCCACAAACCACCGAAGGCCCGGGAGCAGGTTGTCTGACGCGGGTCTTACGCTCTTCCCGAGGCACCTGCTGCTGGCCAGGTGCTGGTCCTGTAGCCCGGGACGTTTTTGCAGGACCACGCGGAACAGGGCGGTAAGGCTGTCCACGTCTTGGAGCGACTGTGCCCCAGGTTACGCACGGGGAACGGCTTCCGGTGCCCACAGAGAAGGAAACCTGCTGCCCACTTTTCACCTTGACAGCGCATCGGCTTTGTGTGTGTGTGTGTGTTGTCTCTAACAGCAAATGACAGTATTCGCAGTCCCAGAAACCCCTTCGCAGACAAACGCCACCGACGCCGTTTCCCGGCCCCACAAGCAGCCCTCCCCGCCCGCGGCCTGCCGCCGCCGCCGCCGCCGCTCACCTGCAACGCGCGGCGCCGCCCCTCCGCCCGCCCGCCGGCGCCTTCCCCCGCCATGGCGGCGGCCTCCCGCTCCCGCCTGGCAGCGCTGCCGGCCCGCCCGCCCGCCTGCCTTCCTACAGCCCCGAAAGCCCCAGCCCCGCCCGACGCGGCACTACCCGTCGCCTGGCAACGCCGCCGCGCAGGGCACACCGGATAAAGGGCGGCGGCGGCGGCGGCGGCGGCTCTCCGCCTTCGGGCCGCGGCAGTCATTGCGCTCTGACCTCCGGTCTTACACCGCTGAGGTCTCGCCTCTCACCCCACACCTGGAGGCCTTCCGTTTCCCGTAAGTACGGGCCCAGACGTTTGGGTACAGCAGAGGACGGGCAGGTCTCTGCGTCAAAACGGAGGCCTTCCGTCACCGCCGAGCAACTTTCTTACCTGTGCCAAAGTGAGGCCTCACCTGTGCTTTGCAGAAACCGGCTGAAGGCGACAGGATTTACGGCTGTTTATGCCCATACCCTACACATAACCCACGTACCCGTTCCGGCAAGATGCGTATATAGACGTATGCCACCCAGGGCGTGCCATTGCAGCAGAAGACGGGACTGGCGCAGGTTCATCGACCCCACTCTCACGGTCAGGCTTTGTCCAAAACGTCCCGCTTGGGATTTAAGTGCTGACGTAGACAACACTTTCCATAAGCGACAAACTCATTTCAGTGCTTTCTGGGAAAAAAGCTCATAGCACCTGTGCGTTAATTTAAATGAAATTTTAGAGGTGAAGGAGTGATAGTGGCGTAGAAGTAAATCACCTGGTGCTTGCACCGCCTAACGCTCCGATTTTTATTTCCCCAAAAGGTGGTTGTGCAGCACACCTGGTGAGCCCCCCCCCCCCAGCTGACCGGACGCCTTGCCAAGCGGCACGCGTAGGGCCCTGCAGAGCGGGCTGTCCTCGCAGAGGTCATCGCCCCGCTGCACGAGCAGTGATGGAGGCGACCAAACCGCAGGGTGCTCTGGGAACATCGATCTCGTGCACTGGGAGAAACCTGTCAACCTCAGGACCGCGTACAGATACGGACATTTCAATTCTTTCTCCACTTAAATGCTTGTGATCGCTCCTTTTCTAAAATAAGACTAGTGCTCCAGTTGTCTTAGTGATAATAAAGGAATTCTGGCATGCTCTCCGCACTGGTGTTGTATTTGCGTATATTAATCTTCCCCAAAATGCATTACATTTTCACATGTTGTGCGGAAGAAAATCTCTCTGACAGAAACAGGGAGAGAATATGTAAGACAGAGCCCAGAGCCTTAGGACTTGTTTGCCTCTTGTTTATTTATCTAGTTATATTTTAAAAGCAGTGCAGTTACGCAAAGGCCACAACACACCTGGGGGAAAGAGGCCCCCAGTTCTTACCAGTAACCTTGGATTTAAACTAACAGTTAATTGTAAATGATTAATTGATACTTATGCATCATCTGAGAGGAGCTCCATGCTTTGTTTACCTGTATTTCTTTATGACCAAATAATGCTTGATCTGCTGATGGTTCACGGCATTTGTTGAGAGCTATGCTTGATGCACAGTTTTTTCCCCTCTGTTTTATTCACATATGAAAGCCTTAAATTTGAATCTGTGCTATTCCGCCTCTCTGTGGTAGGTGAAACTGGACATACCTGTTTAGAATTTAAAGAAGAAATGTATGTATTCTTTCTCTGTAATTATGTTAGCAATTGCTGTTGAAGGCTAAATTACGTTCGTGTTAGAAACAACCAAGATGCACGTTTTATTAAATTCCAGGAGGTGGCAGCAAAATATTTTAAAATTAAAAAACTGGCTTTTTTTTTTTTAAAGTCCACCTTTGCACTAACTTCTTTTACATTACCGCTGATGTATATGGGATTTTTTGAAAGACATTGTATTCATTTAGATCAGTTTCCAGCCTTGCATACACTATAGAGAAGGAAGAAGATTTGGTTTCAATTATTATGTTATTTATATGAGTCAGATAATGGGGCCTGATATCACCTGTATTATTAAATATTCAATGCACTGAGTTGGTAGGATGTGAGAAAAAAAAAAGAACAATACTGTCAGGACTGAAAAATTCAAAATGTGTGAGGATGTTTTTGTCAAAACGCATGAACATCAGATCTGCGTCTACTAGTCTTACCTCAGGCAAAAATCCCATCGAGACGCACTGAGGTGAATGGGATTTATGCCTAAATATGAATGTAGGGCTCTGAGTATAAATATAAAGGTTTTTAAGAGTCTTGCTTAACAAAAAAAATAAATATGGAGGCTTACTGAGGACAAAAAGTAGAAGATTTTAGGGCATGAAAATGAGCATTAACATCTGCTTTTTAATTAATAACTGGTGAACATATCAAAAGTATGAATGGGACAAGAAAATGTATGTTTGAAAGTAAAGTTGCTCTTTGTCTCTCAAGTATACATGGAGCACTGAGAAAAACACACTAAATAATCCCAGCAATTATATTAATTTGGCTAAAATAAATTTAGAGGTAACGTTTAATTCTGCTGCCTAAATGTTAATCTCAGCCATGCCCAGAACCTTAAAAAAAAGCTTTTTAAAACAAGCATCATGATGCAATGTAATTCCAATCTGCAAGAACGACATTACATTCAGAAGGCAGTCAGGACTGATGAGTTTTTTGGATGGCTAGCTCATATGCATATAAACAACTTCCAGAAGTGGTTTGTTTATTTTATTCATGTGTCTAGAGTTTGTCAGACTGGATTCAGGATTTCCTCTGAACAAATGACAGGTAGATTAAAAATTCTAAAATCGTATACCGTAAGTCACCTCAAGTCAAATATATAAAACCCCTTACTGGAGAGAAACGGTGTTCTGATTGCTTTGGTATTCCTTCCCAAATTCAAGAGTTATACTTGGAAGGAGACCTAACGGCATGACAAAATGCCCGAGTTGGTGTACATTCCTGTAGAAACTGATTTTTGGTGTTGGTTGCAAGGGTCTCCACTCATAAATGACTACTTCTGTTCTTGACATCAGTGGGAATTAAGACATCTAGCTACAAGTGCATTTTTCTCTTGGATTTCGTGTACATACTAGTTTAGCATAGTAACATAGTCAAGGGGTCAAGTAGCTTCTTCAATTTTAAACAACAAGGAGACCTTCTACCTGTGGGTCACTCTCCCAGACATTTTTAAGCACAAAGATTGAAAATGAATCTCACTTTTTCCTCCCAGTCAATAGGAAATAATCCGTTACAGTGTACCATATTTTGCAGGGCTATGCCTGTCCTGCCAAAAGATATTGCTCTTTTTTTGCTTACCTGGAAATAAAACCAGAAATATAATCGACTTTATGCCTTTAGGGTTAGATGTGCTGGGGAAAGCACATGCCTTCACTGCAGGTCAGCTACTATAGACATGTCTGAGCCAGGCTTGACCTTTGCTATCTCAGACGGCGAGAGCAGCGTCGCTGTGTTGGGAGAACATTCAGCATAGACTAAGCACAGAAAAAGCTGGGCGGGTTCCTCGGTGAGTTTGTAGCCTGCAATGCATGCTGTCCCGCCTCAGCTACTTGGAGGCCCAAAGGTGCCCGAACCAGCTTAAAATCGCTCTGGAGTAACTGCAAAAACAGCCACCCACCACAGCAGAGAAATCCACAATAGGACTTCAGCCTTTTGTTCTGCTCACCTATGTTATTTTGAGTAAATTACATTCTTTCTCAGAAAACAATATGTTCAAACCATGACATTGCCAGTCTAACTGGGAAGGATTTGACAACTCATCTTAATTAACTTAATTCATACTGGCAGTCGTCTACCGGTATCCTTGGATTATTCCACAGCTGCTCCTACAAGAGCGGAAGGACTTGGGTTGCTCCTTCTACAAATACCTTTTTGTACCTCTCAGTCACTTCTGGAAAGACAGATTCAGTTATATTTCTTGACCATCTGATTTTTTTTTCTAAACAAAACCCAATGGTTAAACTAATGCTCAGTTTGAACAGCTAAGCAGATAAGAGTAAGGAAATACCAAAACTGAGGATGCTAATGTGTCTTTCCCCCTTTTCCTTTTGCATTTGTACTATGATATAGTCTTTAATTAAGAGACTGAATTTAAATATTTACTAACTTTATTTACATGGAAAAAACCTTTTTCAGCATAAGAAGATACATTTCTTCTTTTTTATTTTTCTTAAAAGAAACTGTCATTATTCAGTGATCAACACAGCAGCTTGGTCCCCACGACACAGAGAAAAGGATTATATTCCAACAGATTACAAAATAACTATGTTTTTAACCACATCTGACACCAGAAGCTGTCAGATTGAAATATCAGCTTAAAATTTAGCTTGAGCTTTTCTTCATCATCCATTCCAGTAGAAAGTCTAATGATAGGAAAACAAAACATTTCTTATTTTAGTGGAACTATATTCAGTGATTTCCTACCATGTTTCCAGAAGAGAGCAGCTAAGTTTGCTATATTGCATTCCTAATGCATTGGACATAGTAACATCCATAAAATGTGGTGTCATGGAAATCAGATAGAAATCCATGTTGTCATCAAATTCATCACCTCACTCTTACATCTTGATCCTGATTTGTAAGTAGTTAAAGAAGATTCTGTCAGGGTAAGGAGGTATGCAAGCTTCACTTAGATTCTTGCTCTCAGGCATATTACCAGGGGACTCGAATTTGATAAAATTAATATATACAGAAGTAAACATAGATATTGAAGGAACAGACTACAAAACTGGGGCAAAATAAGGGAGGGACTAAGATGAATAAATTCACAACTACTTCATTTATATAGCAGTTTATGAAGAATACATGTATTCTTGACTGGTTAATTTATTCCTGAGCACAAGACTTAGAAGCAGCAGATGGAGGTAGATATGCAAAAAGAAAAAAATGAAAGGCAAAAAAAAAGGCTTTTTTTTTTTTTTAAGTTATTTTAAGCTTTATCTTTTAAACCGCCTGTTTTTTGTTAATAGTACTTGGTGTGTTTTTAAGGAAAAGCGTTGGAAGACACAGGGATGAGACACAGCTGTCTCGGTGTTGTGCTTGGTCATAGTAACAATGAATTTTTCAAACGGCCAAAGCTTGTATGGGTTGGTGACAGCAGATTAGACTTCCTGTATGGGGAGTCAGAAAATTCAAACCTTTTCATGTCAAGTGGAGTCATTTTGTGTGCAAATGACTCAAGCTACTGATATCTTTTGTATATAGGTAAATTCTTCTTTCAAAGTCTTGCACATGCGAGCTCTGGTTGAATAAACACCTTTGATAGAAACCTCACAGACCTGCAATTTCATTAAACATCTCTCAGTCTCAAAACATCTCTATGTCTGATCTTGTATTAATGCTGTCAGGAAAAGCCAACAGCTGTTAGGCGCTGAGCAGTAACTCAGGCCTTGAATGCTATGGCACATTTCACAGAGAGAGGAAGGATGCTTGTCAGATTATCACCTGTGCGTTTGAGAAGTGTCAGGACTCCAGCTGCTTCCACCCGCAGGATCACCAGAGAGGCGGGCGCAGGACCTGGGTTTAAAGGCTTGGACAATGTCCCGCAGACTTCCAGCCCCAAGGGACAAGAAGTCTGATGTCATTAAAATTAATCAGAGAAAATGGATGCAGTAAAAGGCCAAATTAAATTGCTTTATGGTGAGAAAGATTGACAGTCTAATTCCCACTGACAATAATAATGTCTGCTCCTCCTCTTTACGTCTATATTCCTCCCTTGTCTCCTTTTAATTTCCAGTGCTACTCTAGTTACACTAGGACAGGAAGATTTAAAGGAAAATAGAGCTGCCTGGTCTGATTTTGCTACTCGTATCCTAATGAAGCTAGAACTCTACGGTGCAAGTAGCTTCAGCAAGTAAAGATGTATGATTACTTGAATAAGCGTAGCAAAACTAAGGCCCATTGGGAACACAATTGACTGTATTGCTTAATCTTTTTTAATTTATAATTGACTATATAAGATAATATTTTTTATATCTTTTGAATGTATTGGTTTGTCTGTCAGTATACCTATAAGAACCTCACTGCTACAAGGACTTCCTAGTCGTCAAGGGAGTTACCAGTTTTCCCTGTGACGCTGCTGAGAGAGGGAATTATTATTCCCTTTTTGTATATGTAGAGATAAGGCTCAGGAGCTATGCTAGTGACACAAAGGCATGCAAAAATTCTATGATATTGTAAGTTTGGAGGATTTCTAACATGTCTGTTTTTCTCTAACTCATGCCCTTAACTAGGGAAGAAAATTCAGACTTTGTAAGTGAGAGCTTGTACCCATCAGAGGCAGCGCTGCACAAGAAGCAGAAGGATCTGAAGAACATCTGTGGTATTTCAGTGCTTGATAAAAGGTTTAAATGCTAACAGCTGCCCTTTGTGGTTCTCTTTTTTTAGTAAAAGAGCTGCTGAGTGGCATTTTTCCTGCGTACACTACAGACAAGGTATGTATCTATGATAACATAGTAGAGAATGCTACAACATCAGACCCACTCTTGAAGAAAACTATAGATCACTGTAGCATCTAGTTGGGCATTTCCTATTTTCTATTTGGCATTTAAATGGGTAGATCACAGAATCATAGAATGGCTTGGGTTGGAAGGGACCATCAAAGGTCATCGAGTCCAACC